>JAJJWW010005402.1:0-145298 GCA_023531295.1 Papaver armeniacum | reverse complement strand
ATTAACTATATTATTATGAAAAATCTTTTAATTACCATGTATATTATTAACTAACACTAAGGCTTAGTTTGGTATTGCTGCAGCTTTTGTAAAAGCACTTTTCTCAAAGTCAAGGTTCTTTGTCTTTGTCTTTGTGAGAAAAAGCAGTTAGAAGTTTGGTAAAATATTAATTAAAGTTGAAGCTGATTTAAAAAGCAATCAAAGTGTGTTTGGTAAACTTTCAGATTCAACCATAGTTGTTGTAGCAAATGACAAAAACAGACATATCTATAATGGTAGGTTTATTCAATTTTATGGGGTTTAAAAATAATTAATTATTTTACTATATAATATTAATATTCATACTAATTACCACTATTATTATGATTGTTAAAAAAATATTTTACTTAAATACTTATATATATATATATATTTCAAACAAAAAATGAAACTAAAATTAAGTAATTATTTAATATTTTTTTAGCTATACTGTTAACAAATTAAATGAAATGGTATATAAAATAGTTTGAAAAATTAAAAAAATTAAAAAAATTAAAAAAATTAAAAAAATTAAAGAATGCAATATAAGAAATAGTAAAAAAATTGATTGTATATAAATTTAAGGGGTAACTTTTGTCATTTATAAAATAAAGTAGGGATAAAAAAGATAAATCAATCATTAAATTTAGGTGGGGCCACAGCTTATGCTTTTGTAACTTTTAAAAGCTCCTCCTCCCCAGCTTTTAAAAATTGAGGAATTTGGGAAGTGCTTTCAATAAAAAGCACTTTGATTTTTTTTTACCAAACACTAATTTCAAAAATTATTGACATAAATAGCTTTTGAAAGTGCTTTTGAGAAAATAAAAGCATTACCAAACCAAGCCTAATTCATTAATTAGTTCAAATTATATTAATTAATATTGTTTCATTTTTATGAAGCTAAAAAAAAAAGTTTCATTATAATATTTATTTTTATAAGAATACAGACGTTACAAAATTAATAGAACAAAATTTATGAGAAAAATGTAACAACACACAATAATTATAGTAAATAAATATCACAAAATCATAAATATAAAAGATTAAATGAAATCTAACCTATTTGGCGTTACACAAAACGGTTTTGAACAAATCAATTAAAACATTCCATGGCAATGGCATACAAATACAAACAAATCATCCTCATATTAATAGTACAGACATCGACCAAATTTATAAACAAATAATATGTACATAATATGAATATGGCATATACATGACTAGATAAAATTTAACCAACTTCATTGACACACATACAAAAGACTTTCATATACTGATAAATTTTTTTTTTAAAAATGTTAAAAAAAAAAGAGTCTTTATTGCTATTATTATTAATTATTTTAAAATAATAATGGAATGAAAACAGATGATATTATTTATATACACCAAATAACATTATTAAGTATGGATTATATATACATAGACATATCAATCAATATCAAACATCATGCTTCGAAAAAAAAATCAATATCAAACAGGACAAAGATTTGATGACGCATCTAAAAAAAAATTGAAACAAAGAACAGACAAATTCTTATGATTACACCATATATATAATATAATAAGTCATAGTATGTCAATCAATCATAGCATGGTTTTATATCTCATAGCATGGAAGACAACATCTAGTGGATCAGATCTCACTAACAAATATAAAATAATAAACAAAAATAATAATGATAAAACTATTCAATCAATCACTGCACAAACAGACAAATCTTTCTTTATAATAAGGGACACCCAAATCGCCACATGTCGATGCCACAATCACTCTTGATTTTTGTGAAGCCACATTAGCACTAAGTATCCACGTCAATGAATTTTGTGAAGCCACATCAGCATTAGCTTTCAGCCGTCTTATTGGGCACCACCCTAACAGGCGCGATCAATTTGGCATCTTGAAGGGTCAATTTCAAAAGATAACATCTTTTCAGAAACGAACCATCCATTTGAAAAGAAAAGTCACCAATGCAAGAAAACTGAATGTAATAAAGAAACAGACACAAACCAAAGGACACGTTGTTTGCTTCAGTGTCCCAAATTTATTACCAAAAGACACGTCGTTTGCATTTTTTTCACTTTAAATGTTCGATAAAGCTAGCTTCACAAATAACTAGTACGTCTCCTCCTGCATCGTCCAATTTGGGATGCAATAGATACGGACAACCAACCACATGCAAACGAGGAAAAGATAATCATATGAAAGATATTTTTAATGCATTTTCGACACCTTGATTTCTCCTTGGGAGACTGGCAGTTCATGCTTGCATAACATTTCCTTTATTGTTTCAGTTGTTTGAAGATCAATACAAAAAGAAGAAAAGTAGCTAATGAAGTCCGAAAAATGAAGATGAAGATTTAATAGTTTGCACTAAAAATATAACGAAGACTAGGAAACACTTTCAAGTTAATGATTTTTTGTTAGTCACTCTCTAAACTGCACATATTGTATTTTACCAAATTCCTATTTGTTCATATTATACGTTATGTAATTTACGAAATGGATGTAAAAGTTTGCACTAACTTTGCACACTAATGACGGATGGCTTGAAAGAGATAAATTCATAAGTGGATGATGAATAACGTTAGTCAGCAACTCGGAAAAACAAAACAATAAAAATTCGGTTATCGCTATAAGTTAGAAACCAAATATTGATATCAGCGATCAGGAAGTTTAAGGGACTGTGTTGTCTCACCAAAATGTAGAACTAGTGGAAGGAGGTTGGGCAAGATCACGAAACAGAACATATTAGAACATATTAGGCAAAGTTAATATGTAGGGTAGACATAATAATAGGGGATGAAGCAACATTGGTGCATAAACATGCCTTCAAAGCACTGGATGGGACATTGAAGGATTTGATGAGCAATCAGATCAAGTTATATGGAAGAAAAACTATAAGTCTTCGGTGGAGATTTTAGGAAGATTTTAACAATTACTCCCAAAGGAACCAAGAGAATGACTGTTGACGCATCGATAAGTAGATCAAATTTGAGTAGATATTTCAGAATCTTCATCCTTGATGAGAATATGCGCCAAATTTTTGGAGTTTTATCTGCAACGAAACAAAAAGAAGAATTCGGTAAATGGATACTTGATCTGGGAAATGGAAATTAATCTTTTTGAAATTACTTACCGATATGAAAGACCCAACTTGGATTAAGATACCCCATGACTACCTAATTGTACCAGATGAGGATTGCGTGAAACAAGTTGTGTCCATCGTATATCAAAGCATGCTTGAAATATATGGAGAGATAGAGGACATAAGTGAAAAATGTGTATTGGCACCAACAAACGATGGTGTGGATGAAATGAACCAATATGTTGTTTCGAAGGTCCCAGGAGAAACACACATTAATTGGGTTCATAAACCATTACCCAGATGACAGGATCCATTCGACCACTCAACAGCAAGATGTTCCATACTACGTCAAATTTCTGAATTCCCTGCAATTTCCCGGAATCCAGAAATTCCAGACTAGCACTTGCATCTTCAAATGGAGTCCCAGTTATGCTACTACAGAACATAAATGAGAGCATGGGTCTTTGCAACAGAGCTGACTAATGGTAAAAAAAATTGGTAAAAGGGTTATTGAAGCACAAATCACAGCAGGGAATATATCGGCTTTCATGTGTACATTCCAAGGATGATATTTTCTCCTACGGCAGCAAAATCACCTTCTGTATTGAAAAGAAGGCAATTTTCTTTTAAAGTATGTTTTGCTATGACAATCAAGAAGAGCCAAGGTCAAACCCTACATCATGTGGGCGTCTATTTTCCAAAGCCACTTTTTACTTATGGATATGGCACTGTCTAGAAAGGTATCAAGAGAAGGTTTGAAGATTTTTATTAAAAAAAAAAAAAAGCCGTAAACTAGATCCATCAATTCAATTTTGGCCACCTTAAATGTAGACACTTTAGGAAAATCCGGTGCGTATGCACCGGGTTAGATGCTTGGATATTATAAAATATATAATCTCCCACTCAATAAAATCAGTACAATCAGATTAATCACGTGCAAGTTCATCACACAAACATAGCAAACAGAGGTGGGATGGGAGAAAATGTAAAAACGGGTTTAGGTATACCTTATGAGTACGATTGCGAGAGTATAAAACAAGAACAGAAGTACCGAGTATGATGAATCTCCCCGAGGTAGAATCCACCGATTGAGAACAAAACATATATACAGATCCAATTTTTTTTTTTTTTTTTTTTTTTTGTATGCGGTTTTGATTTTATTGAGTGAGAAGTATAAGATCAATCTAAAAAAAAATTCTTAGCAGCAGGGTTAGAGCTTGTTGCTGATGACGTGTTTGAGGAAAAACAGAGAGAAAACCAAATGACAAGAGAGATTCTATTGATGGGGCAGCAACCGTATTACATAGCATAGTATGCTTTGTATACAAGTAGTATAAGAGAACCCTAGATACTATATTGAGCCGCACATACATGGGCTACAAACCCTACAACAGTTTTATTCTCTACATTTTTTTATCTATCACTGAGATACTATACGCATATAGATGCCTTCTCCGCATTTGTGTTATTCTACTTTTATATCAAGCCACATTTCGAAAAGGTCTAAAATATAGAGGCTTCCCATAGTATTCACAAGACAAGGATTATAATACAATATTATTCTCGCAGTATGTCACATGAGAAAATTAAGCTTAGATCTAGTGATTTTTTTTTTTGCTACATTGGAATGAAACCGCAGAAACTACAGCTCAACTCTCACTTCTCTCATATAAACCATCCCAATAAGATCAGCACTAATCAAACGTGTTATTTCATCGGGAGACTGATTTATCCACACACCATCTAACTCTTTCGCAAAGACACCCCCTTAGCTAGGAAGTCACCACAACATTTGGTTCCTTGTATCTTTGTGAAAATAAGATAGAATCAAAATTCTCCTTTAGATCTTCAACATCTTGAATTAGAGTACGCAACCACCAAGGAACCTAAACTTCCTTCTTGCGCAGATGGATAACATAAGTTGAATCACTTTCCACCTCTAACTTATTGAAACCCACATCTCTAGCCAGCAGCATACCATTCCTTATAGCCCACACTTCCGCCACATTGTTATCGTTTTTGAAAGTATGTTTGGCATAATACGCATAGAATCCACCAAGATCCCCACGGATAACCCCTACAATCCCATCCATACCTAAATCATTAGAGGCACCATCGCAGTTAACTTCACGAAGCCATGTTGTGGATGAACCCAAGGAACTGGCACTTCAATAGTTCTATATTTTACCTGTCTAACATTATTGGAGACATTGAAAAATTCTTTGGCTTCCTTGATTTCCCTCGCAAGGATCCTTGGAGCATGAAACGTGATTTTCTTAAAAACCCATTCATTCCTTCCTTTCCAAATAGACCATAAGACAAAAAGCTTGAGGTTATTTGGACGGAAGATTCTAGATTCAATGAAGTAGTTAAAAAAACTTGGACCTCCAATGAGTCCTTAATCACACGTCAGAACTACTTTAGTTTTGTTGATAGATTTCAAAATGATTCAAGAAAATGGAATAAAACTGTCTTTGGAAATTTGAAATCTAACATTGATAAATCTTTGCAGGAACTTAATCAGGCCTAATGTAACTTCCATAGCCACCCCACTGAAGTTAATAAGTCCTATATGACTTATTGTTTATGTATCTATTTGAATTTTCTCAAGATGGAGGAAATATTTTGGAAGCAAAAATCTAGAGTTAGTTGGTTAACTCTAGTTAGGAGAAATAGGAACATGTTATTTAGAAAAAAATACAGTAATGGTCATTGGTTATAGGATGAGAAAGATATTGAAAATCATGTAGTAGATCATTTTTCTAGCTTGTTTTCGTCTAACATGAATGATTGTGATAATGAATCTATTGAAAGTTTGTTTCATGCTGTCATCTCCTCTAATGAAAATAGCAGTTTGACTTGCCATGTGACTATCAATGAGATTAAAATGGCTATGAAACAACTTGGACCACATAAAGCCCTCGGTCCAGATGGGTTATAGGGATTTTTCTTTTCCAAGTATATGGATCATGTTGGCCCTAGTGTTGTCCAACTTGTTAAGGACTTTTTCCTAACTGGGTAGTTGGACCCTAGGCTCAATAAGACTCTTATCACCTTGATTCCTAAAAAGTTGTATCCCAGTACCATGAAGGAATATAGGCCAATCAGTTTGTGTAATTTTTCAATGAAAATTGACTTTCACCCAACACGTAATTAGGCCTAAACCTTTTCTTTTCTTGTTATTATTGAAAAAGTGGGGGTACAACAACCTCACCCAATATTTCGCTTAGCAATCTGTATGGACTAACTCTGATATACTTTCAATAGAATCAACTAGACAGTCAGACTCAATCTTAAGAAAAGTATATCAAAGAGTTATATCTCAATTTCTCGATTCAATACTTGATAGGTGTAAAATACACCGTATTTAATATCTAGTATTTATGCTTTCTTTGCGAGTTTTCTTGTAAATTATGTATCTTATGTGTGCTTTTGAGTTTATTAGGTGCAATGGAGTCATTTGGAGCAAAAGACCCAGTGGAACTCGTTCGAATCCAAGATTTCTTCTCATCATCTCGAAGAGCACGAAAAGACAAAGCCAATGGCGAAAGAACGGAGTCATTCGGAGCTCGTATGAAGAAGTTATGGGCAAAAGAAGAACTCGGAATGGTAAACCGGACATTTCATCGGCTAATACTAATGAGAGCCCAGCCACATGTTAAGGGGTAGCCAGATTTTGGTTAAAAGGGAAGTGCTATTGAGAGCCTAGCTAAGGATAAGGGGTAGCCATATGAGATTCGCTAAAGACAGATTATTGTTTGTTAAGGGGCGCCTCATCCTTGTATACAACTATCCTAGGTCGAGCATAGACGAGACAATTCAGAATTTCTATTTCATTCTCGTCACAACAGCGAAGAAATGCACCAAGTCATGTCGTCGTTCGAGCCATGGTTATCGTGGGGAGATTGCCAAGGATTAGGACAGGTAATTGGCGCCAAGATGAACACGAGAGGTTGGATTGAATGGTTTTGGAATCCAGGTTTGACGGAGAAAGTACAGGGACAAAGTTGATGTTCTGCCATTGATTTCTTGAGTATGTGATGGATCAGGAACATTGGGTTCTGGCTGAATTTGTCATTTGTCAACAAAGACAAGGAGTTTAACCAAGAAGACAGAGTTCTTGCTGCCGTTGAATTGGGAAGTATATTTGATGTTGTTACCATTGTTTTAAGGGGTGAAAGCCGGTGATGTTTGAATGTTTAGATTCTGTGATTGTTTGGGAAGTATGGGTATTTGTGTATGCATTCAATACTACAGGGAAGGAGATGGAATTGCTTAGGAATCAACAACAATTAAAATCTGTGATATCAGTTCAGGTAGATAATGTGTTTGTGGAAAGTCCTGAACCACTAGTTCATCTCAACATCAACACAGGGAGAAGAACTGAAATGGTTGCATCTGGTGGAAATCTGTTCTGGGAGAGTCTTGGGGATGTATTTGGCAGCTGTAAGAAGGCAATGAAGAACTTGGGAATTACATGGTAGATCAGAGGTTTATGGGCAGTCGAAGCAAAGAGATGGAACTGATGGAGTTGCAGTGGTGAAAGTGTGACTCTGGGGTAAAGTGGTTGTGCTGTGCATATGAGCTGTAATAGTGGCTAGGTAGCGTTGTCGTGCAGCTGAGCAACTGGATGTCGAAGCTGCTGTTTGAGCAACAAAGAAAGAGGCTTTGAGACTGCATTGGCAGTGCAGGGAGTGATATTTGCAGCTGTAATGGGTTGAATGAAGAAGTTGGTCGATTACTGGTGAACCTGGCCTGGATTGAGCTGAACGGGGAAGGAAGGTCAGAGAACTTGGTTGCTGCTCAAGGGATATCAGTGAAATGCAGGTCTGGCTGCAATGGTGGTGGCGTTGGTTGTTTTGAAGATGATGCTGTGATTCAGCTAGACATAGAAAGGTTGTGGCAGGGCAGGTTCAGGCTAGTTTGCTGCCAGGGATTACACTATGGAGTCGAGCTGGTGATGTCCGTGGTATGCAAGGAAGCAGTGCAGAGAATGGGATGCTGTTGAGTCAAAGGTGGCAGTGTTTAAGGTTCTTGTGAGAGCTGGAAGTGCAGGTCTGAACTGCAGGGGGTGATGATATGAGCTTTCGCTGCAGAGAACAGCAATGGAGATTGATGATGCTGTAGTGCTAATGGCAAGGGTCTGTGTTAATGGAAGCTAAGAAGTGAAGGTGTATATGGAGTTACAGGCTAAGTTGGTTGCTGGGTTGTGAAAATGGGTCTGGTAATCGCAGGCTTGCACCCGCTAAATGTAGCAGAGTGTGTGCTGGTGAGTTGATCTGGGTTTCTGTGTGTTTAAGGTTGGTGCAGGAACTGAGCCAAGGCTGTAGCTTGGCAGAGGCATGAAGGCTGGCGGCTGCTGAGAATGAAGGCTAGAGGATGGCTGAGTTTGAGTGATAGGAGCTGGAGGTTATGGCATTGACAGAATTGAAGCTAAAGCTGAGTATGGCAGTGGCTTGATGTGAAGAATGAATGAGTCTGCCATGGAGTGATTGTGCTGAGTAGTAGTATGAGCTGAAGGAGAACTCAAATGGGAGTTTTGAGCTAAAATGCAAGGCTGGTAGAGGCAGTGGTGTTGTTGCTCAACAGGTGAAACTGAGGCAGTGTTACAATGGCAGCTGTGACGTTGGTTGTGAAGCTAATGGGATTGATTGTGGCAGTGAGCCGAGGAAGAGAAGCAGCTTAGGCTGGTAACGGCAGTGAAATTGATAGCAACAAGAGCAGATGAAGAATTACACAGGGAGAACTAATGGTTTCGAAGTCAGCACTGCAAGTAAAACGGAGCGAAATTGGTAAGCCGGTGAGCATAGTTCCGGTTATCGGATTTTGGAACCGTAAGTGGGAATCACAATGATTCAGTGAATCGCGAGGGGGTTTGAGTCGGATGCAAGAATCGACGGCCGGACATATGAGCTACGCATCACGCTTTTGGGCGCGTTTTCGCAAGAAATGAGGAATTGGTTTAGATGGTATTTTGTGATTGTTTGAATTGCGAGATATGGAGATGAGCTGGCTGGGAGCGTGCACTCGGGGTGACAGCTTTAGATGACAAAAGGTGGCTGAGATATTTTTCCGGTGACGGATTCCGGCGCCGACGACCGGATTCCGGCGATGACGTCAGCAATCCGGCGACGCTTTTGGACCCAAAATTCCAGAGACATATTTTTCACTCCTGGGCTTGGTGGACCAACTTGGAGACGGGTTTTGAGAAGAATCAACCTAATTTTGGGAAAGTATCCTTATGGGGAGAAAAGCATATATATAGAAAACTCTTTTCTAAACCTAGATATATCTCCATTAGGGAGACTTCTACTTTTGTTCTAGGGTTTCACATGATAGGTTCTTCTAAACTTTCTATGATGATTTCCAAAAACACAAGTAACTAAGTTTTTATTATTGGTTGAAGATGTAGTTGGATTTTGCAACCAAGTTATGATTTTTATGAATTAGTTTTCTCTCAATATTATCGTTTGATTTCTACGGGTTATAATAATTGCATGATTGAAGTATTGCAATATGATTGAATGTTTGTTTAGTCGAGTCTAGAATTGATTGAACTCACATCCATATCTATAGCTATTTTAGGGTTTTCATCGAGCGATAACCTTGAATACGAGTAGCATGATATGATTCTAGGTTGTAGTGATACATCCTTGTATTCATATGTAGAAATTGACCTTTGTTCGAATTGTTTGCGCAATGTATTTCAATTGCATTGATTAGCCTATTTCCGAAACTTAATGCTCCTAGGAATTGAACTTGATTAGCGCAAGGCGTTAGGTTATTCTTTAGGTAGAATTCACATACGCAGCTCTAATGTGTGTTGATAACTTTGGAAATTACTATAGTATTCTTGCAATAAGGTATTCCATGGCTTTTGATGATGGAGAGATTAAATACGAATTCTATTCATATATTCATAAACTTGTTTACAATTGAAGATGAAACCTTTATCCAATATTTTCCCATCCTTGATTTGCATACTTTATTTGCTTTTTGTTTATTTTTATTTACACAATCAGAAATTCTTCCGGTGTTTTATATAGGAAACCATAACAATTCGACAACCTAGACCTCTCTCAAAGGGATCGATCCTTTCTTGCCCTTGCTATATTTATATTTTGAGTAGTAAGAAAGTGTAATTATATTTGTGTCGCTTACGACAGCGATCAAATTTTGGCGCCGTTGCCGGGAGGCAACGGTTGTTAATTGTTTTTGGTTTCTTATTTTTGTATTTAGTTTTTGCTTTACTTTTTCTTATTTGGTTCTTACCCGAGTTTTGAGAATCTTATTTCAGGTGCTTATTTCTATGGAAGGAGCATATTGGAGCAATCAATACGGCTTTCAACCTCAACAACATAACAATTATCACCCTTATGGGGAGTATAATCAAAACCAATCCTTTGGCTATGATCAATACTCCACGTACCCTATGAGTTATTCTCATACATATCAACCTTCTTATGGTGGTTATGTAAGTGAGCAACCACAAGGAGGGGAGCATAGTTGTTTTCCTTATAATTTTTCCTCTAGTTTGGTAGATGAAATGCAACAATTTATGGACAGCATGGAGTCAATTTGCGGACATCCAAGCGTGGAACCAATTTCATCGACCGAATGTGCTCATGGTATGTTTGGCCCAATTTCTGATCGTAGTTATGATCATCCACCCATTCAAAGGGAATATAATTGGCCTAACAATACGGAGGTAAGTAATTCTACTTTGTCTATGTCGAATGAGCTTTACCAACAAATGGAACACTATATTCAGAATTTGGATGGAACACTCCAAGAGCTTCAAAAAGGTGTTTCCACTTTAAGACAAGGCATTGAAGAGTACAAGGAGGAAATGAATAATTATGTTGAAAAAGGCGAACCTTCGGGGACTTTTGTTGATATTTGTGTAGTTAACTCAACTCTTGATCGTAATAATGATCATTCACCTATTCAAAAGGATGAGTTCGAGATTAGCAACACTAAATTCAGCGAGGACCAATGTTATGATGACTATGATAGTGATGATGATTATTATGAAAATACATCGTTTGAACCAACTCATGGTGACATCCCCGAGGAGTGTACAATGGAGTCTTTTTGGGATCAAGATGAAGACGAAGAGGAATATGTCGACACTTGTGTAGATTACTCAAGCATTGATCTTAATAATGATCAAGAGCCTATTCAAAGGGTGGAGCTTGAGGATGATGCATTTTCGAATATTCTAAAAAAGTTTCTTATGATAAAATTTGGATCCGCAAAAGAGTGTGTGCCTTACAACAAAAAGGAGGAATATGTTGAGAATGAGACCGTTATAACCAATATTGTGGAAGACCCAATTGAGCTTGCAAATGATTGTAATGATGATGTTTATGTCGATACTTTGGTTAAGGCAGAAACGGACGAAGAATGGTTGCAAGGTTTGATAGAGGACCCTGATATAAAAGAGGTGAATAATTCACTTGAGTTTTTCAAGGATGAAGAGGATTCCGTGATACAAGAGATTGTGAAAGGTTTATCTAACCCTTTGCCTATTATTTCTTCTCCTTTACCTCTTATTGGTTTGAATGTATGTGCTTCGAGAATATTGTTGACTGACTTTGTTTCTCGTTTTCCGCCATTAGAGAAACTTGATTCTCATACTATGCAGGTTATGAAACCGGAAACCGTGGAGGTACCCGACTTCTATATTCTTTATACACTTCCAAGTGTGGACAAGAATAAGTGTGGGGGAAGCTTTTATCGGTTAATAGCTTCACTTTTGCTTTATTGTACTAATATTTGTGTGAGGCTAGTGTTTGCAAAACAGGTTCTATGGACGGATCCCCAACTTTTCCGATTATTGGTGTACGGGGAATGAATCTTACGAGAAGCTAGGTCGGGCCGACGACTTTAAAACAAGCGCTTAGTGGGAGGCAACCCACCGGTTTTGTATCTCTTATCTTTTTGCTTTTTATTTTTGTTTCGTTTATTTATATTTTTTTTTTTTTACTGTTTTTATATCATATTTGAATCCCCATGTTTAATTTCATTGAGTCCGGAATCTATCTTAGAAGAGAATTATGCCGAATACCTTTTCGTCAGAAAATTTCAGACTGCGCGTAGTTCAGTCCAGAGACCATAACTGTCAGACCGTTTATCGAAACACTGTGAAATTTTGACACTGTGTAGAAAACACGTAGGTGAACAACTTTTGTGAAATGGAGTTTTTCCAAATTCCTTACCAATTTGCACAGTTTTTGCGTTTTATCTGCTGTTACGTCAGAATTCAGAACTTTCGGTTTTACACATTGAGGACAATGTGAAGTTTAAGTGTGGGGGAGCATTTATATGTTTGTTTTTGACACCATTAGTGGATGGAACCATTTTGAATGCAGGAGTTGAGGAACCAATTAACTAAAAGGGAAGAATATAGTTCAGAAATCACGAATTAATATGATAGTTGTTACCATATCTCGGAATATCACCATATCGCATTCTATTTTTATTTTTCCATATTTATCTATTGTTCTCTAAGTGCTTTGGTGGGTCACTAAAAATCGACGTGTTATTACTGCTAGGATGAAATAGAGTGGTTGAGTTTATAAAAAAAAAAAAATGAAAAAAATATATGAAAAGAAAAAAAAAAAGGACCGATCAATTAGACCAAAACGGAATAAAAAGACACTTGGGAATAGCAGTATGTGTGAAACGTAGTCCCTGTCTCCGTCGCCTAAACAAGCGTGGAATGCAGGATCCAAGGCAACTATCATGTACTTGTCGACAAGAAGCATGCGCTTGGATCCAAAAGATCTAATCATGCCGTCTAAAAAAAAAAAAAAAATTGGATCCAGTTTGATCCAATCAAAAAAAAAAAAAAATTATTATTGTGTTGAATAAAGTCACTCTTGGTTCCCTTGTATATGCCAATTGATTTGATGTAGCATTCAAAGACAAGTAGCTCAATCCAATAGGATTAGGTTCATCTTAGCAGTGACCTTCGTACAGAGATATGGGAAACATCGAACACTTGAGAATATTCGCCAACATCTACATCTTTATCCATCTTCTTAATCTTTTCATTGTGATTGTGGTTTGTTAGTTTTAAGTATTGTGGCTTGTTCGACTATCTAATTAGAGTTTATTTACTAATAATTGAATTGAATTTGCAAGGTATCTCTTCCTGTAGTCATTTTGGATTCGTTCATTGATGTGTCACAAATAGACGGAGTTTGAAATATAGGTTTTGTAGGTAGATCTCTAGTAAACCTTCACGAGACTATAACTCGTCCACTAGGGACACCTAGGGGTTTAAAGGCTTGTTATTTATGCTAAAAGTGACCGTAGCCTCGACGACACGGAGTTGTTGTATTTTATTATTTTGTTTGATTTGCTCGAGGACTAGCAAAGTCTAAGTGTGGGGGAATCTGATAGGTGTAAAATACACCGTATTTAATATCTAGTATTTATGCTTTCTTTGCGAGTTTTCTTGTAAATTATGTATCTTATGTGTGCTTTTGAGTTTATTAGGTGCAATGGAGTCATTTGGAGCAAAAGACCCAGTGGAACTCGTTCGAATCCAAGATTTCTTCTCATCATCTCGAAGAGCACGAAAAGACAAAGCCAATGGCGAAAGAACGGAGTCATTCGGAGCTCGTATGAAGAAGTTATGGGCAAAAGAAGAACTCGGAATGGTAAACCGGACATTTCATCGGCTAATACTAATGAGAGCCCAGCCACATGTTAAGGGGTAGCCAGATTTTGGTTAAAAGGGAAGTGCTATTGAGATCCTAGCTAAGGATAAGGGGTAGCCATATGAGATTCGCTAAAGACAGATTATTGTTTGTTAAGGGGCGCCTCATCCTTGTATACAACTATCCTAGGTCGAGCATAGACGAGACAATTCAGAATTTCTATTTCATTCTCGTCACAACAGCAGCAGCTGCACCAAGTCATGTCGTCGTTCGAGCCATGGTTATCGTGGGAGATTGCCAAGGATTAGGACAGGTAATTGGCGCCAAGATGAACACAGAGGTTGGATTGAATGGTTTTGGAATCCAGGTTTGACGGAGAAAGTACAGGGACAAAGTTGATGTTCTGCCATTGATTTCTTGAGTATGTGATGGATCAGGAACATTGGGTTCTGGCTGAATTTGTCATTTGTCAACAAAGACAAGGAGTTTAACCAAGAAGACAGAGTTCTTGCTGCCGTTGAATTGGGAAGTATATTTGATGTTGTTACCATTGTTTTAAGGGGTGAAAGCCGGTGATGTTTGAATGTTTAGATTCTGTGATTGTTTGGGAAGTATGGGTATTTGTGTATGCATTCAATACTACAGGGAAGGAGATGGAATTGCTTAGGAATCAACAACAATTAAAATCTGTGATATCAGTTCAGGTAGATAATGTGTTTGTGGAAAGTCCTGAACCACTAGTTCATCTCAACATCAACACAGGGAGAAGAACTGAAATGGTTGCATCTGGTGGAAATCTGTTCTGGGAGAGTCTTGGGGATGTATTTGGCAGCTGTAAGAAGGCAATGAAGAACTTGGGAATTACATGGTAGATCGAGGTTTATGGGCAAATGAAGCAAAGAGATGGAACTGATGGAGTTGCAGTGGTGAAAGTGTGACTCTGGGGTAAAGTGGTTGTGCTGTGCATATGAGCTGTAATAGTGGCTAGGTAGCGTTGTCGTGCAGCTGAGCAACTGGATGTCGAAGCTGCTGTTTGAGCAACAAAGAAAGAGGCTGTGAGACTGCATTGGCAGTGCAGGGAGTGATATTTGCAGCTGTAATGGGTTGAATGAAGAAGTTGGTCGATTACTGGTGAACCTGGCCTGGATTGAGCTGAACGGGGAAGGAAGGTCAGAGAACTTGGTTGCTGCTCAAGGGATATCAGTGAAATGCGGGTCCTGGCCGCAATGGTGGTGGCGTTGGTTGTTTTGAAGATGATGTTGTGATTCAAATGACATAGAAAGGTTGTGGCGGTAAGGTGTTCGAGGCTAGTTTGCTTTGCCGGGGATTACACTATGGAGTCGAGCCGGTGATGTCCGTGGTATGCAAGGAAGCGGTCGAGAGAATGGGATGTTATTGAGTCAAAGGTGGCAGTGTTTAAGGTTCTTGTGAGAGCTGGAAGTGCAGGTCTGAACTGCAGGGGGTGATGATATGAGCTTTCGCTGCAGAGAACAGCAATGGAGATTGATGATGCTGTAGTGCTAATGGCAAGGGTCTGTGTTAATGGAAGCTGAGAAGTGAAGGTGTATATGGAGTTACAGGCTAAGTTGGTTGCTGGGTTGTGAAAATGGGTCTGGTAATCGCAGGCTTGCACCCGCTAAATGTAGCAGAGTGTGTGCTGGTGAGTTGATCTGGGTTTCTGTGTGTTTAAGGTTGGTGCAGGAACTGAGCCAAGGCTGTAGCTTGCGAGGCATGAAGGTCATGGCTGCCGAGAATGAAGGCTAGAGGATGGCCGAGTTTGAGTGATAGGAGCCGGAGGTTATGGCATTGATGAATTGAAGCTAAAGCCGAGTATGGCGGTGGCTTGATGTGAAGAATGAATGAGTCTGCCATGGAGTGATTGTGCTGAGTAGTAGTATGAGCTGAAGGAGAACTCAAATGGGAGTTTTGAGCTAAAATGCAAGGCTGGTAGAGGCAGTGGTGTTGTTGCTCAACAGGTGAAACTGAGGCAGTGTTACAATGGCAAACTGTGGACGTTGGTTGTGAAGCTAATGGGATTGATTGTGGCGGTGAGCCGAGGAAGAGAAGCGACTTAGGTCGGTAACTGGCAGTGAAATTGATAGCAACAAAAGCAGATGAAGAATTACACAGGGGAGAACTAATGGTTTTGAAGCTGCAGAAATAGTGCGAAAACGGAGCGAAATTGGTAAGCCGGTAAGCATAGTTCCATTAGCCGGATTTTGGAACCGTAAGTGGGAATCACAATGATTCAAAGTGAATCGCGAGGGGGTTTGAGTCGGATGCAAGAATCGACGGCCGGACATATGAGCTACGCATCACGCTTTTGGGCGCGTTTCGCAAGAAATGAGGAATTGGTTTAGATGGTATTTTGTGATTGTTTGAATTGCAGAGATATGGAGATGAGCTGGGGGAGCGTGCACTCGCTGGTGACAGTTTCCGATGACAAAAGGTGGCCTGAGATATTTTTCCGGCGACGGATTCCGGCTACGCGGCCGGATTCCGCGATGACGTCAGCAATCCGGCGACGCTTTTGGACCCAAAATTCCAGAGACATATTTTTCACTCCTGGGCTTGGTGGACCAACTTGGAGACGGGTTTTGAGAAGAATCAACCTAATTTTGGGAAAGTATCCTTATGGGGAGAAAAGCATATATATAGAAAACTCTTTTCTAAACCTAGATATATCTCCATTAGGGAGACTTCTACTTTTGTTCTAGGGTTTCACATGATAGGTTCTTCTAAACTTTCTATGATGATTTCCAAAAACACAAGTAACTAAGTTTTTATTATTGGTTGAAGATGTAGTTGGATTTTGCAACCAAGTTATGATTTTTATGAATTAGTTTTCTCTCAATATTATCGTTTGATTTCTACGGGTTATAATAATTGCATGATTGAAGTATTGCAATATGATTGAATGTTTGTTTAGTCGAGTCTAGAATTGATTGAACTCACATCCATATCTATAGCTATTTTAGGGTTTTCATCGAGCGATAACCTTGAATACGAGTAGCATGATATGATTCTAGGTTGTAGTGATACATCCTTGTATTCATATGTAGAAATTGACCTTTGTTCGAATTGTTTGCGCAATGTATTTCAATTGCATTGATTAGCCTATTTCTGAAACTTAATGCTCCTAGGAATTGAACTTGATTAGCGCAAGGCGTTAGGTTATTCTTTAGGTAGAATTCACATACGCAGCTCTAATGTGTGTTGATAACTTTGGAAATTACGGAGTATTCTTGCAATAAGGTATTCCATGGCTTTTGATGATGGAGAGATTAAATACGAATTCTATTCATATATTCATAAACTTGTTTACAATTGAAGATGAAACCTTTATCCAATATTTTCCCATCCTTGATTTGCATACTTTATTTGCTTTTTGTTTATTTTTATTTACACAATCGAAATTCTTCCTAGTGTTTTATTTAGGAAACCATAACAATTCGACAACCTAGACCTCTCTGTGGGATCGATCCTTTCTTGCCCTTGCTATATTTATATTTTGAGTAGTAAGAAAGTGTAATTATATTTGTGTCGCTTACGACAGCGATCAATACTTACTTAAGAAAATAGCAATCTGCGAGTCTAATTGAATACAAGAGAAATTAAATTGAACGGTACCAAAGTCCAATGTTCAAGGATCAATCAATTTCAATCAACAACCAAAGGTAAGATTAACCAATTGATCGATTCAACGCATAACCTGTGATATTTCAATTATATAACAAAATATAATACGGAAAAGAAATAACACAGACACCAGAAGTTCTGTAACGAGGAAACCGCAAATGCAAAAAAACCCCGGGACCTAGTCCATATTGAACACACACTGTATTAAGCCGCTACAGACACTAGCCTACTAAGAACTAACTTCAGTCTGGACTGTAGTTGAACCCTAATCAATCTCACACTGATCCAAGGTACAATTGCACTCCTTACGTCTCTGATCCCAGCAGGATACTACGCACTTGATTCCCTTAGCTGATCTCACCCACAACTAAGAGTTGCTACGGCCCAAAGTCAAAGACTTTGTTAAACAAATCTGTATCACACAGAAAAGTCTACAGGAATAGATAAATCTGTCTCCCACAGAAATACCTACGAGTCTTTTTTTCGTCTTTTGATAAATCAAGGTGAACATGAACCAATTGATATACCAAACTTATATTCCCGAAGAATAGCCTAGAAATATCAATTACCTCACAATAATCTTAATCGACTAGCGAAACAAGATATTGTAAAATCACAAACAATAAGACGAAGATGTTTGTGACTACTTTTCTTTCTTGCCTATTGGAGAAATCAATCTTGAGCCAATTTTACAATTGTACTCAATACGATAGAAACAACAAGATCAGATCACACAACTACAGAGAAAATAGTTGGGTTTGGCTTCACAATCCAGATGAAGTCTTCAAGTCGTTAACCTACAGGGTCTCGGTAAAAACCTAAGGTTAAAGGAGAATAGACTCTAGCTTATACAACTAGTATCACACAGGAGGTATTCGGATTAGGTTTCCCAGTTGCTAGAGTTCTCCTTTATATAGTCTCCAAATCAGGGTTTGCAATCTATGTTACCTTGGTAACAAAGCATTCAATATTCACCGTTAGATGAAAACCTAATTAGATTTAAGCTAATATCTTCCAACCGTTATATCAAACTTAGCTTATTATACACAAATGAAATGCACGTTCATTTAGGTTTGTGTAACCGTACCTAAACGTGTACACCTAGTTAGTTCAACAGTAGTTAACCAAATGATTAGCCATATGAGCACTTTCATATCAACCTTATTCATCTTCACCATAACTAGTTCAAATGACTCAAAAGAACTAGTTAGAGAGTTGTTCAATTGCTTAGATCTCATATAAGTATATAAGACACAATCAAAGCAAAAATGATTTTGATTCACTCGAATCGATTCATGAACATTATAGCCACGGTTTGCAAATATGCATTCCTTAGTTTATATATGTCTTAGTTCACGAATAAACCGTTTTTAGAAAATAACCCACTTAAGTATGCATACCGGTACGCATACTTAAGTACCCGAATTGAGTTTGTTTTCAGTTCACAAACTCCAGCAGAAATTCATGGGATGTGAACTTCCGGCAGTACGCGTACAAGTACGCGGACTTTAGTTTCGGTTATCCTGAGCATGTAGCAAAGTACGCATAGTTTGGTTCAAGGATTTTGGACTTACACAAGTATGAGTTCACATACAATGTTTATATCCATTCATGGTTATATATTCTAAACTCTCATTTCAATCATTGAAACATTCTTAGAGGATTTTAAATAGAGGTTATTCACACACTATTTTTCATCAAAGCAATTTTCAAGATATTGAAATAATCAACATGACTTTCGTCACTTGTAAAGATGAACTTGGCCAAAGCGAAAGCTTACCAACACATATTTCGAGAAATAGATAAGCGAGATAAACTCGGCTCGAAATAGCAAATATGCATAATCGAAGTCTATATAGCAATACGACTTTTGTCTCAAGATAGGAGATAGAGTAGATATACTTTTTAGTGATAGATAAGTTCAAGTCTCCACATACCTTTTAGTCGATGAAGTTCCACCAGTTCCTTGAGTAGTTCTTCGTCTTGTATGATGAACGCCGTGGATTCTAGAGCTCAACTACACTTTCTATCCTAGTTCGAGACTTAGCTATAAGTAGATTAGAAATCAAGACTTATAGTTTTGCCAACTAAACTTGACAAACAAGCTTGAGATACCAACGCTTGCGAGTTTGACCGAGCAGTACTCTAAAAATTATTACATTATATTGGGTCTAAATTGTAAACAACAATACACACTTCGTCGCAAATTAAAGTTAACCATGATTTAGAGGAAGTAGGAGTATTGGTAAAATAAAAGGATGCTAATGCACAATAAGGGTAATATGTCTAAGGGTAGTAGTAGTAAAATAAAGGGATCATTGAATTCCATGATTTAAGGGGGGACATAATGCAAGTGAAACTACAAAAGAGATGATGATAAGTGACAAATGATGATAATGTTGTTTGTTTGTTGTTCTTGATTTCAGAACCTGTGGCACAAATTACCAGCCGGATGAGGGTATTATCCATGTATTTTTTTTTCTTTTGTAAATAAGATATTTCATTGAAAATACTAAGACTCAAAATGATTCGTTGTTACAATCGGAGTAGAGCCATCTAATTTGGGATAATAATAGTTCCCAATATTAGATTTATTTACTAAAAGTTGTTTCTTGATGCACAGGGGAGGTGAAGTTTCCGATGCTACAACTGAACTTAAATGCCTTACAAACTTGGATAACATATCCGCAACTTGATTTCCTAATCTAGGAACAAAATGAAATCCAAAAAAGTTAGTACATAAATTAGCCATACTATTCGCCTCATTTAGACAAGCTTTAGTATGTCAAATATCTGAGTTTCTTCCATGAAAGAAGTTGAAAATACTTTCACAATCCCTTCGATACTGAAATTTTGGATCTGCTTTTCCTTGGCTCAATTTACCGCATGGAGCACTTGATGAGTGCCAAATATTGCATATTTCTACATCTTTTTATTGGCATTTAACTCATCTTTTGTGCTCAGAAATCAGATATTATCCCAAATTCTGTATTTTCTTTGTTTTCAAGAATAAATACTTGTACTAATTAATTTTGTGTTTTTAGGTAGTAAATAAAGTTCGGAGAAACTAAGGAGCCAAAAGAGCGAAAACCAAAGCTCACACATGCATCGGGCTTGCTACCCAACAAGTAGCAACCCATTTACAAGACATGGGCTTGAGCAATCCAAGACCCGGCCCATAACCCGGATCCAAGCCTGTCGCATCTGAGCCGTGAAATCGACCCTTCCGCATCCAACGGTCGCATCGACCCACGATCGGTTTCCGCCGTATCCAACGCTGCACGGCCCGAGTATCGACTCTCGCTGCTCCCGCTTCACACCGAAGCCACCTATACCTTCACCCAAACCAAACACTCCTCTCATTTTTCTTTTCTCTCCTCCCCCGACAAAACCAGAGAAATTCATCCCCTTCTGATAGGTGTCTAAAACACCTAATTTACTATCTAGTAGTTATGCTTTCTTTGCTATTTTTCGTGTGAATTATGTATCTTATGTGTGTTTTTGAGTATTTAGGTACTTTGGAGTCATTTGGAGTAAAAGAAGGAGAAGAAGTCACTCATTGGAGCGAAAATCCAAGCCAACGACGAAAGAATGAGGTCACTCCAACATTGCATGAGAAGTTATGAACAAGATCGATGATTAAGCTGTCGGTCCTCCGGAACCGACAGAACTATGCAGAAACTTTGAATGGAGGGTGCCCATATCGAATCGGTGGGTGCTGATAGCCATCCTGTGGTATTAGACCTCATCTTTCTTAGTCGAGTTAGATTCAAAACAACACAATGTCTGTTTCTCTCTTACAACACAAAGTCAAGGCCAGGCGACAAAGGGTTCATCTTTGCGGCAGGATTGAGGGCCGAGTACCAAGGGTTCAAAGGAGATGTCGAATTCAGACCAAACTCAGTGAAATCAAAGAAGAATTGCAGCAATAGGTTAGAGAAGAATTGAAGTTTTTGCCATCTCAATGGAGGTTAAATGAGGTTTTGGTTTCTGATTGGATCGAAGGAAACTCGAGTTTGATTCCATGTTGGTACAGACAGAATATTGGTTGAATGGGTTTGTCTTGAATCTTGGAATTGAATTACGGGAAGGAGCGGGTTCTCGTGGCTTTGTACAGCCATTACACAACCATTTTCGAGTTTGCATATGGCACACTCTTGTTTGAGAAAATGCCCGATAGGAGGTTCATTGGCGATCGAAGAAGAGTGCACTTTGGTTGTAACTTTAGACAGAGATGGGAATGGCATGAAGCTGAATCTTGGGTTCTGCTGGTGATGCATCACAGATGCGATGATAGTAGTGGAAGAGAAGATATTCGCCGTTGTCGCCGAATGGTGGAGAAGCTACAGGATCGACCGGTGATGGTGCGGTGACATGGTTACTGACAGTGCTCGCGGTGCAAGAATGGGACAGAGGTTAGGAAGCCAATAGAGAGGAAGGTACTCATGCTATGAATTTGTATGCTTGTGTCGGAATTAAGGAATGACCGTGGTGGTGAGTCACTGGAGGTGGATGAGTTATGAAGCCGCGGATGGTCGAGCTTGGAGTGGAATTACAGTGTCACAGCAAATGCATTTCAAGGGACTTGTATTGCGATGTGAACAAAGGGCTATCGTGGCTTTGCATAACCGGGTTGTTAATTGTGATGATGGTGTTGCAGGTCTAGATTGTAGAATGGAGTTTGAGCTGGTACTGAAAGATGATACATGGCAATGGTGGTGCTGTTGTTGCAGCAAGGGCTAGGCAAAGCAAGAGTTGAAGATGACCTTGGGGAATGTGATTTGGTGGATGACCGGTGGGCAAGGGCAATGCCGGGAAATGTGATTGAGCTGGAATAGGTCTAAAGTGGTTGAGCTTGAACTGGAAGAATGGATGGTTTTGTGGGTTGCTTTGGAATGGAGATAGATGCATCTAAGCAGGCTAGACCTAGAAGTGTGGCAGGGAAGCAAGGACTGCGGAAACAATTGCAGCTCAGATGAACTGAGGCTGTACTATTGGCTGGCATTGTTTGTGCTGCAATGGAACGAATCGACAGATCGAGTGAACTGAGATTGAGCCGTTTGGGTATTGGTTCGTGCGCTGAAAAGCGAGGTTGCAGTGGTGTTGGCCTGAGAATGGTTCAAGGGGGATTAAGCCGTTATGCAAGTGCATAGAACGAGTGGTGCTGCTGTAATGATGGTGTTGTTGGTAGCTTGTGCAATTGCGAAGCAATGGGAATGAGGCGAGTTCCAAGGAGAAGTCTGATGCCGCCAATGTTGGTTGTGATGGTTGTATGCGAGACTCGCTAGTGATGAAAGATGGCTAAATTAGATGAGAAAGAATGCAAGGATTCGGAGCAAAGCTGAACCGAAACTGTACATGGAATTGTAGTTCGATTGGTGCGGGAAAGTGTGGCAATAGGAGATGGAATTCATGACTGGCTGAGTTTGTGTGAGCTTGTCGGCAGGCAGAGAAGAATGATATTGCAGAAACACAACCAAGAATGTCGCAGAAATAGTGCGAAAACGGAGTGAAAATGGCGCACCGGTAAGCATAGTTCCGGTAGCCGGATTTCAGAGGTTAAAGTGTCGATCGCAATATTTCAGTGAATCGCGAGGGGGGTATGAGTCGGATGCAAGAATTAATGGTCGGACATATGAGCTACGGACCCACGCTTTGGGTACGTTTTCGCAAGGAATGAGAAGTTGGGTTTGATGGTTTTTGTGAATGTATGAATTGCAGAGAGAGCAGAGTTGAGATACTTTTGGAAGTGTAAAATGTCTTGTGACAGCGGCGTGATGGAGGAGGCAAGTTCAGGTGGCTGGAGATAATTTTTCCGCGACGGATTCCGGCGATGACGTCAGCAAATCCGTCGACGCTTTTGGACCCAAAAATTCCAGAGACTTATTTTCACACATGGGCTTGGTGGACTAACTTGGAGACGGGTTTGGAGAAGACTTGACCTACTTTTGGGTATCCTTTGGGAGAAGCATATAAATAGAACTTTTTCTCTAAACCTAGACTAGATATATCTCCATTAGGGAGACTTCTACTTTTGTTCTAGGGTTTCACATGATAGTTTTCTTCTTTGCTTTCTATGATGATTTCCAAAACACAAGTAACTAAGTTTTTATTATTGGTTGAAGATGTAGTTGGATTTTGCAACCAAGTTATGATTTTTATGAATTAGTTTTCTCAATATTATCGTTCACTTTCTACGGGTTATAATAATTGCATGATTGATGGATTGCAATATGATTGAATGTTTGTTTAGCTAAGTCTAGAATTGATTGAACTCACATCCATATCTATAGCTATTTTAGGGTTTTCATCGAGCGATAACCTTGAATACGAGTAGCATAATATGATTCTAGGTTGTAGTGATACATCCGTAATCATATGTAGAAATTGACCTTTGTTCGAATTGTTTGCGCAATGTATTACAATTGCATTGATTAGCCTATTTCTCAAACTTAATGCTCCTAGGAATTGAACTTGATTAGCGCAAGGCGTTAGGTTATTCTTTAGGTAGAATTCACATACGCAGCCCTAATGTGTGTGTTGATGAATTAGGAAATTACGGAGTATTCTTGCAATAAGGTATTCTATGGCTTTTGATGATAGCGAGATTAAATGCGAATTCTATTCATATATTCATAAACTTGTTTACAATTGAAGATGAAACCTTTACCCAATATCTCACAACCTAGACCTCTCTGTGGGATCGATCCTTTCTTGCCCTTGCTATATTTATATTTTGAGTAGTAAGAAAGTGTAATTTATTTTTGACGCTTACGACAGCGATCACCTTCTTCCCCTACCATGGCAGAGCCAACATCACCACCACCATCTCCATCCCCTGACACCAGCAGCGCAGCCACCACAGCCACCTTCTCCGCCACTCTAGCTCAAGCTACCTCATACATAGCTTCTCCTAACCCTAGAAGCTAGGTGAGATATAGTTGGATCTATGGTTTCTCCAACAAGATCATTAATGGCTACCAGAGCCGATTTGGAAGAGGGAACAGGTCAGGATTTGCATTAATTGCAATTTCGAGTGATTGGGAGGTATAAATTTGAGTTGTTCTTCATGTGAGAGAGGAGGAATGTTTTTAGGGTTTTTATTATGTGAACTTAATTTTCAATTCTGTTTTAGTAATTGCATGATGTTTTAATTCAATCACTAGGGTGTAGATGAAACCCTCTGATTTAATGTGAAGTTAATTAAATTCTCAATTTGTTCTTGTTGTTTATATTGTTTAGGATTATAGTTAGTCACACTTAAACAAACTCCGTGATCAATGGTACCGTAAGAAGACCATTGATACTAGGGGTAAGTGAAGGGAATCGCTTGATCAAATATCTACCTTAGGCCTTCAAAGGAAGGCACAAGAACACAGTGAGAATTTGCATTACTTTAGCATAGGATTAGAAGGTGGATTCAACCACCCTAGTACCCTCAGCCAATTGTTTACATCACCTTTTGCTCATTTGTTGCCTTAGATTAGAGTCATAACAACGCCTTGTCGTATCGACACCAAAATCAACCCATATTTGTGTTAACTCTCTTAAAAATCAGTTTAGTGAACCATTGGAATCAACTTTACACACCCAAATCTCTGTGGGATCTACCTGTATTTGCCCTGCCTCCAATAGGCACTGTGCACTTGCAGTTTACATTGTAGGCATTCACATTTCCCAGCCTACCAAGTTTTTGGCGCCGCTGCCGGGGATTTGGTAGTGTTGTTGTGTTGATCATTAACTTACTTTACTGATTTCCAGTTTACCCTTGTATATATTTACCTTGAATTTTTGTTTTTAGTGATTATTAGTGTAACTTAGTGTAACTTACATTTCTGCATCTTTTATTGCATTCTGTTATTGCATTGTTACATTGTTACATTTGTTAGTTTTCTTTTGTTCTTGTTTTAGCTCATTGTCTCTTACAATCTGTAGTCTTGTTTGTTAATTTGTTTCTCTCAGTTCATTGGTCTGCACATGCTGTAGCTTAGGTTGTAAGCCTGTTAGTTCGTCCCTGTCAATACCTGTCGTTTTACTCAGTACTTGAACATTGAACATGCAATCCTGCACTGTGGTAGTTGAAACCCTCTGCTGTGCTAGCTAATTCCTGAGTAGTATTGGGTGTTGCAAATCTGTTGTTTCTGCATAAAAGCTCTTTCTTTTTACTGTATTAGCATAACTTGGATTTTGTAGCTTTTCATAAAACAGTGCATCTGTAGGTTAAGCATTTGCATTATGTAGCTTGTTAGTTACCTTTTAGTTAAATTTTTCATCACCTGTGATATACCAATCCTAGCATCATGCATCTCATTCCAGTTTGAACATTCTTGCATTTGAAACTTGCTTATAACTGCACTCTGTATCAACTTCATCTTACTCTATTGTGAATGTCCCACATCGGTATCTTGGTCTCACTCCGATGGATAACCAAGTGGAGTAATCCATCTTCATATTACAGAGTCTTCTCAGTTATTGATAGCCAATATTGATATTCATCCTCTTTGCTTTAAGTTGCACATTCCAGAGAACTAAATCTCTCCTTTGAGCTTACAGGTACCTGTGCTGCAAAAAACTGGAGCATAAACCCAAGGAAGAGAAGAAAGAGGCACAGGACAATTGTGGAATTGCCTAAACCCGATTTTTATCGGTGGTATTGTTCTCTAACCCTGCTGTGTTGATGAATGTATGTGTGGTATTCCATGTATGCATGATAAATTAGAGACTTGCAAAACCCTGATCAACCCCTGCAATTGTTGGTATTCATCTGAATAATTCCATGATATTTGAATTACACACATGCTATATCTTTGTGCTATATGTGAATTAGTTACCACTTCCATGAGCCTTGCCTCACTGATTTTTGCATCCCTGCTTTGTGAACCAGCATGTTACCTCGAATTTGTGTGCAAAAGTCCTGTTGCTAGCTTTTGAATTTCCATAAGCTTACTCCTAAGGAAGTTGAGTTAAACTATCTCTGAACCTGTGCTTTGTGTAACCTGTGCACTAACAATTGGCTGAATTATCTACATCTTCACTGTGAGTCCTTGGCTTCAACAAAGCCTGTGCTCAGCTCCAGCCCCTGTAGCTGTTGAGACTGAGCTGCAACTTGGATAGCCAAGTTAGCAACTGACCCTGTTGACATCAACTATGCATCTGTGCATGTCAAGTGTGTTATAAGAGTGCTGAAATTTCGTGTCTGAATAGCTTGCTCATCTCGTGTATCTGTTGCATCCGTGAATCTATCCATCTCGTTGCATTTGTGTATCCGTGAACCAATATCTCGCAATTTGTGTGTGGCCCTGTGGTGCTTGAATGAGTGTTGAGTAACTGAATTTGTATTAGCAGCTCGCTTGTTGTCTTTCACACACAAGCCCAGCACGTGCTTCACCTTGAGTGAGCATAACCCAGCCTGCCCTGTGCACCTTACACACTCTCTGTCTTTCCTTGTGCATAACCTGTGCAGTGCTGTGCATAAGCTGTGCTGTGCATAATTAGTGATGTGCATCTCTTCAACAGCAACAACCAGCACTCATGTGCTTGGTTCTAAGAATTGGTGTGTCATCTTTGTGAGTTTTGGTTATCTGTTTTGAAATTGATTGGTTGTGTGCATGTTAATATGATCGATGTGCTAGCTAGGCTATGATTGTGTCTTTTAGAGACCAAACAAATCGACTAGTTAGAATCCGCCCGGACGATATTGTCAACATACCCAGCTCTTCAACAGAAAGCCCAGACCCATCAGAAACAATGGGTGATGAACTAAACCAACCCCGTAGTCTCAAGGACTACATGTACCCAACTAGGGCAAGCCAGCCCTCTTGCATCATTCTGCCAGCTGATGCTGGTCAGTTTGAACTGAAAGCAAGAACAATTCACATGTTACCCGTGTTTAGAGGGGTTGATGCTGAAAACCCTTACCATCATGTGAGAGATTTTGAAGATATTTGTGGGACTCTGCGTTTTACCCAAATGACGGAAGAGTCCCTCAAGCTGAGATTATTCCCTTTCTCTTTGAAAGAAAAAGCCAAATCATGGCTTCATGCCCTACAACCACAGTCCATTAGAACATGGGATGATCTCACAAAAGAGTTTTTCAAAAAGTTTTTCCCCAACCATAAGACTGCGACAATTCGCCAAAGTCTAAATGGTTTTGTGCAATTAGAAGACGAAACACTAGCGAAATATTTGGAGAGATTCAATGAATTATTACTCCAATGTCCCCACCATGGTTTTGAAAAATGGAGACTTGTGCAAATTTTGTATGAGGGTCTAGATGTTAGGACTCAAACCACAGTTGAGTCAATGTGCAATGGTGCATTTATTGACAAAAGTGCTGATGAGGCTTGGACTTTCTTAATCGAAGTCGCTGAAAAGACTCAGCAGTGGGAGTCCATCCGTGAACCAAAAAGGACTACCCCTGTAGCTAATTTTCATAGAATCGAGTCTGACTTTGAGGGAAATGCAAAAATGGCATCTTTGGCCAGGAGAATAGAAGTGCTAGAGTTGCAGAAGAATGTAAAATCTAATGCCCCTACTCTCCGTGACCAAATTGAAATGGCCACTTGTGCCGCATGCCATAGTTCCGACCACCTAGTGGACAGCTGTCCAGACCTACATGCTTTTCAAGAGTCTAAAACCGAGCAAGCCAATGCATTGTACCATAGGCAAGAGAACAACCCTTATTCTCAGACCTACAACCCAGGGTGGAGGAATCACCCTAACTTCTCATGGTCTAAAGGGCCTGTACAAGGGGGACAACAAATAACAACCAAGGATACTCATATCCTAGAAACCCGCAAGTACAACCACATCCTCGCACCACAGAGAGAAAAAGCCTAGCTTTTAAGACAAGTGTCGGTCTTTTGACCCAAAATCTTTTACAACTTCGGAAAACCACCGACCAACGCTTCATAATTCTAGAACTTAAAATGGGTCAAATTTGTGATGCATTGAATGAGAGAGAAAAAGGCAAACTCCTAGTCAACCCCAACAAAATCCAAAGAATGTGTTTCAAAAGGTACTTCAACTCCGTAATGAAACTTCACATAGTCATGTGAATGATGTCACCACTCTTCGTAGTGGTAAAGTTTTTGAGAACAATGTAGGTGTACCACCGTCAAGTGAGTCTAAATCAGACTCACCAGTACACACAACACCGCAGAAAACATCTAATGTAGAAAAAGAATCTGAGCATGTTGATAAATCTAAGAGTCCTACTAATATAGATGTTTCTTTGCCAAGTCATGCACCTATTGCTCCATTCCCACAAAGGTTGGTGCAGCGAAAAGGGTAACCAATACAACGAGATTTTGGAAATGTTCAAACGATTTAACATAAACATTCCATTTCTCGAAGCAATCAGGCAAATACCCACCTATGCTAAGTTTTTGAAGGACTTGTGCACACAAAAGCGAAAGCTTCATGTGCATAAGCGTGCTTTTCTCACTGAGCAAGTGAGCTCAATAATCCAAAACAAGATTCCAACTAAGTTTAGAGGCCCAGGTAGCCAAACAATTACATGAACCATAGGTGACCATGTGGTCGAAAAGGCGTTACTAGACTTAGGAGCAAGTGTGAATCTATTGCCATACTCTGTGTATGTGCAACTGGGCCTTGGGGAGCTGAAGCCCACTCATGTTACGCTATAATTAGCGGATATCTGTGAAAATACCTCGTGGCATTGTTGAAGATGTGTTAATCAAGGTTGATAAATTTTTCTTTCCCTGTGGACTTCATCATCTTAGATACTCAACCCGTGCAAAACCCAAGTAATCACATTCCCAGTGATTTTAGGACGTCCTTTCTGGCGACGTCCAATGCCATCATCAATCGTCGTAATGGAGTGTTGAAATTGTCTTTTGGTAACATGACCGTAGAGTTGAATGTTTTTAACACTAGTCAACAACCCATTGATTGTGATGATACTGATTTGCATGAGATTAACATGATTGAGAGTCTAATCCAAGACTCATTTCCTGACATTTTGTCAGTGGACCCTTTGCAAGCATGTTTAGATAACTTTGACTTAGATCTCTTTGAGTCTAAGTACATTGGTGAAATTCACTCTTTGCTTGAATCTGTTCCACCCATGGATATTGCTAAATGGCGGCCATGCGGTGGAACCACTTCCACTCTCTGATTCCAAATCTTCCCCACCTCTTGATGTACCACCTAAGCTTGATTTGAAACCATTACCAAATACTTTGAAGTATGCTTTCTTAGGTCCTTCTGATACTTTACATGTGATTATTGCATCATGTTTAGACACAGAACAGGAAAGTCAACTTTTAGAAGTGCTTAAAGAACATAAAGGAGCCTTAGGTTGGACCATCTCAGATCTTAAAGGTATAAGTCCAACAATTTGCATGCATCACATAAATCTTGAAGAGAATACTAAACCATCTAGGGAAATGCAAAGGAGACTTAACCCCAATATGAGATATGTTGTCAAAGGTGAGATTTTGAAATTGCTTGATGCGGGTATCATTTACCCGGTTCCAGATAGCCAGTGGGTCAGTCCCATTCAAGTGGTACCCAAAAAGTCCGGCATTACCGTAGTTCAAAATGAGATGAATGATCTTGTCCCCACCCGTGTGACCACAGGTGGCGAGTTTGTATTGATTATAGAAAATTGAACACAGAATAAAGAAAGACCATTTTCCCTTCCTTCATTGACCAAATGCTGGAAAGGTTTGCGAAACATAGTCACTACTGTTTCTTAGATGGCTATTCGGGTTATAACCAAATTCACATAGCACTCAAAGACCAACAAAAGACCACATTTACATGTCCTTATGGAACATTTGCTTATCGTCGTATGCCTTTTGGGTTGTGTAATGCACCCGCTACTTTTCAACGTTGCATGATGAGCATATTTTCTGATATGGTAGATAAGTTTCTTGAAATTTTCATGGATAATTTTTCTGTGTTTGGGTCTTCTTTTGATGAGTGTTTGCATCATCTTACTCGTGTGCTGATTAGGTGTAAGGAAAAGAATTTGGTTTTGAATTGGGAAAAATGTCATTTCATGGTTAACTCAGGCATTGTTTTAGGGCATATCATCTCGGAAAAAGGCATAGAAGTAGACAAATCCAAGGTTGATCTCATTCAACACTTGCCTCAACCTCGTTCTGTGAGGGACATAAGATTATTCTTAGGCCATGCGGGTTTTTACCGCCGATTCATCAAAGACTTTAGTAAAATTTCAAGACCTTTGTGTAATCTTCTTGCAAAAGATGTTGCGTTTGTCTTTGATGATGCTTGTAAGGAAGCATGGGAGCAAACTCAAGGCTCTCCTTACATCTGCCCCTATAGTCGACCACCCGACCGGACATTACCATTTGAAATTATGTGTGATGTGTCCGACTATGCCGTAGGAGCTGTTTTGGCGCCAAACAGTAGACAAACTCCCTTATGTGATCTACTATGCTAGTAAAACACTTAATGATGCTCAACTGAATTATTCCACAACCGAGAAAGAGTTGATAGTCAAGTTGTGTTTGCATTGGATAAGTTTAGATCTTATTTGATAGGGTCTAAAGTCATCATATATTCTGACCATGCTGCATTGAAATATCTTTTGTCTAAAAAATATGCTAAGGCTCGTCTAATTCGATGGATACTCTTGTTACAAGAGTTTAACCTCGAAATTCAAGATAAGAAGGGGTCACAAAATGTTATTGCTGATCACTTGTCTAGGTTGAATGTTGAATCTGTTGATGAATCCGTGCTGATTAGAGAATTATTCCCTGATGAACAATTGATGCTTGTGCCTGAAATGTCGTGGTTTGCTGATATTGTGAACTACCTTGCTACAGGTAGAATGCCTTTGCATTGGTCTAAACAAGACCGTTCTAAATTCTTGGCTGAAGTTAAACATTTCCTTTGGGATGACCCATATCTGTTTAAGTACTGCCAAGACCAAATCATTAGGAGATGTGTCCCCAATTCTGAACAAAGGTATGTCATCTCTTTCTGTCATGACCATGCATGTGGAGGCCACTTTAGTGCCAAGAAAACTGCTGCAAAGATCTTGCAGAGAGGTTTTTATTGGCCAACATTGTTTAAGGATAACCATGCTTTTTGTGTTGCTTGTGACCGATGCCAGAAATTAGGAAGTATCTCTAAGAGAAACATGATGCCCTTACAACCCATTTTGATTGTTGAGCTGTTTGATGTGTGGGGTATTGATTTCATGGGTCCATTTCCTAACTCTGAAGGTAAGTTGTACATTCTTGTTGCTGTTGATTATGTCTCTAAGTGGGTAGAAGCCATTGCATCCAAAAAAAATGATCATAAAGTTGTTCTTTCTTTTCTTAAAGAAAACATTTTCTCCTTCTTTGGAACACCTAGAGCAATAATCAGTGATGGAGGTAGTCATTTTTGCAATAGACCTTTTGAATCACTTGTGCGCAAGTATGGAATCACTCATAAGGTAGCAACACCTTACCATCCTCAAACCAAGGCCAAGTAGAAGTTTCTAATAGGGAAATTAAGCATATCCTTGAGAAGACTGTTAATCCTTCTAGGAAAGATTGGTCTTTACGTTTAAATGATGCTTTGTGGGCCTATAAAACTGCATACAAGACTCCCATTGGGATGTCCCCTTACAGACTTGTGTACGGTAAAGCTTGTTATCTACCCGTAGAGTTAGAACATCGTGCATATTGGGTCAAAGAAACCGGATTTTGATCTTGATGAAGGTGGTACCCAAAGAAAACTTCAACTCAATGAGTTAGAAGAATTGAGAAATGATGCATATGATAGTGCCAAATTGTACAAACAAAGAATGAAAGTGTTTCATGACAAGCGCATTCTGCGCAAGTCTTTCACACCTGGTCAAAAAGTTTTATTGTACAACACATGTTTGCATTTGTTTCCGTGAAAGTTACGTTCTCGATGGTCGTCCATTCTTGGTACGTACCGCTTTTCCCCATGGAGCTGTTGAAATCGAAAACCCAAAGAACCAAGAACATCTTCAAGGTCAATGGTCGAGATTGAAACCATTTTTGGAGCATCTTCCACCGTGTTGAGACCGTCGACTGGAAGACCCCATTTATGTGGACTAAACTAGTTCACTTGTGTACATACATATAGACTAAAAATCCATTCTCTTTCCCTTTTCGTTTTCTTTTTGCATAGTTTTTTATGTGTGCTAACCAAACTTTTTGTCTTGCGCCCATGTTGTTTGCTTTCACAACATTCATCCTCTATGGTTTAGCACTACCCTTGTACATCCGGTAATCTCTTCCCTCCACTCAACATAGTTCTCATGGTATGTGACTGTTTAAATTCTTATCATCTGTTGATACATTTAGGACAATGTTTGATTTAGGTTTGAGGGTGTGTTTTGCATATGGAGTTTTTAGTGTTTTAGTAAAAAAAAATAAAATATATATATATATATATATATATATATATATTTCAAAACTCTTTGTAAATACTTGCATAAAACCTCCAACTTTTAGAGATCTTAGAGTCACTAGCATGCTTCTAGCTATGTTTACATAGAGAGTCTGACCGAAATAACTGAAATTGGAAGTACTGGAGAACACAAGCTGGCTTCTTAGTTGATTAGAGCGTTAAAGTTGGATTTAACCATGCCGGAGGGCTTAATTAGGTCTTGTATAGATATTCGGTAGTAGAATTGTGATCACCCATAGTGGAGACTACCCATTTTTACATCAAAATGGTGAGCTACCCAACTTCGCACCACTTTCAAAGACTATTTTTGATCTCTTGAGTGCTAATTTTGTCAATCATGAGGGTGACGTCTAAATATGAAAACTCCTTCTTGTAGTTCGATTTGCAATTAGCATCACTCTCTCCCTCTCAACAACATCAACATATCCATAGAAACACATCATCGTCAGCGAGCAGAGCAACATCAGAATATTTGAAGAAAAGTTGAATAGTCCAAGGTTTACATGCAACAATTCAAAGAAAAGAAGATAAGATGAGAATTAGTGAAGTTTATGAAATCAAGACAATACAAGTTGTGGAAAATTGAGTTTTATTGTTTTATTGTTATTTTCATCTCAAATTAAAAAAATAAAAAATAATAAAAATTGTAGTTTATTGGCATCTACATCTTTTTATTGGCATCCCAAATTCTGTATTTTCTCTGTTTTCAAGAATAAATACTTGTACTAATTAATTTTGTGTTTTTAGGTAGTAAATAGAGTTCTATAGAAACTAAGGATCCAAAAGAGCAGTAAACCAAAGCCCCCACGCGCATCGTTGCAACCCAACAAGTAGCAACCCATTTACAAGACATGGGCTTGAGTAATCCAAGACCCGGTCCATAACCCGGATCCAAGCCTGTCGCATTCGAGCCGTGAGATCTGACCCTTCCGCATCCAACGGTCGCATCAGCCCACGACGGCTTCCGCCAGATCCAACGCCGACGGCCCGCGCATCGACTCTCGCCTCCCGCTTCACACCGGCCACCTATACCTTCACCCAAACCAAACACTCCTCTCATTTTTATTTTCTCTCCTCCCCCGACAAAACCAGAGAAACCCATCCCCTTCTTCCCCTGACCATGGCAGAGCCAACATCACCACCACCATCTCCATCCCCTGACACCAGCAGCGCAGCCACCACAGCCACCTTCTCCGCCACTCTAGCTCAAGATACCTCTTACATAGCTTCTCCCAACCCTAGAAGCTAGGTGAGAGATAGTTGGAGCTAGGGTTTCTCCAACAAGATCATTAATGGCTACCAGAGCCGATTTGGAAGAGGGAACAGGTCAGGATTTGCATTAATTGCAATTTCGAGTGATTGGGAGGTATAAATTTGAGTTGTTCTTCATGTGAGAGAGGAGGAATGTTTTTAGGGTTTTTATTCCGTGAACTTAATTTTCAATTTCCGCTTTTAGTAATTGCATGATGTTTTAATTCAATCACTAGGGTGTAGATGAAACCCTCTCGATTTAATGTGAAGTTAATTAAATTCTCAATTTGATCTTGTTGTTTATATTGTTTAGGATTATAGTTAGTCTGTTACTTAAACAAACTCGTGATCAATGGTACTGTAAGAAGACCATTGATACTAGGGGTAAGTGAAGGGAATCGGTTGATCAAATATCTACCTTAGGCCTTCAAGGGAAGGCACAAGAACACAAAGGAGAATTTGCATTACTTTAGCATAGGATTAGAAGGTGGATTCAACCACCCTAGTACCCTCAAAATAACCTGCTTACATCACCTTTTGCTCATTTGTTTCCTTACATTAGAGTCATAACAACGCCTTGTCGTATCGACACAAAAATCAACCCATATTTGTGTTAACTCTCTTAGAAATCAGTTTAGTGAACCATTGGAATCAACTTTACACACCCAAATATCTGTGGGATCGACCTGTATTTGCCCTGCCTCCAATAGGCAATGTGCACTTGCAGTTTACATTGTAGGCATTCACATTTACCAGCCTACCAGCACTCCTGTAGCCTATGCCTCTTATGGGTCTGAGCCTGTTGACTGCCCTGCTCTCCCTCCTTCACAAATTCCTGCATCATTCCTCAAGATTAAAGCAAAACTGGATGGTAATAATTCAGAAATCCATGTCGCATCGACATTGATCTTTAGAACATCTTTACTTGGTTATTTCCATATGGGAGCTGGTTTGTTCTCATTGTACTGCTTGAGTTTTGTAGTTTTTCTTTTTCTTATGGACCAAAATTTGATATGTCTATGAATTTCTAAAGCTAGTCTATTAACAAATTTTATCTTTAAAAATTCTATCATATCTCTTTTCCGTATAAACCACATCATAGTAAGAAGTAATTCAATAGAGATGTTTGTCTTAGGGTTAAAATCCAACCTTTACAGAGGTCTAAAACTGTACTAGTGGTATCCAGAGATAAAGACACAGGGTTATGAGTTGAGTTCCATATCTCCCTATCATAAGGACAATGAAAAAGAATATGTTCAGTTGTTTCTACTTCTACTTTACACATGGTACAATGAGGAACTACATCTTTAACCTTTCCAAATAGTTTAATGTTAGTAGGCAGTGCATTTTGTAAACATTTCCGTAAAAATAACTTTATTATTTCCAAGATATTTAGTTTCCACAAAGATTTCCAGAATGACTCTGACAAAGATAAACTAACTATGTCGAGTCATGTTTCATTCAATTTATCGTACATGGATTTAAACGTATAGTCTCCTGATCTAGTTAGTATCCAACGAATTTGCTCTTTCCAAAGGTTTTGGTCTTTATCTTTGAAAAAATATATCTGACTAATTTTTGCACAATATTAAGTGGGAAAATAGATATGAGCAGAGGAAGATTCCATGAACAGGTTTCTAGGTTAATCAATTCTGAGACCCATACTAAATGACTATTATTAGTGTTACATAGATTATTAATAGTATTTTCTATTCCCGGCATATATTTATCATTCCAAATATTAATGTCATGCCCATTCCATACTTCTCATATACTATATTTTTGTACAAGTTCTAATTATTTCCTAATACAAAAAGCCTCCAGTCCCAAGAGCCCCTTGTTGAGTGTTTAGTTCTAAAAGGTGATGTGTTCCTAAAATACTTTGAACCCATTGATATACTGAAATTTTTATACGTCCTTGGGACACCGATAAGCACCACTAAAATACGTCCTTCACCCCACCTTTTTTTGCCGCAATGATATACTGAAATTTTTATACTGCAACAATATTAGTCAGTAAAAGTTATAATCATCCTTTACATCCAACCATATCTTACACTAATTATAACCATTATAGAGTAAAGATCAAATTTTTGCTTTGCCACGGATGAGAACCTCGTTTCAATTGCAAAAACCTACGTTAATTGATCTCAACCATTACAGAGAAACTCAAACTAATCTTGCTCACCTTACCCATGACTATCTGAATAACCACAAAGATCTATATTTGGCTTATCTAAGATATTGAAGACAAAGAAAAAGGTTTCCCCTGGCTGCACTAAAATATTTCAAACGTTACAAATTAAACTTCATTATCTGACTTCAACCATACGAAACAAACTCACATAGTCATGCTCAGCCCATCAATTAGGAGTGGTTGCGATTGAATCTTAATAAGTGGACAAAATTTATAACTTCAAAAACTAATTAGGATTGTATTGGGTTCCATATGCGTCTCACATTACTCATTGGGTTCCATATGCGTCTTCTTTTGTGAACTATATTTTTGGCTATAGTATTTGCTTCTCACATTACTCATTAGGCTTGCATAGGAGAATCGGTGATAACCATCCACGATCAACGGCTTTGACATTGAACAAAAAAGAAAAAGCACATCAAGTTACACAAAGGTAACCACAGAAAGAATCAAAACCACATGTATAAAGGCGAAGTTATATGCTTGAACGAATACGTCTCAACTAATTGAGCTATATCCATACGATACTAAGGGACATGCAAACTAAAAGATCCCACCAAACAATAAAATTCAACAAAATCGAAGGGAAAACATCTGGAGACTTTGAAAACAAAAGCACGACCATTATTTAGACATCATAAAATTAAAATAAAAGAAAAACCATAGGAATACCAACATAAAAATGATCACACCGGCAATAAAACCCAATAACAAACGACATGTCATAAACCCTAGATATTTTTCATACATGTATATATACAAAAGATATAAAAGAGATAAAGAGATTTACCAAATGCTGCTTCATGCTATCAGATTTCTTCCTTGCGGCAATCTATTGGAATTTCATGGATTACTTTTGAGAATACGTGTAAAACATAAAAGCAAAATCAGTTAGAAAAGAAAGAAAACTCAAAGAAAAAAGGGAAAAAAAAAAAGGAATTTGTTACCTTATGCGGAGATCTCAGATACCTGCAAGACAAAACTCAAAGAAAAATCCAAAGAATAACTAAAAAGCAGAATGCCATAAATGAGGTTTACGATGAGTTTAGAATTAATACCGTGAAACTTCAAGAGAACTAACATTATCCTGCTTCTTCACCTTGATTAGAGCCAATTGCCTGTACATGCATAGCAATAAAAACAAAATAGAGACGAAAACCATATATGAGGTATATTATCTCCTGATTCACCTTGATTATAGCCAATTGATTACACTGTACATGCATAACAAAAAATCAAAATAGATCAAACAAAAAATATGAAAAAAAAAAAAAAAAAAAAAAAAACTGCCAAAACACATAAGAAAAAGCTTTTGTTTGAGGGTTTATATAGAGAGTCACAAACCTGGAAATTCCATAAAAATGGAAATAATTTCAACTAATATCTAAAACTTACGCTTTAAAAAAAAATCTATAACATAGATTAGGAAATATTCACATTTATTTCTATTAGGAAATATTAATTATCTCATAACATATATATCCTAATAATTTTCATATCATACTCCAATATTTTTTTTTTTTTGAAGCATTTTTTCATTTGGGAATCATATTCCCATTTTTTTCTTTTGTTGCTGATAATGATTTTTTTTTCTTTGGAAAGCATATTCCTGGTGATTTTTTTTTTTGTTGCTGACACCGTTTTTTTTTCCCTCTGGAAATCATAATCCTAATGATTTTGTATTATTTTCATTTGTACAGGATTAACAAACCTTTCATTGGATTCATTCGGTCATTCACAAATCAGGTATTTTTTTTTAATCACTGATTTAAATCTGTTCTTTTAATCAGGTATATTCTCATGAATTTTTTTAGGTATTTAATACCAACTGAAAGTGTAATTGCAAATATTTTTTTTTATCCGTAGTTTGGCGTTGTAATTAGGTGATTTTATTACAAAAACTGTAAATGGACATTGGACATTGGATTATTTTTTTATTCATATGATTGATTTAATTTTACGATGAAATCATGATGAACATTGCATGTTTTATTTTATTTCATCATGATGAAATCGTTTTATGGAAAGATTTATGAAATCGTTTTACGGTAATGTTGAGGTTGTGTATATTTGTTTTGATATGTTTCTAAGATTAAATAGGATTTAATAATTTTAGGAAACTATTTTCTAAAATGTGATTGGTCAAATAATATTTCGTGGGACCAAAAAATTCTCTTGAAATTCTATTGGCTGAAATTTAGAATGGTGGGGCCAGAATCAACCAGAAGCTCCGATTAACCACGTCGCTCGAAAAAACTCTGTTTTTATATAGAGAATTTGTATATTTAAGGAATGTCATTGTTTTAAAAATAGATCAAAAAATTAAAATTTAGATATCTTTAAAAATACACATCGGATTTTTGCAACATTAATATATTTGGAAATCTCTTTAAATTATCTACGTAATGAGTACAAACAAGGATATTAAATTTTTATTTTAAGATTTTTTTCCATTATTATCAAATTTGGTGTTGTTAAAAGAATCCAATTCAAGCATGTGCATCGCACATGTGGCCTTACTAGTGAATATAAGGAAAACGAAACAAATGTCGAGACGAGTTGGAGTGATTCTGATTTGAATGGGGCATAATAGTTGGTGGTTGGATTGGATCGGATCCAAATTTGGCCCAAGCCGAACCTCACAACCGTGTAACTTACTTTTCCTTTCCGCAATTATAATTGTTGTTATTATAATTTAAAGTAAATTACACAAACATTAACTCCGTATTACTTGATAGTGATCCTATAGAGTTTGGTTTAGTTCGAACCTATTATCAAGTAATCACACTTTGATTGTTGTATTGTCTCGATCTCGTATCCATAGACGATCACACAAAGTGTGAATACCGATTTGTAATATTGTCTCGACTTTGTCCATGTGACAATCACTTTCAAAAGAGGACTTATAGGCGATAATTTAAAGATTGTGGTGTATTTTGGTACTCTCGTATTTTCATCATTGACTAGTATATACTAAATATAAGAATTCATGATCTATGTGTAGATTAATCGTCACATGTACCTAAGTTAAGCATTACAACTTTTCAATCTGTCACATAACGAAATATGCTTTGATTAAGCATTATAAATTTGTATCGAATTTGCTTATTGAATAACTCTTTTAGCTTTGATAAGATCATATTTGACTGCAATATTGTTCACCGAAATAAGAAAACTATCACATAGCATTGATCCGTTTTAGAAAATTCACACTTCACAAATACACACCACAATATAAATTCAGTATGCAATCAATAGAAATATAGTATTTACTGTGGTCCAACAAATCCAGATGCTTAATCTGTCACTGCCGATTCATTTTCTTTTTTTGGTGATGATGACTTGTGTGAAGATGACTTACCCGTGATGACCTTCTTCACCTTGGCGATTGAATGCTTGACTTTTGATCCTACCCCTGATAGTATGTTGTGTGATTTCTTGTGAGCTTGTTTTACATCAACATCACCGAGGCTTACCATTACTCGGAGCATCGACTCGAGTCTTCTTTTACCAGTTCATCTTCTTGATCCGCCGAATATTTTTCTTCTTCTTTTGCATCTTTTTCAAGTTGAACAGCTTAGGGGCACTTTACTTTCCAATGGTTCTTTCTTCTCAACAAGATTCTCTTTCAAGTCTAGTACGAGACCTGACATTGATGGTTCTATTTCATTGATTGATTCTTTGTACTCTCCACACTCTGCTTCTTTTGGTTTCCCATTAATTTCTCGAAATATCTCTTGGTTTCTCGCTCCTCTAAGTTGTTTTTCTCTTCGGTGCTTCTACTTTGATCATCCACCAATGTTGTAGTGTTTACCTCTGCGGCCTTACCGAGGTCCACTTCTCTTGACCTCTCCTCTCTATTTTTCGTATCACTGGCTTCAGAAATCCTTTCAAAGTTTTGAGGAATTCTGCGCTTCTTCCGTGTTCACAGAGTTTCTTTCACTATTGTTTCCGTGGCTGAAGGTTGGTCAGCAGATAAACCTTCTGGTTCTGGTTTTGCAAACTCCCCCGAATTTGAGCTTTCTGTTGTCTCACTTTCACAAACTTTTGCTTCTTGCTTGATATGAGTTTTCATTTGACTTTGATCTTCAACAAAAGACTCAGAAGTATTGTTGTTGCCAGTTCTAGCCGTGACACTTTCCTCTATTGTTTCCTGCTCAGCATCCAAGACAACCTGGGTTTCTTCATGTTGTGGAATTTGAATTTGTGTATCTTGGCTTTCACATGATCTTTCTTGAATATTGAACTCTTCATGCTTCTTCACAACTTCCTTTAAGATATTCGCTTCGAACTCGAGAGCAAATTAAAGTGTTAATAATTGTACAAGTATTAACTTTTGAAGAAATTCTCGTGTTACTAACGCCACGTCATTCTTTACGTGATCGATTCTTCTACCGCAGCTTATGGCTTGTGTCTCAATATGTTCCCCTTCATGTTCTCTAGCATTTTCTTCTTTATCTGGGATATCGCCTGCTAAAGCCCCAAAAACAACTGAAGTATCGATCATGGTGGCTACATTTTGATCATTTCGGAAAAAGTCTTCAGTAGTTTCAATACACTTTGAAACTGAATCAAAAGGGGTTCTCAAAAGGTTGTTACCTTCAGATAAATTGTCAAGGTCTCTTGCATCTTCTGTTGCACTTATCTTGGTCTCTAATTTGTTGAGGTAGCTTCTTTAAGCTCCAGAGAAGAGGGTTTAACTACCATGCCATGCATATTTTCTCGTTGGTTCCGCTTCACATGGTGTACTATTGGTAGGATTTTCATGAATGTTCATGTATAGGCCTTCCTCATTCTTTGTCAAAACTATTTCTCTTGTTTCCGTGGAAACCGCCGTTTCTTTGTTCATCTCCTCCAATATTATCTACATAAGAAGTTTCAAATTCATTAAATAAAAATAAAATAGTGTGTCAAGGAGACTCAAGGCACTATAGCTAAACTCAAGTTAGGACCTTGGACACTTCCTCTTGTCTTGTGATCAACATATCAGTTTTCTTGTCCGCATTGTCGCTTCTCAAGTCCCCGCAAGACCCATTAACCGTAAATACTTGCACCTATCCAAAAAGTAGTGCTTAAATAAGAAAAGGAAAAATATGAGATTAATCTCTCTTACTTGGATTTCTTCTATTAGAGTTCCATTCTTTATGATCTCTGTTGCCTCATTAGTCTTTGAAATCTGGTCATCTATCAGATTATTACCTGATTCTACGGATTCAAGCTCCATGTGAGTTTCTATGAGTGGCTCTCCTGCATGGGCTTCTTGACAGCTTTCTATAACAGTATCCTTTCCAACTGATATCGAGCATGGTTCCTCGACAAATCCTTCTTCACCTTGTATCTGCTTTTCACTGCTTTCGCTGGTATCAGAGTTCTCAGGTCTCGCACACACCTATACAATATATAAAGTTAAACTGACTGAAGAATTTAAAAAGATATATTATAGCTCACTTTATATTCCCAGACCTCTTGTGCAATTTCTGTTTTTAGGTAATCATTTTCTCCATTTTCTTTAATCTGGGTTTCTTCCATCATGTTCCTTTCCGTAGTCTCTCAAGCTAGATATTTCCCAATGTTTCCATCTCCAACAGTACAACGTCATTGCCATCTTCATCATTTTCAGTCCTCTTTGTTTTAAGGAGCATATCACGAGTCTGAGCTTCATACATAAATTCCCGGGATTCCTCAGGATTGGAGGCTTCATTACACTCTTCGCCCACTTCTCCTACTAACTTTTCTTCAACTGATGAGTTCATTTTGGCTGAATCGTCTTCATTGTGGATTATGCTTTTTACCTCGAGACTTCCAATTTTCTCACCAAGATTAACTAGTATTTCTGAATTCTGCATGAGACACTACATCAGATAAGAATGTAGATTGAAGAAGAGAATGATGGTTTTAAGTAAACCCAACTAATGAAAAATAACATTAAAATTTTGGATCTTAATTATATTATTTTTAACTAACCTCTTCATTTGATTTAGCACACATGGAGGTATCATCCTTGAAGTATTCAAAGGATTGCTCTTCATAGTTCTTAACTTGCACATTATTATATGTGACATGTTTATGTAGGTCTTCACTTGCACCAAGTGTTTCAGTTTCTTCCTCCACCTTCAAGAAACACTCTTCTAACTCATTGTTTTCCGATTTGTTTTTCCATGCTCCTGATTCCAAAGTTCGTCCTTCTTTTAGATTCTCTTTACAATTTTTTACTGGATCTTTTAGTTCTCGTAAGTTCCTCCCATTCCAACACAAGTAACCGGTTATCCGCTTTCCGATACGTTCTCCCCTAGAGCACAAGCAGGAGAAAGATCTAGTTTCTCAGTTTCTTTCATGGGCTCTACGTTTAGAGTCTCATTTACATCTTCAAACTCCACAGAAGATGTTTTTAACTCTTTGCATTCTTCTTCTTTGGGTGGATGTGTCCCTATTGTTATCTCTCGGGGAAATATGAGTGTCCACATTCTTATCTTGGGTTTCATCTTCCATTTGGCCCGCATCTTTTAGAACCTCATCTACTCACAAGAACTTGAGTGTCATGTGCATCTTTTTATCGCCTTCAACATTCTCGACGTACTATACTCTCAACTTTAACTTCGGATTGTGATCAACGCTTGATGCATCTATTATGGCGGATTATCTTTAAGGTTCCAACATCTTGTGTTTCATACATCAATGCAGAGTATTCCCTCAAGATTTTCTTCTGCTTTCTCAAATAGATTGTCAAATCCTTCTTCTCTTTGATCTCCGCATCCATATAAAACATCTGATCCGGGACTAGTTCCTTGATTTCTTCTTCAAATTTGTTTCCACCAAGATTATTGTCAATTGATTCCTCCCGGGTCACGCTTTCCATCTCCTAAGTGTTGCTAAATCGAGATATTAATTCGGACTTCTCTACAAACTTCTGACTTTTGATATCCTCATCCACTAGTATAGTCTCTCTGCTTCAACTATTTCTAGACTCTTTTCGACAAAACCAATACCGAGGGAAGCATAGTTTTTTCGCTTTCTAGTTCAACCTTCCTCGTAGCTTGTCTCTATTGCTTCCTTCCAATCCTCATGTGTCTCGTATATCAATGTGGAGGGAGGTTCCGACAGCAACTCTGATTTTTCTTCAAGTTTTGGACTTTCAACTTCATCCTTTATAATATGCTCGATGTTTTTAACGGGTTCTAGAGTCTTCTCTTCAGAAAAATACCCTAAAGGCAACATAATCTTCTCATATTCTAGTTCAACTCGGATGTGTGCCTCTTTCTTCAAGGCCACTAAATCATATTCAACATTTTTCATGTCGTGAAGATCTTCATTGTTTCTTGGTCATTTTCTTTCAACACCTCGGATATCAAAGCAAAAGTTTTCGAGAACTCGTTATCGACTAATTTCTTTGGTTTTTCTACCTCCGACTTTTCATTTATGCTTGAAACATCATGCTTGCTATTAGGATTCTCCTCATCCTTTACAATTGTTATTTCTTTCTTCTCGTTGGATTCTTTCGCATCAATATTTTGTTCATTGCCAATTATATCAGTGTCATGCACCTGTTTAGTTAATAGTTAGAGTTCACAATCATCTAATATAGAAAACGTAAGGAATAAGATATTAAGCAAATCATATTTATGGAAAGTCGCTAACCTTTTTAACCGCTTCACTCGTAGATACTACATACATTCTCGCCGCAACATCTTTCCATGTGATCTGCTTTTTCAATTTCCTCACTTTTTTTTTCAAACTCTCTCAAATTCCCGTATAACTCCGCACAAAAGTACACTCATAATGAGGAAACATACATAGAAAAGATGGGAAACAAAATGAGTAATTTTTATAACCCATCTAACCTTTACAGCTTCAGAGTGTACTTGTGGGTCTCTGTCTCTTCAAAGCTTCAAACTGGCCTTGTCTCTCCGAATTTTTCAGCTCTCCATATTCTCCTTTTTGAGTGTTTTGAACAACTAAACGATTTTCACTGAGATCCAAAGATGTTGCTGGTCCACAACGATTTGTCCTTCTCTTTCGCTTTATTGAATTTGCAGCTCCGATCCCCTACGTTGTTTGAGAGGCAACACCGAGCTTTTCTACCGAGATCAATTGGTTCAAGTTTCCTCATGAGTCCCTTTCAACCATTCGACCAACCCATCAACTTTTTTATGGTGTAAAGTTCCATTTTTTGTGCTTTTTATCTCTTCAGTTGCCTCTATACTTTGTGCCTCTTTATGGTCATCTTCTTTTGGTTTAAGAATGGAAACAAATGTATCATCTTCATCCTTCCATAAAGTATCTGTGTCTCCATTCTGAAACATTTCACAGGAATTGACTATTTGTAGATTCTGCTTCATAGATGCTAGGTCAATGAGGTTTACATCCTGCATTAAAATGGAGTCAAAATTGAGAAAACAATTTCTTATACTAAGCGGTTTCATGTAAAGGAAATTTATAACTTATAAATGTAATTAACCTCTTCCTGAAGTGCAGTCATATTCATGGCATGGTCAATTCCACTTAATTCCACATTTTGTATATCTCCCTGGATGATTTCCTTCGCATTTTCTTCACCTCCTCTACTTTGTCATCATTGGCACTTGAATCAACAACGCCAATCCCTTTGACATCAGGTCTACACATCTTTCTTGTTTTTTCCACTTCGATACATTTTTTTGTAGGCTCTGCTTTTAAAACTTCCTCAACTCTAGGCTTCAATATTTCACCTTCCACGATATGCTCATTGTTAATTATTTCCCGAGGCCTGGAGAAGTTTCTAGTTCTTTCTCCCGCACATCAATTGTCTCTTCAATTAAAGCTTTTTTTTCCTCTTTCTTTTGTTCGCTCAATTGACATTTCCGCACCCCCTTCGATCCGATCTTCCGTTGTTGTATCATCTTTAATAATGATGTCTCGCCTCGCTGACTCTGTGATTCGGCTTTTCCGATGATAGTACAAAAGTTTCATGTAGAATCTCTAATTCGATGACCGGAAGAATCATAATAAGATATGCCTCGGTTCCTAAAATTGGTTCAGCTCCATCTTCTCTATATTCAGGTACTATGGCATTGCTAGCTCCATGTGTCATGTAGTACTTTATTTCATCTCTAGCTCGATTTTCATCTGCATTTTCTTTCTCAAGAATCTCATTGCCTGATTTATTGTCCAAACTGGAGTTCTCACCAAGTTTCAAATCTTCAACATGTAAAGCCTCTAAGATAATCTCATTAGCTTCGATTGGCATGTGACTCATCACCGAAGGAAGATCAGAAGTGTTGGTTAACTTCACACCCTCTGATTCAGCTTCATTGAAGCTTATGTTTTGATTTACATAAGAAACATTAGTTTTTAATTCTTCATCAATTCTTTCATTTTCCTCTCGCAATCTTTTTTAACTGCTCATAGACTTCTCGACACCAAATAGTAGTCGATGGGATTCTCGTTCCATTCCCTCTGAATTTCCTCTCTTGATACTTTTGTATTCACACAACCAATGGGGTTACTGTTTGGTTCTTTCTCATTATCTAAGTTAACCGGATCTCCATCAGATGCATAAATCATTGTTTTCAAGTTCATCCCCTTGGGCTTCATGTCACACTCCTTATCCTGTTTGATAGACAAAATCTTTAAATTGGATATCCAGGAGAAAAGTTTATTTATGAGAGTAAAGCTTTCAGTATATAAGCATAAAAGCAATTGGAAGTAATACTTTTGAGTATAAGGCTCAAAATCAATGTTGTACCATTCTCACCTTCCCTTTTGATTTGGCCTTGTTTTCCTCTTTCGTGCGAGTCTTTGATAGCTTGTTCCTTCCCCAATTGCAATTGCAGAGATATCTGTAATAGCTCCATTCGCCTCTACATATTCATTTATTTCATCCTCATTACCCCACTGTGTTTCAGGTTCCTTGTTACACGCCTGTAATTCAGGGGAGATTTATAGTCCGTAAGAAAGATAGACCACCAAGAAAGAAAAAGAAAAAGAAAAAACCTACAAAATTACACTAAAGGCGGGATGAGAAAAACTTGATGAGGAATTTTTCCATGTCATGCAAGCTTACCTCATCCTCCTGACAACCGTTTCTAATTATTTTCTCCAGTAAAGATATTGCTGGCAGATCTGTAGCAATGACATCCTCTTGAACGTTATGTTCTGCAGTGGTCATTCCATCTCCAGCTCCCTCAATCTTCTCACGGGCCTACATAAAGATGAAGCTAATATAATTAGCTTGAATATAGGCATGAAAGCAAAAGGACTCTATACAACTCTACATCTAAACTAACCTCATCTTGTGTGTGAATAGATTTAACCTCATCTTCATCGATGGATACTGGAAAAAGGGACATAACTACGTCATCTTTGAAGATCCGCTTTGAAGTGTTCTCGCTGCGCTTGTACCGACATTTGTCTCGAGTCCCCCAAAGACCTATACAATGAGATAAAAGTTGAACTTCATGTTCAATAAAAAAAGGTTGAAGCATTGAGATGCGAAATTTATGGCCAAATTACCTCTACTTTAAGAAATTTCCTCTCTAGATCTCCCCCATTATTCTCTTCCATGTTTACTATTTTTTCACCATGAGATTGTGTGCAGCTTGTCATTGTGCAAGCATTATTGTCAAAGGTGTGTTCTTGAGTGTCTCGTACGCGGTGATTGTCTGAGTTCCCGAACAATCCTATATATCAAGCAATGATTTTTATTTTATTCTTAATTATTATATTAATGAGAATAATTAAAGGGAAACACCAAAGATGGAGTTTGAATTAAAGGTTCACGAGATGATTGACGTAATAACTAGTAAGTGTCAGAATTAAGTTCAATTTCCATAGTTAACCTCTTTTATGTACTCCTTTGCTTTGTTTTCATCTTTCTGGTTGGCCTTCTGTATTGTTTCTTCCCCAATGGATGGTTCATGGTAGTTTTCAACAGCTTCAGTTTCTTGTATGATTTGCTCGATAATGTTCTTTTTTGCTTCATCCGCTTCGAGCTCCTTAGTCACCTGCGACTTAGACGTATTTTAAACAAATGAGAAACCTTAAATAAGGAAGTCAAATATGCAAATCGAATCTTGTAATCGATGACCCTTCCTGTTCGCTTCCTCACCTCTAAATCTTCTTGAGAACTCTTGGTTATTGATTTTCCCGGATCGGATTCTATACAGTAATCATTAACAACATCATTGTTCTCAAAGGTATCTTCTTGAATGTACTTAACTCTGATGTTCGTATGAGTTCCAGTGGAATCCTGTGTGACAAATAAACCGTTAGCTTGTTTTTCATGCATCAATTATATACATGAAAGAGAATCACAGATGGCGAGGTTTGAGATAAAGTTTTTCACGAGATAATTAATTGTAGTGAGTATCAACAAGTAATTCCGTTTTTGTAGCAACCTCTTCTTCGGGCTTGTTTGCTTCCTTTTCTTCTTCTTGGTTATCGTTTTGAACTATTTCTGCACCAGTGGATGCTTCACAATGGTCCTCAATAGCTTCTTTTCCGCTATGACTTTCTCTGTAGGGTTCTTGGTTGCTCTATCCACTTCAATACCCATGGCTACCTGCATATTTAGCATAATTATAACAATTGAAAATCTTAAAAAATAAATTAGAGAAAAACAATGAGATATTTTAGTTAATTGCATGAACTAAATTAACATCCCAATTCACCTCTGCATCTTGTTTCATTTCCACTTCCTCATTTGCCTGAGAGCTCTGAACCATGTCTTCTTCGAATGATGTTGTAGATGATTGATATTTGGTAGATACATTTTCTCGTATGATCTGATTATCGCTGTACTCATTTATATCGCCTGTTTCATGCCCTACAACCCACCCGTGTATATATGATGAGCTTAAACTTATTAAAACCCAAAATAGGAAAACAAATATAAAGGACTTTCTTTTTAAGGCTGAAAAAGATACAAGATAATTATATGTATATACTTTGGCATTCAAGCTAACCTCTTCCTGGCATGCATTTTCTGCATCCTTTATTTCTTTCAATGCCTGACTGGAGGCACATTCTAGCTTCTCTTTCTCTTCTGATTCAGCACTGAACATTATTTCCTCGTCTTGTTCTTTGGTTTGTGTTACACCATCATTGAAAACATCCTCGCTTCGATAGGTATATTGTCTAATCACAACTATTTTCCTTGTCTTCCCCATTGGTGGGAGTTACTAATCCCGTGCTCTCTTCTTTTTCTTACCTCCATTTTATTTACACTTTCATTGTGGTCCAGAGTTGTTTGTACTATTTTACCAACCTTTTGTCTAAGTTCAAAAGATGGAACTTCAGCTTTGCCATCGGGCCTCATCCTTTTGTGAAATAGTCGCGACTTCCTCTCTGTTATTGCGACCTTTGTTCATGAGCGTCTCATTGTGGAACTTTCAACATGTTGGTGCTGCCAAATTTCTTCTTTGTTTGTTTCTTCCACGAGAGTCCTTCTATCATCAAAGATCTCTTCACTTGTTTGTTTCTCCTCTTCCATGATTATTGCGCCTTCTCTGACTTCAATATTTTCTCCTTGTACACACTCCGGGTCTACTAAGTGGATGTAATATTAGGTATAGACATATAATTTTCTCGTGTGCATATATGTGTAGTATTAACTTTTGATGGTAATTTGATGAATGTGCGATCTCCTCCTCGTCTTCGAATTTTGCATTCTCCAAGGTCATGGATGTACCATGTTTATCCAACGCAACAATGTTATTCATTGATGTTATATCATGTGTCTCTTTTACATCCTTGTTGGCCACTACATCCTCTTTTTGTACCAAAGCCAATATTTCTTTATCTTCACAAATTTCTGACCCTTGTATACTTTGATCTGAGGCACCATTTACTACTGCAGTTGATTTGAAAAAAGTTTCACCCTCAATGCTTTCAAATTTTTCTTCAAGAATGTGATTATTGATGTTGTCATTGAAATTTTGAGATACTTCATCTTTATCCTCTGTGTTCATAGATTTTTCAACAGGTTCAGAAGTAAGTAAGCAATGTTCATTCCCAACTTTCTGTAGTTCTCCCAGGGAAGATACTTTGGACACCATTGTGTCCAAGTGGCTGCAGTTCAACTCATTCGTTTCCTCTTTTATTTTCTACAATAATAAAGTACTTAGCCGTTGTAAGACCATACAAAACTAATTAAAGCTTAAGTTTAGTTTCTATGTTCCATTATATGATCATCCGTTTACCAAAGAAGCAATCATATGAATTTAGTTCAGTTAAATGGTTTTTCAAATGTAGTTTGGAAAATTATATTGTTCTAATTCTTATGGTGTCCACTCATTACAAAATATAAATTAATTCTCATAGAAACATTCACAAAGAAGAACCTACATTTGCATGTAAGTGACTAAGCTAATTTGGTTTCCACTACAGCTTTGCTCTATAATCGCACACATGGCTCAACCGCATCCGTAGTCACATTTTGCCAAGATTATGTTTAAACATGAGATTTCAGAAAGAGAACTATCAACCGTGATAGTTATCTTTCCTCTACTCCCTCTCTCAACAAGAGATTTCAAAGTAACTTCTTTTTCTTCTCTCAAGCGAGCTTCAATCGCTCGTATATGCTCCTCTTGGAGTGGATCTGAGCAGTAACCCTTTTCTCTTTTAGTTTTAATTAGTTATATACTCTTAGTTTTAGTTAGGTTTTAATGCTTTTAGGTTTAGATTGGGGTTAAAACCTCCCTTGTCTGGCCAGCAAGTTTTATGCATCTTTATGATGTTTCTTTCTATGCTCTTCGAGCTTCTTTTATCGACTTTGATGGTCGTTCTTTGTTGGGGTTTTTAGTTTTTAATTACGTAAAGGTGATCGTCGTACCTGAATATACGTCAAATCTTCATCGCTTGATCAAAACTTCAAGCAAATCACTCCTACTTTGAAGCATCTCTTTCTCTAGAAGAAGATAATCAACAAAAATGATGGATTTTTGATCCAAATACCATTTCTCTTCCGATTCAATGGTTCTCTACTCATACATGTTGTATTAGTGTTGTATGGTATTTCTCTATGGTTCTTAATATTTGATTTACTTGAACCTTTGTAACCTTAATGTTGAATTATCAATGAAGAAGAAGAGTTTCATCAAAAAAAAAAAAAAAAACTCCCTAAATTACTTAGTTATCCTCATTTTTTATATATTTACAGAAATGCTATTATTTTAAAAATTGATCAAATTTTTTAAAAACTTCATATCTTTTAAAATATACACTGGATTTTTATAAAATTTATATATTCGAAAAGCTCTTCGAATTATATACGTAACGAGTACAAATAAGAATAATAAATTTTTATTTTACGCAAAAAATTTCACTACTTTCAAATTTAATATTGTTAAATGAAACAAATTCAAGCATGTGCATCGCACATGTGTTCTTCCTAATTGTTTATAATGACACTTCATCATTATCATTTACGATAATGATGATTTTGTTATCAACACAATTTTCTACACTTCATTATAATTATCACCATGGTTAAATGAAGAACGCCAAAATGGGGGGATAAAAAAACTAATTGGGGGATATAGGAAAAAGACAAAACTGGATCCAAATATCAAATCAGGGTCACCCTTTATCTAAGTATTTTTTTAAATCCTAATCTACCCCTCACTAATCAGGTTTAGTGGTTAATAATAATTAGTAAAAATCTTAAGTATTTGTTAAATGATTAGTGTGTATTTGTATTTGGGTGAATGAGATGAGAGTAGAAAGATGGATTTTTATTTTTGAGAGGGAACTTTTTTGGTGAAAGTGGAGGATGATTGTGAAGAGAGAATTGCTGCTAAGAGGTTGAAAATTTGATTTTTTTTTCTTTAAATCCACCATTGTTGCAGCTGAAATAGCTCGGTGCCGGCATGGACGTAGTATGAATAAAATGCCTAAGCGAAGATTCCGGCATTGTATTCATACTACGTCCATGTCGGACAACAATATCCCCCAATTTGAAAGGCATGCGTCTCGTAACAAAATTTTCGGTTTTGATCTTCAAAACCTATTTTTTCTCGGGGTTTAATCAGTCTTCCTAAGACAGTTAGTTAATTCTTGAGCATGCCGGTAGTGCTACCGGCATAGTATTTTGCTTAAATTTTTATGCCGACACATGATGTAAAGTATCCAGGAAACTTCAATTTTTTTCACTTGACTACCGGCATTGATAGATTTCTATCGAGCATGCCGGCACTTAGTTACGGCATTGAATGTTAGTTACCAAGCATGCCGGCACCATTTTCCCGCATGGTCTTCACCAATTCCGGTATGGTCTTCATCACTCCCGTCGATGTAAAAAAAAAATTATTTCTGACATGGTCTTCATCACTACCGGCATGGTCTTCATCACTTCCGGCATGGTCTTCATCACTACCGGCATGGTCTTCATCACTACCGGCATGGTCTTCATCACCTTCGAATGTAAAAAGAAAAAAAATTGTTTTCAAAGTGAGGAGCCGACAGAGAAGGAGAAGAGAATTTGAAAAGGAGTGAAAAAAATTTCGAATTTGAAACGGAGTGGGGAGTAACAAAGCGCCTAACCCTAAAAGAGATTAATAAGAGGTGAAGATAGAAATTGGGGATATGATTTTGTTTTTTGATTTTTATTTTGAGGGAAGAGTATTTTAATATTTTTTTCTCCCAAAACACCCCTTAACAGACCCATTTGTTTGGGAGAAGTAATGCATATCCCTCAATTGGTTTTTTTTATCCCCCAATTTCGCGTTCTAAATGAACCGTGACTGACACTTCATTATTCCATATACACCCTGGAAGCAAAACAAAATTATCATTTCTCGTTTTTATGTTTTAGATGGATACATTACAAACCATTCTCGTACTTAAAATTATTGGGTCTTCCTTTACATACCTAGAGGTGTAAATTGGGCTGTGCCAGCACGAGCACAGCCCAACACAGCATGCTAAAATTTGAGCCAAAATGACACCAAAGACGTGACTTAGCCCAAGTACAAGACAACACGTTAGTTAAATGGGACGTCTTTGGGTTTGACTAATTGGCACAAGTAGTAAAGACAAAGACGCGGCACGGATAAACACGTGGCCCACCAAGACAACACGTTAAGAGAGCACGTCATAACATGTACAAATACACCATATAACAAGGCATAGTACATCACATTTTTTTGTATATTTCACAAAAGAGTCACTATTCTAGCTAGTTTTCAACATGTTATGTTGGCTTATTTATAACAACACATATAATACCTTAATATTTGGAAAATATATTTCAATATCGTTGTTATAATGTCGCTCACCTATATTTAACTAGAACATTAATGTACATGACAATAATCCAATTTTATATTTGATGGGCTATTTCTTTTTATTGAATAAACTTGTTAATTTTACTTGAAATAATTTCAAATGATATGTTGTCTAATTAAATTCTTGTGGTAATGTATGACTTAATGTATACATTAAGTGATTTCAAATTGTTTATAACACGTGTGCCAGCACGACACAAAGACGACACGTTTATTTGTGTCATGTCAGTGCCCATAAGTGTGGTTGTGCCTAGCTTTTGACTAGTAAAGCTTGACACAACAAGTTTAAATCGTTGGCACAAAGACAAAGACCAGACATGGCACGTGAAGCACGCGACTTCATGTGCCGGAGTCACAAGCCTAAGACGTTTTACACCTCTATATATACCCCTCAAAACACTAGCGGTACCCCTTGTTAGTTAAAAACGTAGTTAGCATTCAGTTATTATGAAATTTGAGGTAAAATCTGAAATTATTTATAAATCTACCCCTCCGTTTCATGACACAACATCTCTGGATTTTGCTCTTTAAAGTTACCTTTTACAGTCGGCTTTAGAATCAACAGGTTTTAAAACATAAACATAAATCGAAATCCCTACTTTTGTTTTTTTTTGCTCGTTCCCTATTATTCATACAGAACTAGTTCAAAGATTTATTCTGTGGGCTACCTGCATATTCCGATCAATGAATATGATTACATTAGATTCAAAAGTTATTGAATTGGATTAGATTCGAAAATTTTAAACTCGCATATGTTCATCTTCAAAATAGAACGGGATTGGATTTTAGAATCCATTTTTATAAAATATGGTTCCGGGTCAAATAAGCTTTGAACAGGAGATGAAAATTCGTAAAAAAAATGAAAAAGATTATAATTTGTCTTGCTTTGGTTAGTTCTATCGATTTTTTGCTTCATCCGACTCCTTCAGTTAAATATCCCCATCTTTGATATTTTGATTTTTATTTCAGAAACTAAACTAACTTGATGAGAACGACAAAGAATCAATCGATTGTAATCGAAATCATCTTTGATTTAATTTAGAATATTTGATCATCGCCTCAATTTTTGTTTCCCCTAGAAAAAAAAAATTATGTGAAACTTGGAAATTTGATGGGGTAGATAGAATAGTTTTATGGGTACTAGAGTAAAGGGGTACCACTAGTGTTTTTAGGGGTACATAAAGGAAGACCCAAACTATTACTCCCTCCGTCCCAAATTAGCTGAGTCATTTGTAGTTTGCACAATTATTAAGGCAAAGAGAAAATGAGAATATGTTTAAGTATTTTTTACAAGTATGCCCTTATGGATAATAAGTTGCAAAACTTAGAAATGATTTATCTCTTAAACTATACCACGGTTTTTCGTAAACTTTATACAGTTGAAAAGCATTTTAAAACACTAAGTAACGAATATAAACATGACTATCAAATTATACCTATTTCTTATATTAACAATAATCAATTAAAATGGTAGTTTTAAAAATATCCCCTTAATTAGTGAAATAGCTCATCTATTTTTGGGACAAAATTTAAAACCAACTGGCTCAACTAATTTGTGACGGAGGGCGTATCCTACAATGTGCCCCAGCTAGTGATGGTGTTGTGCTTAGTTTTCATTCAAAGATGTGTACACGTATTAGCCAAAGGGTAACTCCACTTATGCCAAACACGTGTCTAGCTATCAGACACACCTGCCTTCACTCTTAGAGTAAAAAATACACTTGCACACTTGACTAGTTTATTTATTTTTTACCCCTGATCAGATGTTCGGTTTCTTCTCCAACTCATTTCTTCCAGAGATCTAACATTTACTGAAACCAAAATCCTAATTTCATTGAATACCATTCTACTTGGATGGACATATAAAGCCAATATTTTGGTTTCCTTACTCAGAGAAGTTCTTTGTTTGTCGATGTTAATATACAAATAGAAATTTACAAAATTCAGTTGTGTATGTGTTTTTTTATAGTGATTTAGAGAAATGGGTCTCTCTTTTTTTTTTTTTTTATACGACGTGTTATTCTTTTTACTATTAACAGAACGAATTATGAAAATTTTGAATTCGTTGAATCACAGAAGAAATTGTGTATTGGTTCGAATATGGGATAATGGTAGAATTGCAGAAGAAAAAGTGTTTTAGGAATTTTGGAAATTTCCATTTTGCAGACACTTATAACGGTGGGTCGTTCAGGTATTCATAACACCCAGTAACCCGACCCGGAACCGTCGTCTTCTTACCGGCGACGAGTATATGCTACTCTGTTTTATTCCCAGAAAAAACAGATTTCATAGTGTAAATTTGTTTGAGTTGATTTAAATGAAATTTTATGTACTTTAAGTTCTATTGAATTAAATTGAAGTAGATTTTCTTTTATTGATCCTTCAAATGGATTTACTTTGAAGTTTGAACATCCATATACTTTTTTTATTTTTATTTTTGAATAAACATGGTAATGGCTAACCTACAATTACATATTTGATTGATAAAAAAACAAACTGGAAATCAGTTAGCAAAAGAAAGAGGTATTAATCAGACGTACCGTTACAGATATGGGTTCTGAACCTTCTGGTATATCAGCCTCAGTTGCCATTGTTTCATGCCGCACTGGTATATGATCAGCCTCAGTTGCCATTGTTTCATACAGCAAGAATGTATTATCTTATGTCGATTAGAAATGATTTAGCAAACTTCTCCTTTATAAGCCCCTTTATAATGAAAACCGAAAGTGGGCTATCTCTAAGATATTCTCTTTTTTCTGTGTAAATTTAGATGGAATTAGGTGGGGGTATTTAAACTGTTTGCTGATTGTGTTTTATTAGGTGCAACAGTTGTTCGATGTATATATCACTAAAGTATAGCTGAAACTGAAATGGAGTGACAAAATATGCCACTTGTTGTACAGAGTACTTGGGAATTATTATTGGCCAGGTGCATTATTAGTATTAGTAATATGTCTTGCATCGAACACTGATCATATGGCTAATGACCTCTTATCTGACTCTCCTTGCAGTATTACTAAGGGATCCCACTGGTGTAATGTTGTTAGGAGTCAAATCAAGGTTAAGTTTCGCTAAAAGGTAATTATGTGGTATTTGTTAAAATTTGAATTAAGGTTAAGTGTGACTTTTTAGGTTAATTGATCAATTGTATTTTTTGAAACTTGTCTATAATTGTTGGTGTTCTCCATGCTCAAGTAAGTCTTCTAATAAGTTCAGGGAAACTGATCCCTTCATTTAGTTAGCTTGTAAATACTTTCTTTTGTTGGTATTTTAGCTTCATTTTCCTGTATTTCTTTTGCATTCCTTTCATATTGTGCTCCATTTTTAGGCGGTTGTAAAAATAAACAAGTATGTTTCGATTTTGGACGGACGGTCGAGAAAGCAGTATTGGTCTCTGGAAAATGTCATCTTCAATGAGGGCATTACTGAGCATGCTAGTATTCTTAGGTTACGAAGAGAGTCGAGATTAAGGAGAACCGATTGTTTATTGAAATATTTAGGCATTTTCTGTTTCATTTTAGATTAGTTGAGGTTTCTAATCAGGGCTTTATTGGGGGCCTTGGAAAATAATTGGGGGCCTCACCAAATTTATACCCACACCAGAAAAGTTAAGAGGCTTCCAAAATGATGGTGAAAGTACCATTTTACCCTTCTCATGAAAATAACCCTAAAATCTATTAAGACTTAAGCTAAGCCCCATTTCAATTTAACACAAAACCTTTCTTCTTCTCCTCTCCCCCTACCTCTATCAGTTCCTCATCCTCCATTAACGACCGTGGAGAATTTTTTTTTCATCGGATTCATCGTCGAAACAAATGGCTCCAATTAGATGGTATGTCCTTTGAAACCCCCTACTCTAACTTGGGTTTTAGTTTATTTTGATGTTCTGCTGAAAATTAGGGTTTGAATCGGAGAAATCGATTTCTCATAATGGTAGTCGTTAATCACTAAGTTTGAATGTCTAACGATTTTCATCTTTGGTTAACGATTTTTGATATGCATGTTGGACTTTGGAGAAATCGTCAACGATTCATGTTGTAGTATTTTAGTTTTAGGTTAGAATTGTTAACCAATTATTTTTTGTTAACGATTTTTGACATGCATGTTGAAATCATCAAGAAATCGTTAACCAATTGTTTAGGTGAAAACGACCCCTGTGTGATTTATTCTGACGACCTTTTTTATTAATCAACGACTCCGTGATTTTCCAAACCACCACTCTGTCCCAAATAATGAAAAAGTCGTCCACATAATTGGAATAAGTTAGCGACTTTTGTGGACGACCAATTTTAGAAGTAAGCGACTCTACACCACACATATTTGGTCTTTTGTCTAAAAAATAGGAAAAATCGTTAAGAAAAATTGCTTGAATCGTTAAGCATTAACTTAAAATCGTTAATGATATACATGGAGTCGTTTGTTTTTGTAAGAGTCGTTTATTTTAGGAATTTTTTCTGACGACTCTTAAATATTTTTGTTGTTGGCCTTGCAGTAACAAGAATAAAAAGGATAAGAGTAACTCCTCCATCCAGACCTCCCCGCAACCAAAAATACCTAAATGCGGGTCTATTACAAGGAAAAACACCGAGTGAGGTAGCCTTAATTATCCGCCAACCCAGAGAACCATGTGTTGATTCCTCTATATCGTCGTCTTCATCATCTGTTGTTATATCTACAACCCCAAGCAATGAAGAAGAAGATGTTTGCGTTTGCGTTTTCAGATGAAGGAGGTGTATGGATACTACGAGGAACTTCGTGGGAAAAAGTTTGAGTTACACGATTGCTACTTTATCTTCAATGGAACCATGTATAATTACATGCTTTATGATTGAGTGTAGAAGTGCATCGTTATCATGTATTGTATTTAACCCCATGAAAGATGTATGACTTTTAGGATTCAATGAAATGTTGCTATGAAATCAGAAATTATTAAAAAAAAAAATATGAGTCGTAAATATTAGAGACGTATGGAACAACGAATCTCATTTAATATGAAAGGGTCAGTCCAGTTATAGTAATGCTAAACTAACGACCCTTAGAGTGAAAGATGCGGCAGAGAATAAAAGTTTTTTAGTCATTTGGGTCCTAAATATATTGAGTTAACGACTCTAGATGACCTAAAAGATGGAGTCGTCATCTTTTTCAAACTTGATGAACGATTTTTCATAAATGCAGATTGGAATCGTCAATGTTTTCAAACTTGGTGGACGATTTTTCATAACTCGCATATTGAGTCGTATATTTGTGTGCTAAGTCACTAACGACTCCTAAGGGTCGTTCGATTATTATACACTCGACCTAACGACTCTCACACTGAGCTGCTGCATAGTGACCATGAATCGACAACTTGGATCACCATTCATGCGATTTGAAGAGTATATGAAGTTTACCTGATTGTTTAGAGCTTTGGGTTCTTCATTTTGAGTATTGGCTCCTTCATTTTGAGCAAAAGGATCTTCATTGCAACAATTATCAAAGCTTCCTCTATTAACATCTCTTCATCAAACATCCAATCCATAAGATTAGATGAGACAATCTCACCATCAACACAATCATGTATGTTGTTTGAATCTTCACCTACATCATTTCCTCCACTACAATCACTCATTTCGAATAACCTAAATTTTCCCCCAACACTCACTTTCTTCCTCTTTATCTAACACAAAAACACAATTTTTCTATTACCTAAATTTAATCCTTAAATCTGATTTTAATCTAACTAATTTAATTACCAATTAATTAACTTAACTTAATTACTAATTACCACTAATGATTAGGGGTAGTTTAGTCATTTAAAAAAAATGGGGATAAGGGATAATCCCAATTACTATTTCATGACATTTTTTGTCCTGTCCCCCTAATTATTTTCCAGGGCCCCATTTCAGGCCAATGTGTCCCCTTAACTTTTATCACCTAATCACGATTCACAAGACAAATCGTAATAATGGAGTGAAAAGAAAAAGGAAGTATGCTCTATCTATATCACCGGCCCAAGACAAAATTTTCTTGTTTATCTTCGCCGCCCCCAACGTGGCAGATGACCCGAATGCAAGTGGGAAAAGCTTGATTGATAGAGAGTTCTTTTATTAGGAGGACACATAAATTATTGAAGAGAATAATCATGCACACATGTAGCAAAAACCCTGTTACTACAGTCTTTTGTGGCTTTTCAGTCTCACGTACTTCCATTAATATAGATTCCTTACTTAAGCGACCTTGCTTACTACCTTTGATCGTAGTGACAATTCTAGATCTCATGGCTTGGCCTTTTTTTGATCGTTTTCTAGTGACAATATTAAGATCTCATGGCTCGTGTATTAATTTAGCAGTTTTTTTGAGTGTTTACGATTTTCTACCTTGACGTCCTGATTGTTTCAATACCAACTAGTACAGGAAGAAGGCAGGAATTTTTGTAAGTTCTACTAACAAATTTCATGAGAAGAGAATAAAAGAGAATGTTTGAGAAAGCACTGGGAAAAAGAGTCTGAACTTTAATGGGATATAGATGGTGCAATGGCAACTAGGGGTGGAGTTGGGGCCATGAGAAGGTGGCCACTACATCAGACTCCACATGGCACCACGTACTAATGGGATGTATACAGTGGGTATACTATTTAGCTGGCATTTTGGATGCTGATTACAGCCAACTCACTCGCTACTCATCCAATTATTTTAGAGAGAGAATGAGAGAGAGTGTTTAGATCTCCAAAATGAAGAAAAAAAAAAACGATTCCGTTTAATAATATCCACGAGGTAGTATTTGGGGCCTATCAAACCAATATAAAGAGAAGCATATGGGGTATCTAAAAGATAGTAAAATACTAAATTAACCTTTAAAGAAATCTTAATTATTCTAACACAAATACAAATATAAAATCATAATCACTTAATTAACAAATACAAAAATTATTAATCAAAACTCAATTTTTCTTTAAATATTCATCAAAATCAAAACTAAAACCTAATCAATCACAAACAACAATTGAATTCTAATTTCCTTTTTGGGTTTTACAATTTGAATTCTAATTTCCTTTTTGGGTTTTGAAAAAAAATCTCGAAAATAAACAATTTAATTGAGTTAAATCCCTTTAATCCATTCATTCTAAGAGGAACTCAACAATAATTTAACTCTAAATCTTTGAAATTCATTCATCAAATTTTCTGAAAATCAACTCAGAATCGGTTTATGTGTGCACCAGATTATTATGATTGTAGTTGATGTTACAAGCAATCAGTTTATATTATACACCTACATAAACCGATTCTGGGTTGACGTGATGAACATCAACCACAATTGGTTTACGCTAATGCTCACATAAACCGATTCTGGGTTCAAGTTCGGAATTGTAGTGAAATCAAGAATTGGACTATTTGTGCGTCTATATAATCCGATTGTTACTTTTAACGGCTATTTATTTTTAAAATTATAGTCATTGGTCCCTTGTGTATATAAAGAGGATAGCCTATTCTTTATCATTCACTACCTTATTCAAAGAAATCTTTCTCTATTGTTCATTTTCCCATTCGAAGATGTCAAATCCATCATCATCAACTACCAACTCATTCGAATACATTCTTGGAAGATGCAAACAAACTACTCCATCATCCTCAACTACCAATTCAATTAAAGACATAATTAAGAGAACCAAATGAACTACCAGATCATCGTCAAGTGATGCGATGGAACAAGAAGACGTACCCAAGGCAAAGAAACGGGGTGAAGACCAATTCCAACTAAGGGAAAGATTGAAGGATGTTGAGGAAGAGACCGAATGGGTTAAAAATTATTACATAAATCAAGGATCTTCCCGAAGAACATCAATTCACGTGTATATTTTGGATTCAAGTTTCATCGGGTCTTCTCGTTCCAAAGTTGGGCGATAAGCGCAAAAAACCACGATATCAATATGATGCCGCCCACGTTTGTTCTAGGACGATTCACGTTAATAAATTGTGCACCAAGTACAATGAGTTTCTTGCTAGGTACATAGGTGACAGGTTTGCGGCACAGGATGCTTATACCAAGTGGTGGGGGGGAGCCGTTTTATCACTTCAAAGCCGCATTAATAGTTGAAGCTCACACTAAAAGATATAAAGTTTTCATTTTATGCAATTAAAAGATCAATGTGGTAGTCTAAAACCGTGCTAGTTTAAATTTTAAGAGTTTATGAAAAGTGGAAATGGTCCACAATCGGATCATGTTAGATCATATGTAGTCCGGTTATTGAATTAAAAGTTGTTTGATATCTGTAACTTTTTTTTATTCAGAATCGGATTACATTGTCTCCCACATAGACTGATTCTGAATGAATCCCAGACAAGTTTTCTTCAGAATCGGTTTATAGTAACTCCAGCGCAAACCGATTCCTCTTTAAATTCATTATCGTTTTATAATAGTTCAAGTGTAAACTGATTCTGAGAAAAAAACCTTCAAAATTGGACTTTAACAACGTATAAGAAGACCAATTATGTTACAAATTTCATGAATCTAACGTACCCAAAAAAGACAAATCACTTTCATATATTAAGCTTGGTTCAGTTTGTAACATACAATATATGAAAGCGACAAAATATAAACATATGATATTCAAGTTCTTAATAAAAGAAAAATACTCATTCCAACACATGGAGACCCTTTGTTTGATCCGGCCCGATCAATTCCTCCCACCGGATCATGTTGGGCTCGTACTTTTTTAGCCATTCGTTGGTGAGCTCTAAGTCCTCATGAAATCTACACACTGGTGGTAATGGACAATCTTCACGTAGTCTAAGACCGATATAATGAATGTTGTTATGGTTAAATAAAACAATTCTCCGATTCTTAAGCGATTCATCCCAAATGGTGTATTTTGGTGCGTATGTATAATATGTTCCCTTACCAAATAGATGAACAACAGAACTCCACGTTTCCGCCAAGAGATGACCACATAGAGGCATGCTCATCCAATAATACTCTCGGGTAATTGGTCCATTCCCCTTTGGCCCTTGTACTCTAGCAACCATTTTATCGAATTTCACTTCTTTGTCTTTTCTTGTTTTTCCTTCCTTCATCATCGTTATGTAAAATTCCTTGTCTTCTTGTAGGCGCAAGGATGTCATCTTTCTAAAATATTGGCATTGGGTTAAGTTATCATCGTCCGCCAAACTTATATGGCCTATTTGTTCCGACGCAATGTGATAACCACAATTCCCATTCGCATCCACATCGTCGGTTGATAACACATATGGCTTAATGATTTCAGGAAGTTTCGAATAATACTCCTCGAATATGGTGTAACACGTTCGATGGGGTCTACCTCGTTCATCCCTAGGCGTGCTTCCATCACCAAGAGAGGCCCTTAGAGTCACCATAGAACCCATTTGTCTTGCTTGTCCCTTCCATGGACGTATCCCTGATACTTGTGTTGTACTCTCTTGACTCTCTTGAAAAGGAAAGATGAGATCGTTTGGCTCCTCGTGTATTATAGGCGCTTGAATTTCTTGAGAAGGATCGATTGGATCCTCATGTTGCGAAGGAGCGATTGGATCATTTGAAAGGACTATATGTGCCCTAGTTGTCCCGCTTTATCCCTTATTTGGTCGACCCCCTCTTAGCCGACGCCACTTCATGCTCATTATGGGAATGAACTATTGGATCATTTTTCTTGGCTCTACTTGTCCCACTTTCCTCCTTCTTTGGTCGACCCCTTTTCTTTGGAACCGGGCCTATTCATATTTAACGTCTTCATACTCATGTTGAGAAAGGTTTCTTTTGTGACTCATCAACGGGTTTCTTTGGGTACTCATTGCAACCTTAAACTCTTTCCTTTCTTCCTCCCTATCCATGTTGGTAGGTGGTCTACCCGTCGGCGGTAGCACCGTTGGTTCTCCAACCGGTGCCATATGGGGTTAGCGTCTAGTTTTAAGTTGTACATCAAAACTTGTCATGCCAAGCTATCATTTTCTACGAATTTCTCTATGATTTCTCTTCCAATATTCGTCTCCACAAAGATTCGAGTGGATCTTCGGTTGGGGGTGGTTTGAAAGTTAGTTACTTCCAAAACGGATCAATGATATCAAACGAAATTATTTTTTGATACCTCGCAATCATGTGATGACACGAAAATCCCAAGGTCGTCATCGCCATACATGAACATACAATGCTCCTTCTCCCCATCTCGTTATCCACATAATATTTGTAATCCTTCATCATGGAAATGATTGCCCAGTGAGATGCCCTATAATTTAAATTTCTAATCAGTTGATGGTAATTCTTGTAGCTGGTGATGATTTTCATCATACTCTCTTCCATTTGCGTCGTTATCTTGACGATATCAGCCTTGGTGTATTCATGGATGGCTTGTTGTACCCTAACCACATTGTTTTGGCTCCCTTGGTGCAAGCTCTTCAAGCGTCCATGAGATCCTTCCGCAATACTTGTCGCCTCATTCTGGTAATGCATGCATTGGTAGGTGTATAGATAAATTATTCCTTGTACGGATCCAACAATTCCTTCAAACAATAAACCACACATTTCTCGTAATATTTCTTCCATGGCCCAACAAAACTCACCGAATGAGATTCGAACTCGGCCACGGACATTGAGTGTACCATTAAATCCCAATGATGTTGAAAAGCCTTCCATAGTAACCCATTAGCTTCATACTTTGTTTTGCTTTTATTCTTCTCCTCCTCTCGTTGTTCCGGAGTTAGTTTTTGAAGATGCTCATCTTCGGTCTTTTCACGAGCGGTACCTTTTTGTGGCTTTGGATTTTGCATATGACCCCAACAATTACTTCTAATATTGCATTTTATGTGCCATGTGCAAAGAAAATGCTTAGCGTCTGGGAAAACCACCCCTATGACATTCTTTAGTGCTTGGTCCTTATCTGTTACTATGATCCTCGGAGTTTGATCACCATGGTAAGGTCTCTAGCATCCAAGTATAACTCACATCATTCTCCCGATCCATAAACCCCCATGACACCGTGAAAATTTGCTTGTCGGAAGTGTGGAAAGAAATGTTTAACAACGGCATGTTGTACTTGTTGGTCTTGTACATACAATCTATTAACAAAACTTGATAGAAGCATTGGGCCAACTTGATCATATCCGGATGCGCCAATAAAATATGAGTCACTTTTTCTTCCAATACCTGCTTCCTCATTGTGTATCCCTGTTAATTGGATAACCAGTGAGATTGAAAAGACGAGGGTACCCAAATACACCACAATCTTTTATTTATCCACTTATAAGTCCTCTTACCGAAAGTGACTTTCTATGGACAAAGTCGAGACAATACGACAAATCGGTATTCACACTTTGTGTGATCGTGTATGGATACGATATCGAGACAATACAAAAATCAAAGTGTGATTACTTGATAATAGGTTCAGACTTAACCAAACTCTATAGGATCACTATCAAGTAAAGTGGAGTTAACATTTGTGCATTTTATTTTTAATTATAATAAACAATTATAATTGCGGAAATAGAAAATTAAAAGACACAACAAGATTTTGTAAACGAGAAAACCGCAAATGCATAAAAACCCTTGGACCAAGTCCAGATTTGAATACTCTCAGAATAAAGTTGTTATACAAAATCTAAACCAACTGCGTAGACCAAACAACTAACCCTAGTTCACTTAGTTTCTTCAGTATCCCTGCGCTTCTCACTTCGATGAGTGCATGCACTGGAACAATTCCTTTGGATCGTATTCCAAACAGAAAATTAACAACAAATCTGTTTGGTAACAACTCTATTGATTCTTTAATATAAAGATATCTCAAATCATATGCAAAGGCTCTTCCGTTTAAACTAATAAACTCCTTTTCCTGGTTAGATCAATCTATCCAATAACTACTGAAGCAGTCAAGTATAGATTCGCAATCAATCAAGATAGATTCCAACAAGAAACTATAAGGTGATATTGATCTCACGCAACTAATAGAATCGAACAAATATGATTCTAGTTGGATCCCAGCCGATCAAGATTTTTGCTACACAAAGATATGAGAAACCAATAAGAAATCTTCTTCGTCTTCAAATCTTCTTTAATTTTTAATTAAACCTGCACAGCACCACTTTAATCTCTTGTGATCAATCACGCACAGAACGGAGTCTGTTAACAATGGATTATCACAAGATGTCTTTAGATCTACAAACATTTCTAAAGATACTGTCGATACTTTGATCTAGTTTGAGTAAATCTTATATCAGAAGATAAGATTCACAAGAATAAACAAACTAGTTGCAATCAAAGTTCAACAACCGTTAGTCAATCAAATCAATCGAAAACTAATAAACTGCAATTATCTAATTTCCCACCACTAGTACTCGTAGTGCTTCTTGATCCCACAGAAGTCTTTAAACGAGCGGTCGTAAGAGATTTCGCTTAATTAGGGTACTTTCCTCTACGAATAGACGTCTCCAGCAAAAACAACAAAAAGATGAAGTTTGCGTGGATCTTAGGATAGTTTGATAGAAATGCAAACTTAGGTATTTATAAACCAAGGATGTTTGGACACCAAGAAATTTCCAAAACCGAAAGTATTCTCAAAATATGCAATAAATGCCCATTTGGTTTTCATAATTCCAGTAAATGCTTTGTCAAATATTTCCCGAAATCTCTCAATAGAAAATCTCCAATTAGTAAATGCACATTACTAATTTTATTCTCTAGAGATATGCATTTAATTTCGGGTAATCAAAGCATATAAAACTAACAACCTTAATTAAAAGATTCTTAATTTATTTCGGAACGGAATCTCCTTTAGTACTAAGGAATATCTTTGAACAATAAAATATAAGAGTTATTGTTCGTGTTCAAAGTATGTTGATATATTTTCTTTGTAAATCATCTTTCATATTTACAATCTTGGAATCGATTATACCACACTTCCAAACAAGTTTAGAATTGGTTCATTTGTATTCCAAGACCACGATGTGATTGATCAAATATCAAATCACATTCATGGGTTCAATCGATTCTACCAATCACTGGTATCAGTTATACCTTAATATGGAACACTTGTGATCGGTCACATAAGTTACCAGGACCGGTTACATCAGTTACCAGGATCAGTTACATCAATTACCAGGACCGGTTACCATATACACATGGTATTGCTTGTGATCGGTCACACCAGTCACTAGGATCGATTACACCAATTACCAGGGTCGGTTACACCAATTACTAGGACCAGTTACACCAATTAAAAGGATCGATTACATAACTCTTTTGTGATCGGTCATACCAATTACTAGGATCGGTCACACCAATTACAAATATCGATCATACCATCTCAGGTGATTACTTAGGATCAGTTACACTAATTAATCAAAACTAGTCATACCAAATCATAAGACAGGAATTGTGATTAGTTATACCTAGATATATAACAAGTTACGATCGGTTCTACCATCTCATACATGATGGTAATCCAAAGATTTGCAATTAATAACAATACCAATAAGCCTAGCGATTTCCCTTTCGATTCATAAAACAAGTTCAAGAACGTACTTCCTTTAAACAAATGTAAAACGTTGTTTCCTAGGATGAAATCTTCACCTTTACCCATTCTCACAATCATCACATCATTCATACGATTGAGTCAATGTCATACCTACGAAGTTCAAAAGATAAGAGTTATACTTCGTAGTCTAATTCCTTAATACTATAATCATATGATCATGTCTCATTACTAGAGTAAAATATTCATTCACAGCTTCGCAGTTTTGTTTTCAATATGCACTACTTGAAAAATACGTTGGGAATGAAACAGTTCAAGTCAATATTACTAACCTCAAGAGGAAGGATGATGTCGTCGTTGTAGCTCGTTACTTCTTCACGTTCTTCAGGTTTTCAAGTAATACTTGTATGTCTCAATATTCCTAGAATTTCTAGTCTAACCTAGAGACAAGCGACTCTTAGATGAGTATTGATTCACCAAAAAATGACAACCAAACTTGACATACCAACGCTTGGTGGGTTCAACCGAGTTATTCTCTAACAATCTCCCCCTTTGTCAATTTTAGTGACAAAACTCTTAATATATATGGATAAGCAAATTACAAGAATTCATTATATAGACGCTTGATTCAAAGTTTCAACAACACAATAATTTGCATATATTCAATCAATAAATGCCGCTATTGACATCTGAATAACAAAACTTATACTCCCCCTAAAGGTAAGATAGGTAGATATTCAATCCGAACATCTTTGTTATTCCCCTTTTGTAGTCAAGATAACTACACATCAATATGATATGTTTCTCCCCCTTAGTCAATGCTTTACTCTTTCGTTAGATATAACGTTTAAGCACAATTGTCCTTTCTTTAGTGATTGCAAATCACTTGTTTACTCCATATATTTCTCCCCCTTTTTGTCACAAAATGACAAAGGTTCGAGCAACTAAACACTACACCAAAACAGCCTTTTTGTGATGTTTATAAACGTTGTGCACAATTTGTGCAACGGTAATAACTGTTGGCAAAACGGCGTTGCGCATAGATGTGCAACGCCTCTTATCCGTTGCACAAATTAATTTGAGCAACACTTATAAACGTTGCACAATTGGTGGTGCAACGGTTTATTTTTCCTATTTGTGCAACGTATATATTAATTTGTGCAACGGCTATATTAATAAAATAACACTTTTGTGAGCCCCATTTTGGTTTCCTGTCAACGTTTTATTTGTTTGGTTGCATTTATATCCGTTGGTCATTTCCGGTGATTTGTGCAACAGATGTTGTTCCTACGTTTATATCCGTTGCAAAATAATTTTCAGATAAAAAAAAGATGTCGTCGGCTGTATTTCCGGCAGATTTCTTCACCTGAATATAGATTGATTCTGCACCTGCATAGATTGAACTAGAGGACCCAATTTACAATGGAATCTAAATGGCATCAAAATCGATCAAGAACAATTATTGATCATCACAATCGATCAAGAACGATATATACATCGGCAGAGTAGATAGAATGAACTTACCATAAACCCATACAATATTAACAGCTTTTGGAAAATCCCAAATGTTATAAACACAAGTTTCTGTAATGCAACTCCACACATTTCGAAGTTCATATTCACTTGTTTATGGAAGCTTGTATTTATTCTAAGGTTCTTCCTTTGGTTTCTTGTACCATCTTACCCACAAACAGAACTGTCATTGCACATACTCTAGAATACGGGAAGAATGTACCTGAAACCATATAAAGTTCTATTGGTAAACAAGAATGAACCGATCCTGTGTAGTAGATACTTTGAATTATTTAGGATAGTAAGGTATCTTTTACCTGAGGCACTCCAGCTAATTAGAAAATTGAAAGTGTAAGAAACAGCCCAAGAACCAAACTAGTTCATAAGAGTTACCAATCTTCCTACCACTCCCTTTACATTTATTGGGAAAATCTGCAATGAAAAATGACATTCACATTTGATTTCTTAATTGGTTTATGTATATTGTGTGTCAATGCTTAACTCAATTATATATTATATTTTACGTCAATGCTTATCAAGTTTTATTAAGCTAAAATGAAGTTACCTCAAATATTTAAACTCAAGGCACTGGTCCGGTTCCAATGGAGAAGGCTGCTATGAATATCTATTCCCATAAGGTACAAATGAGAAAATCTTTAACACTCTGGTGCTATAGAGACGTCATAATTTATGTCGGACATGTGTACTCCATATTAGAGTTATTTAATAATATATTCTTACCAATACTCCACCAAGAGCTAGTAGAGGAACCCAGTCTAACAGCACCAGATGAGTCTGTTTCACAAATTACATACTACTGTTATATCACAAAAACAAATTCGGTTGGAAAGAAAAGGATTCCCTAAATGTTTACTTAAAGCATACCTTAAGATAGAAAGAGAGTCCAACTTGTGAGCATCCAAAAAACGTTCCTGTCACAGACACCCAGTCTGAAATTTTCGCTTCAATAAGTTTGATATGGTTACAGGTATGCCTTTCATAATTTACAGACCTGGATTTTTGCAGTTTCGTTGACACTTGAAAAGCAACCCAGTCTAAAATTTTCACTTCAATATGTTCGATATGGGTTACAGGTATGCGTTTCAATATGTTATTAATGTTCTGTTGCTCACCAGCCACCTTGGACACTCTGGAAAGAAGGACAGACCCACGAGCAGGACAATACATGGAAGTAATCCTTCAAACAAATCACAGTTATCAATTCCTTGTCTCCAGATACTTATTAAAATCTGGATAGTTTTTTGGGAAGGCAAGCGTTCCAGTAAAGCAAGCGTTCCCTGAACCAGTAAAGCAAGCGTTCTCGATGTTACAACTGTACACATTAGGAAGGCAACTGATGCCCCAATAATGATCATGAGCTGCAGATGATATAGACTATTTTCATCTATGAAAACAAGTGCATGTTACGTAAATCAGTTTTAGTATGAAAAGATGGATCAAACTGTGTAAGGTTATATAATAACGTCAACGTTAGAATCCTTACCACGTAGGATAAAAATCCAATTCCATATCTTGTAAAGACCCTTCCAACATCAAGCAAGAAAACTCCCTTGACAGACATGAAAACGTTTTCATTAACATAATCACTTGAATAAACTAAATATAGTGTCCAAGAAAATAAGCAATCCTTAGCCATTTAGATAGAAATACACCTTATAATGCAGAATGCATCTGACATTTTCAATGCATGTTTCATTGACAATGAAAAAAATAAGAATTTAATAAGATCGAAAATTCCAGGCTTGCGTGAATAGGCATTAAACATTTTTCTCTTTACATACCCCTTTTAGCCCAATATAGTCGGTAATGCAGCCACTTGTGATTGCACCAATCATTGACCCAATTGTTAGTATGGAACCAAACATGGAATACTGCAAGACGACAAAAATAAATAAATGGAATTCTGGAATGTGGATGTGATGTGCTCATTTTGTGCATGCCAATAAGTAAAAAAGAGATATCACCTAACACCATCCTTGGTGTATAGTTGTACAGATTCTCGGAGATGTCAGCACAAAATATACCGAGGTTTAAGATTTTCGAGTAATAATCCTGCCATTTCGCTGATGATCAACTAATGCAAGGATCATATCCAACAAGAACCCAAAAACCTTTTAGTTTTTCCACAGCATTCTCATCTCAAATTTCAATAGAGGAAAAACAGAAACTATTCGTAAACATAAAAAGAAAGTGTACATGTGGCTTTTATATCAGCAAACGGACACAAGGTTTCTACTTTCAGGTTTTTTGCTTGCTTATCATCCAGCTACAAGTTCCAAGAGTATCAGCTGGAGGTAGTAACAACATACCATAAAACTTGTAAATAAGACAACTCAGCATATTAATTAGCAGTTAACACTAGCCTAGAAAACCACAATGTTCAGAAGTAATTGAACTACAACCTGAAAGTAATTGAACTGTTTGTATTCTGATTGCGACATCCCATTTAAGTACTTGTCCAACAGTTCCATACACACCGGTTAGCATGGAGTTTGAATTTTGGTGAACCATGAACATATCTTCTTTGCAAGACCATGTTCTGTCTCTTTCCACCAAAAATGTTACTCATCGGAGACACAAGACAGGTCATCCAGACACTTAGTCAACCAATTTTTTTTTTCAAATACAACAGGAAACTCAACCCAACACATGAATACCAATTTAGGATAAGAAATGGACAACATAGTTTTCAATGAGAAAATATCAAAATAACCATAGCAGACATCAGATTCTTTGATTTTGGTGATTCTCTTGTTCAACTGCAAACACACAGAAAAAAAAATTAGTAGTTGCACAAAGAGAAAGAAATGGGTTGAGATTTTCTTACTTCTTACTCTTCTTCAAAAAATTCACTTGTAATTATACATCAGATGTAGCACTTGACTGCAATCAAGAGAAGATAAAAAAAATTACTTATCTAATTGGGGCTACATTGATTAATAAACCCTTAAGAGAAAATACACTCCTTTTGTTACATAAAAATGAAAAATAAACTCAAAATATGCATAATACCACCTTCTCATGATTGAATAGCACCTAGATCAGCATGCCGCCAACAAATTCAAGAGTAATTAGAAACTTTCATGTGTTCAAACAAAAGGACATTAAGGAAATGACACCATGCAGTAACTATTACTTGAGAACCCCATTCATACATTTCAATGAAAAACACAGCTACATACAACCATTACATATTCCTCTCCCTGTCAACCATATAAATAGAATTCATTTTAACTGATTTTTAAGGATTTAAAATGACTTCCACTTAAAGTGACCGTCATGAGAACATCACCAATTAATACCAAACAGATATATCATCATAATCATTAAGCTTGCTGTAAGCATATCACAAGTGTATAGATTACTTGGAAGAGGCAATATGTCAAACACCTAATGAGCCTAAACAAGTCATCATTCTCTTGTCTACAACAAAATACAAACTTCACCCAAACCCAATCTTAGAATTTATTCACATAAAGGCAATACAAGAGGGATCACAAAATTAAAGCAGCAATCAATTCTATTACGACAACCAGTAATCATTCAACAATATATAAATAAGAAGCACGGGAATATAGCAAGGAATTACACAGGACAACGAAATGAAAAATCAGTGACACAAAAGTCAAGATATAAACTTACACATAGAAGTACTAGTTAGATTTATACTTAATCTAACATGGATATGAGGTATGCTTACAAGATTTGGCATCTTTGTCCACACAAACCTTGCACCCGTTGAGGTAGCCACCTCAAAGTTATCATAAGCAATACATGTCCATCTCCTGATTAAGTAACAAAGAAACAATTAAGAAAAATGTTATATATCTAGGGCTTTTATAAGAAAAAAAACCCTAAACCTGACAAGGGCAATAGATCTATGACTATAAAATTTGTACCATAACGGATTTATTAGTTCATCACTGGAGAAAAAACTTGTTCTGCTTCAACACCTGCTTGTAATAAGCTGAACCATGTGTTCTCACAAACTTTGTCGCTTGACATGCCTTACCTTGCAATTGAACAAACTTCGATGTCATCTCTAACAACAAACAATCAACCAAACCTTAAAAAAAAAATACCACAACATAAAATCAATTAAACACAAAACCCAGATTTATATTAGCTTATCAATTAAAATTCCAATCAAAATTCTAATTAAACACAAACCCAGATTTATATTAGCTCATCTAACAACCCTAGACAAGAAATCGAAGAAAACAGTTCACCAAATAAATACCCCCAAATTAAACTAAGCAAACAAACGAAACCCACGAAATCAGAAGAAAAAATATACTTATAAAACCCTACATTTGATAGTAAGAGAATACAAACAGTAAGAATATATTAAGATCTAGAGAGTCAGAGATGATTATACCTGTAGTAGAAATCTAGGGTTTAGAGTGGGAGAAATGGGGTTTGATTTATGAAAACTTAGGTTCGATTTGGAGATACCGCTTAGGGTTAGAAGAGAATAAAAAATGGGGGAGGAGAAGTCGATGCCTGAGAGAGAAGAAAATCGATTTGAAGATACTGCTTAGGGATAGAAGAGAAGAAAAAATGGGGGAGGAGAAATCGATGCCTGAGAGTGAAGAGAATAAAAAGAAAATAAGAAAAATGAAAATAAAAGGGATATAATATGAATTGGATGGACAATTTAGCCATCGAACTAGTTTAATAAAGGCTAGCGTGTCCTGCTTTTCTTTTTCTGTTTTTTCTTTCCCTAATAAATTAATATTGTTGCAACGTATTTCCTGGTGCGCAACGGATATAGACGTTGCGCAGGGTGCAACGTGTATATCCGTTGCACATCCCCGAAATTGATGCGTTGCTAAAACCATAATATGGTGTAGTGAAAGGTCAAACCGAAAGGATCTTACAAATCTAAAAGACTTGTACACAACCTATAAGAGTTAAGCACGAAGGTTTCACATACCACTTTAGATAACCAATATTAAAACCGAAACTACAAGTAATTGAGTTTTAATATGTTACCAAGGAAAACTATTGTCCGAAGCAATTTTCCCTAATAGTTTAACAAATTGACTAAGAAACTTAGTTCCCGTGTAAACATACAATCGCTTATTTCGATAAGACCAAAATAAAGATCGGAATTAACTTTATTTCTCTCATCAGGTTCTAATTATTATGACAATAACTTAGACCTTTGTTTTTTGACAAGACATGTACTAGGTTATTTAACTAGTATTTCTTGTCAAGGCATTTGATTAGACTCGAATAACCGAATCCTTCAATTTGATAAGTCTAACTAAGATCAGAATCAACTTAGTTTCTCTTATCCGGAATCGAATTGGACTAAACAAATTATCTCATATTTTGTTAATCCATAAACAATACATACAAAACAAAATAAATTGACTTGCACAATTATTTTCTTAACCGGAAGCAACTGAAACAAATATAGACATTATAGTACCGCAATTGCACCAAAATTCGTTAAGCAAAAACACTTGATACCAAACAATAAAGAAGATACCAAACAATAAGTCAAATGAATTGACAAAGTTTTTCTTAACCGAAAACAATTGAATCGCACACACACATCCATACACATCATAATGGAATATATCAATTGTACCGAAATTTTGTTAAGCAAAAGCAAAAGCAAAATATATGCAATATAAATAGGCTTTTCTTAAACAGGAAAACAATTAATTAACAAATTCGTTACCTCATATTCCGCATCCTCCTCTCCCTAGAAATATATATCATTAAGCGCAAGTTCAAGTTAGAACTCTCCCCCTGTTTGTTGTCATCCCCTCGCAAGAACAAATGAACAACAACAAGAGCAATGTTTACCAGAGAAATGTTGAATCGGTTTTAACTAATGCGTGCCAATGGCAAAAGTTGAAAACCCAAAACACATATGTTTATGCTAAACACAACTCATGTAAACACTAATTGATTCAACATATTGTGACTTTTTCACATATGAGTTTCAATCGGAACACCTTATGATCCTTTGATAAAGCCTACCAACATAGGCTAGAACTTAATCCCGCTAAATCAAAAAGTCACACAAACCATAAGGGTTTTCATAATATGAGATCGAATATTAAAGTTATGAAAACCGAAATCAGACATCCCATAAACCGAAAACACATAGCAAAAATATAGACATTCAAGCACAGGGTATGTAATCGGAAACTATCACAAGAAAATTTATAAAATAATAATTTTTTTCATAAATAATTGATAGTTTTATTCAAAAATAGACCTTATACAATAATCGAGATAAATCGATAACTGATGTCTATTTTTCTTGAAAATCGCGAGTCTTGTGAGATTGCTTTCGAATTCTGGATTCAAAGTCTTCTGAGCACTTCCTTTTCCAATAGAAGATTTGTTCATCTCAAACAGTTGAGAATGAGGATCAGCTAGTACTTCTTTTGAATCCTTTATCATTAGCTCATGATGTCTAATACAACTTTTAATAGTAAGAATATGTTTTCTCAGAGAACCTTGAAGATTATCATGTTGTGAGACATCTGGAGTTTCAGTCATAATCGATGCACATAGTGCTAAATCATCAAGAGATGACCCTTCCTTTACCGATTTCTCCATTGATGCAAGATAGTCTTCTTTCAAACAAGAATAATATATATATATATAAGATGGGAGAAAATCAAGGGGTGATATAGTTTGGTTTATGGAAATTGAATATATTTATCCCAAAAGTAAAAGATATCGATTATGAGATTATTGTTACCTAAATAACAATTGCACATTCTGCCCAATTTTATGCCTCCTCACAAACAGAATTTTGGGCAACGAGTGAGGATGCATTTTTCAACACAATCAGTATGTGTTGAGGTGAGGATTAATCTCACCACATGTAACAAAGACATCCTTAGGATGATTTATAAACACAATAGATTGTGTTTCATTGTGTTCTTTCTTTCTCTTGTTATTGCAAGAGTCTGCAACCTCTTTTTGAAATCTAATAAACTCATCAGCCTTCAAAATATTTATTCCCTTACGAAGTGCCTTGATGAATATATTTTGTTGGAGATTTCCATGGATGATTGCAGTGTTTTTATTCCCTCCACATAAAGAACTTAACATATTGTCAGAAGAATTACCTTTTCCTTTGTTAGCTTCTGACCCTTTTGGTATGTCAACCAATTTTTCTTGCTCATACTTTACCTCTTGAGTTTTATCTGACATGGATTTTAAAAATGCGGGGGTACAACAACTACACCCAACAATTCGTTTGGCAATCTGAGAGGACTTACTCCAATATACTTTAAAGAGAATCAACTAGACAATCATACTCAATCTTTAGAAAAGTATATACAAGAGTTTATATATCTATCTCTTAATTCAATCTGCAATCAGCAAATAGAAATTTGCGAGCCCGATTGAATATAAGAGAAATAACTTGAACGGTACCAAAGACCAATGTTCAAGGATCAATCAATTTCAATCAACAATCAAATGTTGGATTTCCTAATTGATCGATACAACACACAACCTGTGATATTTCAATTATAGAACAAAATATAACGCGGAAAAGAAATAACACAGACACCACAATTTTGTTAACGAGGAAAACCGCAAATGCATAAAAAACCTGGGACCTAGTCCAGCTTTGAACACCACACTATATTAAGCCGCTATAGATACTAGCCTACTACCAATGAACTTCGGACTGGATTGTAGTTGAACCCTAATCAATATCATACTGATTCAAGGTACAGTTGCGTTCCTTACGTCTCTGATCCCAATATGATACTATGCACTTGATTCCCTTAGCTGATCTCACCCACAACCAAAAGTTGCTACGACCCAAAGTCGAAGACTTGATAAACAAATCTGTCTCACACATTGGAATAGATAAATCTGTCTCCCACAGAAATACATATGAGTTTTGTTCCGTCTTTTGATAAATCAAGGTGAACATGAACCAATCGATAAACTGGTATTATATTCCCGAAGAACAGCCTAATATTATCAATCACCTCATAATAATCTTAATCGATTAACGAAACAAGATATTGTGGAATCACAAATTATGAGACGAAGGTGTTTGTGATTACTTTTTATCTTGCCCATCGGAGATATAAATCTCAAGCCAATCTTACGATTCACTCAATCACGATAGAAACATCAAGATCAGATCACACAACTACAGAGAAAATAGTTGGGTTTGGCTTCACAATCCCAATGAAGTCTTTAAGTCGTTAACCTACAGGGTCTCGTGAGAAGCCTAAGGTTAAAGGATAATAGACTCTAGCTATGCAACTAGTAACACATAGAAGTGTGGGATGAGGTTTCCCAGTTTCTAGAGTTCTCCTTTATATAGTTTTCAAATCAGGGTTTGCAATCTAAGTTACTTTGGTAACAAAGCATTCAATATTCACCGTTAGATGAAAACCCTGATTCAACCAAGCTAATATCTTTCAACCGTTAGATCGAACTTAGATTGTTACACACAAATGAAATGTACCCTCATCTAGGTTTATGTAACCGTACCTAAACGTGTACACCATGTTGGCTCAACAATAGTTAACCGAAGTTATCCATATGAACACTCTCATATCAACCTTGTTCATATTAATCATAACTAATTCAAATGACTCAAATGAAACTAGTTAAAGAGTTGTTCAATTGCTATATTCTCATAGAAGTATACAAGAACACAATTGAAGCAAAATTGGTTTGATTCACTCGAATCAATTCATGAACATTATAGCCACGGTTTGCAAAGATTCCATTCCTTATTATATAAATGTTTAAGTTCATGTACACAACCGATTTTAGAACTTTAACCTTCAAGTATGCAGACGAGTACGCATACTTGAAATACCCGGACCAAGATTGGGTTTCGCCAGTACGCAAACGGGTACGCGTACTTCCAGTCCCAGCAGAAATATTCGGACATGAACCTTACGCCAGTACGCGAACGGGTGCAATACTTAGGTTCCCGGATTTCTCAAGACAACGGGTACACGTACGAGTACGCATACTATGGTTCCCGGACATGGATTACATATGTGCAAGAGTACACAACATGTCATATCCAATAATGTTTAAGTGTTTGTTAATACCCAAAAATCGCTCATAGGCAAAACAATGTACTGCTGTAGTACTTTCTTTAGATTCGAAAATCAAAATCATACAAAATGAGCCTAAACTGTAAGGATTCGCAAGCTCGTCAACGCTATTTGACCGTACTAGAGATGATTAAGAAATGATTTGCCGCTAATGACATAACTAATTAATTGTGAACAATAATTTATAAAAATAATCTAATAATAATTTTAGACTAATAAAATAGTACCATTATATAGATCTTGAAAAGTTATGCGAAATGGACTATAAGAACGCGTCATTGAGACATCAGACGAGAAAGATATCGCAAGCCGAAAGTTAGATATTGAGGTTTGACTAAAGTCAACGGACGTTGACTCCAACCTTCCTTGTTTTGACCACACTTTGATGCCCTAAGTAAATAGGTTGTCCCTTAATAATTTTCTAGAGATTGTAGTAGTAGGTGGGGTGTAACAATGGTGTAATAAGTAATAATAAATATTTGAGTTTGTAATTAATTCCAGGGATGTTTATCATCTGTAATAGTAAGTAGGAGGTGTTGTTGAAAGATAAACTCAAATTATTTTGTTTTAGATGAGTAATATGGTAAGGAGGAGGTGGTATAGAAGATAGGAATAGAAGAAAAAGAGATATATGAAGAAGGTGTTAGTAGAAATAGAAAGGTGTATGGTGTTGATCTTTAGAACCACCATAGTAGTGATGATGGAAGCTTGATTGGGAGAGAGAGATTGAGAGAATTCCACATAGAGTGTTACTAAAGGAAAAAGTATTAGTTAGAGTTGATTATGGATGATGTTAGATAAAGAGGAAAAAATGATGATATTGATGTTTGTTGATGGAGTTGATGAGAATTATGATTACATGATGTCAAGTTTTGGTTAAGTCTTACTTTTCTCATTCAATCGCAAAGATATTTATACACATACCACACTTGGGTCTCAAGTCACAGACTTGAGCCACACGTATTCTAATCACCAAATATAACTCTAGGCTAAGTATAGCCCTATTTCCTAATACCATCCATCAAGATGGAGCATGGAGGTCACAAATGCCCATCTTGGACAAAAGAAACTTAAATTGAGCTTTCCCTAAGGATTTTGTAAAGATATCTGCCAATTGCACTGTTGTAGGAGTGTAAGAGGGTGATATAATCTTCCTTATTATAGCATCTCTGACAAGATGACAGTTCACTTCTATATGTTTTGTTCGTTCATGAAATACTGGATTCTGAGCAATATATAATGATGATTGACTATCACAAAAGAGATTCATCCCATGTGTATGATGAACTCCTAAATCACCATGTAATTGTTTCAACAACTTTAATCCACATGTAACTGCCGCCATAGATCTGTATTCTGCTTCAGCTAAGGACCGAGAAACAATATGTTGCTTCTTAGTTTTCCAAGACACATGTGAAAACCCAAGAAGAACAAACCATCCTGTCAATGAACGTCTAGTTAATGGACAACTTGCCCAATCAGAGTCGCACCATCCTTTTAAACAGAGACCACTATCATAGCGCAACAGAATTCCTTGTCCAGGATTCTTCTTCAAATATCTAACCACACGAAGAGCTGCTTCCCAATGCTCCATTCTTGGTTGTTGCATAAATTGCGACAAAATATGTACTGAGTAAGCAAGATCTGGTCTGGTGACGGACAAATAAATCAGACGACCAACTAGTCTCCTATATTTCTCCACATCATCTAATATCTTACCCTTTGCCAAAGCAAGACGATGATTTGTCTCCATTGGAAACTCTGCAGGTTTTGCTCCCAATAACCCAGTTTCCATGATAATATCCAATGTATACTTCCTCTGGCATATGTAGAAACCTTGTTTACTACGAGCCACCTCCAATCCTAGAAATTATTTCAATTTACCCAAATCTTTCATCTTGAAACATTGTCCCAAGTATGTTTTAAAATTATGAAGTGCAACCAGATCATTTACTGCGACAATCAAATCATTAACATACACCAAAACATTAAGCTGCATCTTTCCCTTTTTCATTGTAAAGAGAGAATAATCTGAATATGACTGCTTAAAACCATAATTCTTCAAGGCTGCTGATAATTTTGCAAACCCACACCTAGGAGCCTGTTTTAGGCCATATAATGATTTCTTCATTCTACACACCATATTAGGATTTCCCTTGGCAATCCCGGTGGTATCTTCATATACACTTCTTCCTCCAAATCTCCATGAAGAAAGGCATTATGCACATCCATTTGATGCACTTCCCAATTTTTAATCGCTGCAACAGCTAGAAAAGTACGAACTGTTGTCATCTTTGCCACTGGTGCAAATGTCTCATTGTAATACAATCCTTCAACTTGATGATTCCCAAATATTACCAGTCTTGCTTTCAGACGCACCAAATTTCCATTTTCATCACGTTTTTCTGTGTAAATCCATTTGCTTCCTAGTGCCTTCTTTCCAGGTGGTAATTCTTCCAATTCCCATGTTCCTTGTTCCTCCATAGCTCTTATTTCTTCGGCCATGGCTTTTCGCTATCCTGGATGCTTCATATCTTCTTTGAAGCTTTTATGCTCATTTCCAGCAGTTATAGCTGCAAGATATTTTCTATGAACTGCAGAAAAACGATCACAACTAACATAATATGTCAAAGGATAAGGTGTAACTGAGGTTGATGATTATTTAGGATGAGTGGGAGGTGGACTATTTTCTCGTACAGTGTGCGTCACAAAACCCTTGAGTCTACTAGAATGAATCTTCCGACGTTTTCCTTTACCCATCTCACTGCTATTATTCTCTGCCACACCTTCGGCTGTTGTGTCATTGCTATTAGTATCATTCTCCTCAGGTTGTTCTTGAGTTTTTCCTTGCAATTCTTTAGTTTCACAATCAATCTCAGATAGTGATTCATCACTGCTTAATTGTTGCAACTCGTCTTTATGAGTTTCCACAACACCTCTAGACAACTGTTCTTCTTCCCCATCTTAATCATCACTCCAACAAACATTATTATTTGACTAAACAATCTCAGTCGAATTTCCAGTAATGATTTTCATATAAGGAAACTGATGTTCATAAAACTCTACATCCCTTGACACTAAAAATTGTTTTGTGTCTAAATCATAAACTTGCCACGCCTTTTTACCAAAAGGATAACCAAGAAATACACATCTCCTTCCTCGGCTTGCAAACTTATCCCCTTTATAAACTTTGATTATGTACATAGCACAAGCACCCAAACACCTTCAAATGATCATATGGAGGCTGCTTCCCAAACATGATTTCATATGGAGTTTTGTTGTTAAGAATAGGTGTTGGTGTATGATTAATCAAGTATGCTGCAGTCAATGCACATTCTCCCCAAAAACGTATTGGTAAATTGGCTTGAAATCTCAAGGCTCTTGCCACATTCATTATATGTTGGTGTTTTCTCTCAACCCTCTCATTCTATTGGGGTGTACCAACACATGATGTCTCAAAGACTATCCCATTAGTCTTAAAATATCCACGTAATGTATTAAATTCTATTTCATTATCACTTATAACAATTTTGATTTCTTTACCAAACTGACGTTTCACAAGAGCAATGAAATTAAGAAATACCAATTCAACTTCAGTTTTACTTTTAATCAAATAAATCCACACACCTCTTGAAAAATCATCTACTATTGTCAGAAAATAATGAGCTCCACAAGAAGAAGGTGTCTTGTAAGGACCCCATAAATCCAGATGAACTAACTCAAATATACAAATGGCTTTACTCAAATTACTAGAAAAACTACTTCTACGATGTTTTGCTCATGGGAAAATATCACAAGCATTATTATTCTTTTTAAATAACCTACTCACAACTAGTAGCTTTTGTAAAACTTTCTCCGATGGATGTCCCATTCTTTGATGCCATAGCTCATATGAGTTTCCACTAACAACAAGTACTTTAACAGGAGGCACACCACAAAAAATATATAGTCCACCTTGTCTCTCACCCACTCCAATCACCTTCCTCGTTAACCGGTCCTATATAAGACATAAACTGTTAGTACATTGTACAATACATACTAACTCATCGATCATTTGTGTAACCGAAATTAAGTTACATGTTATCTGAGGTATGTAAAGAACATTATCAAGTTTCAAACCACCAGGAAGAATCACATTTCCTATTTTATCAGAATTTGCATACTTTCCGTCTGGCAGGCCAACTGAACATGCCTTAATATCTTTCACTTATATCATGTCATCAATATTACAAGTGACATGATTTGTAGCCCATGTATCCACAATCCAGGATACATTATTCTTCTTACCTTGTAGTTGAAAATTTGATTTGTTTGAGTTTAATAATTCAAGCACCTACTGGAGTTGTGTTGCTGTCACTCCAACCAAACCCGTTTCATTTGTTGTTGATGCCACACCACCTGACTGTTGTGCCGCTGGTATATTCAGGTTATGTGCACGAACTGGGTTGATGATTCCATGTCCTCTACCTCCTCTTCCATATGCTGAACCACCTCGACCTCTACCACCTGTCCTGCCTCCTCTGCCATAGCCTTTTCCACCACGAGGTCTGTCTCCCCACCATTCAGGATAGCCAATTAATTGATAACATCCCTCATCCGAGTGTCCTTCTCTATTACAGTGTTTACAGTACTTGGCAGGATCATATGTGTTGGTGGTCGGATGTTGATCAGGTTGAACTTTAAATTCCATAACGTTGTTTGTACTTCTTTCGACAAAACTACATCACCTATTCTCAGACGTTCTGAATTTACTATAGTTTGGTATGCTGCATCAATCGATGGCAATGGATCTCTTGCCAATAACTGTTTACATAGTGACCCATACACACTATCCAAACCAATCAAAAAGTAATGAAGATAATTTTCTTCTCTCAAAGCAGTCACCTGACTTGCAATATCACAGGTGCAATGACCACACTTGCATTGTGGTATCTTCATATATGTCACCAGTTTACCCCACAGTTTGTTTAATCTCCCAAAATAAACAGCTACACTTTCAGATTTACCTTGTTTACATTCACTCAAAGACAATTTTATTTGACAGATTCTTGTACCACTTACCACACAAAATCGCTTCCGCAAGTGTGTCCAGAGAAGAGCATCATCATCATAATCCCCCAGTGTTGATCGTATAGAAAAATCCAGGGTGTTGTTAATCCATGAAATAATTCTTGACTGAACCGCAATCCATTCCTCCAACTGTTCAGGATCTGTAGGTTCTTTTATTGTGCCATCAACAAAACCAAACTTACGCTTGGCTATTAGTGATCTTCTAATGGATCTAGCCCATTCATCATAGTTAGTTCCTCTTAACACGATCGGGGTAATAAGAATACCAGGACCATCACTCGATCCCAGATGATACACCGGATTTTTCTTTGATGAATAATGTTCCAGTTCTTTTCCGTTTTCTCCCTTTTCTCCATCTTTTGATGTTCCTTCTACCATCTCTGTTTAATGAAAAGTTTGATTTTTAGGGTTTTAGGATCTTAACCAGGCTCGATGCCATGTCAAGTTTTGGTTAAGTCTTACTTTTCTCATTCAAGCGCAAAGATATTTATACACGGACCACACTTGGGTCTCAAGTCACAGACTTGAGCCACACGTATTCTAATCACCAAATATAACTCTAGTCTAAGTATAGCCCTATTTCCTAATACATGATGATAGAAATCCCTCTAATGATTAAGGTAACGTTTATGTACGATCTTTATATGTTATTAATGATTGGGTAGTGATTAGATAATGAAAATAGTTAGAATTCAATCAAGTTTTTAGTTGTTAATCATGATTGTATGTGATTATTGTTTTACTTTACTTATAATTTTTAGACACCTTATAGTGTGATTTAAACCATATCTATTATTAAGATTTGTAGTATATTGAATTACCAAGCTATAGGAACTTAGTTTGATCAATTTAGAGTTGATTTGAGTGAATTATGATGATTTTGGTAATGAGTATGAAATCTGGAAAATACTTGTTATTGCTGTGAGTAGCCATGTTCATGGAATTTACTACATATGTTAGAGATAGATTTAGCTCCGGAGCGAAACTAGAAAGTTGTAGAAGGAAACACAATCTTTCCATAGAAACAATAATTACTTAATTCGGTTATGAAACGAGTGAATTATAGATCCCCAAAGTTAGACCCTCATGTTGTTTACAAGGGTTGTTAGAGGTTGAAGATGAAGTGAGTTATAGTGAGTCAACTCACCTAGTCAGCAGAGTTAGACCAATTCAGTGAGTCATACCGGTTCATGGGTTAGGGTTGGCGGTCCAGTTAGGGTTAGTCCACGGGTTAACGGGTCGTGTTGGCGGTTCGGGTTGAGCCAAACCGCGGGCTAGGTTTAGGGCCATATCAAGTATTTCGATGTTTTGGACACTTTATGGTTCGAATTAGCTTTCGGTTCCTTCTGCATAGATGTAGCATTTTTCGAGAGCTTTCTAATGACACCCAATATGACCCCATTTGGTTAAGTAGATATTAGTTTATGCCTAGAACACTAAACGCAAGGTTATAGAATCATTGATAGAGTTAGAACCATTAATTAGTTGACTTAGCCTATAATTAGAGACTTGTACGATGTTATGTTATGAATCTTGTGTGAGCCTATTGGCTAAATTATTAGAGTTCTTGTGTGATAATAGTTAATCTTTGTTAACAACGACCGATTCTAAAGATGAACCAGTGGATCATGGATCTCGAGGTAGGCTTGGCTTGTCATCAAATCAGGTGGGAACTTTGTAACCTTTTTGTAATCATTAAGTTAGTTTATCTGCGAGCATGATGAGTCCTTACTTTCTGTTAGCATGTTGTTTGTAATTGAATGGGTATGTTGTGCGATATGCGTTGGGTGGTTCCCCGTGAAGATTGTCTGTGATTCCTCATAGCTCTTTGCTAAGTTTAGTAGGGAAATGCTACATTGTTTGAATATTACTTAGTAGCCTGGCTTTACCCCGGATAAATAGTATTACATTTTATTGTCTTAAGATAGTAGTCTGTCTTTACCCCGGTTGATTATTACTTAGTAGTCCGGCTTTACCCCGGTTGATTATTATATATACTACATTTTATTTTGGGAAGTCACTCTATTCATATCATACTTGATTGTTCAGTCTTAGTAGTATGACTGGGTTACTATGATCTTGACTTAGGAAGAAATTTCTAGGTTCATGACTGGATATGGTCATTATTTGGAGACTTCGGCCTGCGAAAATGATTGGGCCTTTTGTGAACCTGCTGTGAGGGGTCAGATCATAGTGGCAAGTCCGTCCTAAACCAAGAAATGGCCGTTCCAGGACTTGTTTCTGGTCACAAAGTGAAGGAGATGGGGTTGATCTTAGGGAGGGAAGCGAAGAAGGTGTTGAGAATGTGAAGGTGTAGACTTGCTTATGACTTGTAACAGGAAAGTGAACAAGCTTACGATTGGTGTAAGCAGGCTCTGGTGTTTTCTTGTTGATTTTCTCTGTCGTTTGAAAATAGGACGAATAACATATTTATACAAGTCATTGAGTCTTATTCACGTCTCTCGTGGGAAGTGGAGTGATGGAGTAGTGGAGTTGTGTGTTGGTGATACACGACCAGCCTTGCCCACTTCTCCTGTTCATCTCCAACCGTCCATAACTTCCTAACACGTTCTTGTGATGGCGCGTTACGCCGCAAGTCAGAAACCGCCGGACCAATACCCTAGTATGTATTCCCCGCCTTGTGACATGATTGATGTCTGGAATGTGGATCGTGGATCTATGAAAGATAGCATGTAATGCTAATTTGAATAATCACAAGATTCGGAAGTTGATACTTGTGAAGTATCGTGTGTATTTTATGCAGTCACGCATCATGGTGTGGTAAAGTGATGGGTAATGACACCTCACCGACCAACTAACTCCGACTGGGTTGTATAAACCAAGCCGGTGAAGTTGGACGGATGAGATGATCTTTGAGACACGATCCAAGCGACCGTTAATGAAATTAGGGTTTTGAAGAGGTGCGTAGGCATCACTCTTCACCTGGTCGAAACCAAGCATGGGATACAACTTTGGCCAGCCGACCATACATGCGTGTAGACGGCATGGTGGTGTAGGCGCCTATACCCCATTACCTCACGAAAGTATGATCCGAGTCACTCAATTCATCCTAGTGAAGTTGAGTGGTCGAGATCGATTTGCGACAGAAACCAATGCCGCAAGATCCGTACGTCACGCCCTCTTCAGGCACACGTTCCAAGACGACCAATCTTGGTCGGTCTTGGCCGATTGGCCTGGTGTGAAGGTGGTAGGATGGTGTTCCTTGGCCGATCGGGTTAGGGAATAGATGGGTCCACGGTGGTAATGCTGGTATGACCGGACCTTCTTAATCTAATCTTGGACCCTCCATTCATGCCGGAGAAGATGGACGCTCGTGATGCTCAAAACCCTAATTTTGGGTTTCAAAGCCGTGCGTCATCTCTTGTTTGTGCGACAACTTTTTCACGACCAAACATGGTTGGTCTTGACCGATTGGTCAAGTGTGTAGGCGCCCACAAAGGATCGTGCCGACATGCTCGGGCCCTTTGAATCTACATCTACACCCTCCATCTATACCGCGAAGATGGATGGTTGAGATTGTTTTCATGACACATGTAATATGCCGCAAACCCTAATTTAGGGTTTTCCGTCCATAATGCTTGGTATGAACGTTTTTTTTTGGCAAGCTTAGGCCAATGGCCGACCGCACAGGGGGTCGCAGAGGGTATTCCATACCGCTTGGGGGTGATGGAATTGATCCGGGTCATCCAATCATGCTTGTGGAGTTGATGATCGCGATCATATCCTGACCGGATATGGTCGGGCCGGATGCTCAATCGGCTAGTATAACACACCGATAGGGGGCTCAATCGGGCTAGTATAACACACCGAGAGTCAGCCTGTACGGGTATTTCGTACATGGTTTCATTATAATGCTTGGAGGTTCGTCTTTGCTCTGTAAGAGTAACACTCGATCGTCATGCCGCACCGATAATGAGTACAGAAATACAAGGCTGATTTCGCATTAATTAATAATGCTAGAAATTCACAGGTATATGGGATTGTTGCTACATGCTCCAACCTCGATGAATTTCGTGTATTCATAGAATGGGATTGTTGCCACATGCTCCATTCTAGGTGAATTAAGTGAGGGAGTATCCAACACTCATTAATGGCTTTATCTTTTAATTCTGGTTTTACAATTTTAACCTTAAATGAAAATCCACCATCAACATTAAGTCCCATGCCTAGCACATAATGGTTACACTATTGTGGGGTAGGCATGAGATGGTGACATACATATGTGAGGAAGACAGATAAAGGAAGTTTACCCTAATAGTATTGACCGACCGCTAGTTGTCCATGTCGTTGCGCTTGTATGGAATCCTTTGGTGGGATCGGTTTCCTTCTTTGGGTATTCGAATCAAAAGAGGAAACCAAATAAAAGAGGAATCCTTGTTCTATTGGGATTCTTCTAATTTTTTGTCTATAAAAGAGACCAACCCTCTTTTCTTTTCCTCACTATTTTTTTTTGTTGAGCAGCTCCCGCCCGTGACTACTGCTGCCGTTCGCCGACACCGCCGCGGTGCTATTCTCGGGAGTTGCGGGAGTCTGCCTGATTTCTTATGCGTCCGTCCGAGGTAAGTCTCGTTTTTTTTTTATAAAGGTAATGTAGGATCATAATATCGCAACATACAAGGCTCGCGGGATTAATAAACGACGGTGTCGCGAAGGAGTCGCAGGAGCTAAAATAAACGACGCAATGAATAACGACAAGAAAACATAAAGAAGACGTGAAACCAGCGAGGGTTAAGAAGTGTCGCGAGAACGAATGTTTGTGCATCTGCGACACTTCATGGGATATTCCCGAAAAATAAAGGATAGCTTAGTCATCATCCACTATGTATTACCCTATATAAAGGGGTGAGTGAACTCGTGGTGAGAGAGATCTTTTGGAATGGTTAAGCAAGTCAATAGGAGAGAAAGCTTAAGAGTGTTTTAATTTCTAAGTGTAATGATATTTTCCTGTGTAAACATTTTATGGACTCAATCAATAAATATTCTTGATCTTACATCTTTCAATGGATTAATTAAGCAAAATTGAGTAAGGGGTGTAGTGTGGGATTTCCTGCTACTACATATGCGCTAGAAACAGGGAGCGAGCAGAGATTGACGTAGAAATTGGAAAGAATTTGGATTAACAGAGAAAAGGTTTGGAGAAGATACTCAAGAATTCATTGGAAAAGAAAAATGGCTAGAAGAAGAAATGTACAAGGGCAACCAACGATTGTAAGAAGAAGTGGGAGACTTGTCGGGAAAGGAGGAATGAAACAGAGAATCGTCAAGGATGAATATGAGAAACGATGGAGAAGATCAAAACCAGCCACCGATCTCCCCAAAAGAGCAAACGCGGGCCGTGGATTATGATAGAGTAAGTGTACATACTTGGAGGTCCGATTCTCAAGATGAGAGGGAAGAGGAGCAAGAACTGGTGAACAATGGACAAGGAGAGCAAGGAATGAATGGAGAAATGAATCCAGAAACGAAGAAATCGCAAAGATTAGAAAGATTGAGACAAACGATACACGAAGAGAGACGGCTAGAGGCAGAGGAACGAGCAAACTTGACAAGACAAATCATGAATTGAGGATGGAAAATATGAGGTTGCAAAATAGAGATCTAGAAGTAGCGTGAGATCAAGTTCAAGATCGAATAGGGAAGAAAGAAGGAGAGTTTTACCAACGAAAGTACCGAGGAAGAAACACAAAATCCGAGTACAGAGCATGGCGAGAGAAGAGGGGAAATAGAAGATCGTTATATTCCTCAGCCCAAAAATCTTCAAAATGAGCGGAATAGGGAAAATCAAGGAAACATGCAACTCCAAGGGCCAAATGACCCAGCTGCTGAAGGGAGAATAATCTTGCACGGGAGAGAGGAATTGAGAAGAAACCGAGAGATCGAGGATGACATTGAGAGACATTACATTGAACAAGCGCGGCTAGCTCGCGAGAGAGAAAGGATAAGAGCAGAAATGGAAAATCAAGAGATGGAAGAGGCAATCCGGCAGAATAACCATGACAACCGCGAAAGAAGGAGGGAACAAAATCGTACCAATAGAAATATTAATGAAGAATATGAGAGGGTGCGTATGAGAGCTGAGAGACAGCCAAGAAGAGAGAACAATCGATATAATGGCGTGCGAATTGACGAAAGAAACGAAGAAGAGCGTCGCAGGAAAGAAGAGGAGAAAATAACGAGCGGGAAGGTCAAAATAGGCACGAGCGAAGAAGGAGAGAAGCAGAGTTAAAAAGACCAGAGAATCAAACTCTGAGGCAAATGAACAAATCTTAAGAGAACTGGCTGAAATGAGAGGATTACCGAATAGCAGAAGGGAAGGAGGAAGGAGACAATTAGACGAAGCCATCGCGGAAGCCGCGAAGAATCCCTTCACGCTAGAAGTACGATGGGAGGAATACCTCCTAAGTGCAATCTACCTGCGTTAACCAACATCTTTGATGGAACAACTTTGTGCGGTACAACATATCAAGGCTTATATGAGATGTATGTTACAAGCAGAATCATGATGCTATACTATGCAAATATTTCGCATCAAGCCTAATAGGAGAAGCACTAAAATGGTTTGAAGGTCTCGCCAAGGAACACAATAACATCATTTAACCATTTACAAGCCACATTCCCGGGAGCATACATAAGTAACAGCTCTTTCGCGACTGTGTATTGAAGATGTATTCGGGTTGAAAAAAAGGGTTGGCGAGAGCTTAAGGCAGTTGACAATAAGATGGAGGACCATGTGTAGCGAAATGGCAGGACGGGTTGAGGAAAGATATCTCATCCTCTCATTTGTAAATGCTCTCTTCGCGACTAATTTGTTATACATTCAAATTTTTAGAATCAAAAATACAATCACGATGGCAGAACTGCGAGAGTTACCAAGAGGAATATATTGCCTTAGAAGAAAGACAGAATGAAATGAATTCTTATCCAAATCGCGAACACAAGCTCGAATGATGCGAATGCAAGCTTGTTGCCTCAATTCATAAATACAAAGGGCGAGTACTTCGCAAGGACAAAGAAGCAAGGAAAGCCGATGAGGGATAAAGAGAAGATAGTAGCCATGGGAAGCCACGATCAAGAGGAATTTGAACGAGAAAGGGAACTATTACAACCGTAATGTTAATAATAAGATTCGTAGGCTAGATCATGTGCAAGAAACATACGGTGGACGAAGGCAAAATAACCGTGGAGGGCAGAGAAGTCGCAGAATAGTATGGGAAGAGATTAAGATGCCTCCACCGAATGCTAGTGTGGAAAAGATCCGGGAAGCTATACTTGTGATGGAAAATGTACCAAAGACCTTGGAACGTGGGAATGGAACCACCGCCAAAGCGATAGAAGTCATGAATTTTGTTCTTACCATCGCTTCCATGGGCATCAAACAAACGATTGTAGAAACATAAAGAGAATTATTCTCGGGGATGATTGATCGGGGGAAGCTAAATCACTTTCTAAAGGGAGAAGAAACAGGCCGAGACATTACCACCACCACCAGAGATGCACGTAATGTGTCGGCGAAAGGAAAGGAAACATTTGTTATAGAAGTTGGAACAAAAGCTAGAAATTTGAATCTGCAACTCTATCGTCCACTCCTATCACACAATCGAAGATTTTCATGACAACGTGCTCGGTAGAGTCTTTGCGAGAGATGCTAATGATAAAGAAATAATGAGTCTCAGCGAGAACGACGCAGATTAGAAAAGTGGCACCAAGACTATTTCTTTCTCTGCAGATGAAGTGCCAAAAGGAAGAGAAACACATGATAGCCCGTTGGTTGTGAAACTAGAGATTAACCCAAAACCAGTTGATGGAGAAGATGATGAAGCGTAAACTTGTCGGGCGATCAACCGAATCCTAATCGACACCGGAAGTTCGGTGAATATTCTCTTTTACCATACTTACAAGACGATGGGAGGAAAAGATGAGGATTTGATCCCCGACATACAAGATATATGGCTTTAATGGCACCGCAAACAAACCAAAGGGAGAGGTTCACATGAGAATACCTCTACAAGGATTATCAACCGACATTTTATTCTCGTGTGGTTGACGTGGAATCTCCATATAATGCGCTGATTGGGAGGCCATGGCTTCATGAAATCTTGGGAGTCGCATCAACATATCATCAATGTATAAAATTTCCACATCCAAATGGCATTGGTATCATACAGAGATTGGAAGGAGTCGCAACAATGTCATGAGGTCGATGTAGAAAGTCACGAAGAAAGAAATACCAAAAGAAAAGGTTGGAAGCAACATGTGAGAGATGAGCAGAGAAAAGAAAAACTGATGGTGGATGCTATAGAAGTAAGGACTGAACATACCTCGCGAGGTGAATACCTAGAGATAGGCGAATATTATGATAACAAAGGAGCAAAGGATATGAGGAACAAAAGGCATAAGAAGTGAATAATCAACAAAAACAAGAGAAAAAGCAGCAATTGAAGTAATGATGTGCGAGAATCTTGCAGCCAAGAGTATATGGGAATTCAGTTAAGAAATGAAAATGAAAATACAACAAGTGAAACAGAACTATGCGAATACTTCGTAAACAAATATCAGAAAATAATGAAAACATGAATGATTGAATGATTTAACAAATATGAATGAGTAAAAGAATGGGACGAACCTTTATGGCGTACACCCTAGTTCGCGAATAACATTTCGTAAGAGGCAAATGTAAGACCTAAAGTGCGTCATATAAGGGGGTATCTCTCGACATGGCTCGGGGGAAGGTTACACCGCTCCCGAAGCCCGAGTCATGAAAATTTGGGGCCCATGAAAGCCTATCCTAGAAAGATACCTTGGATTCCCAACTATATAAGGTTATACCCTGGTTGGGCGACCGAGGGTCTCTTCCAAGGAGTCAAGTGTATGCTCAAGGCGCCGAGGTACACGGTTGAGCTGAGTGCCCGGGATGGATGAACCTACCCCGCCATTCTTGGCAAGTCTTGGCATATGTTGCACTCGCTCAAGAAAACTCCACTTAGGTGCGGTCTCGTAACCATAAACCATATAGGTATAAGGGATAAGAGGTCACGAAAACAACCGGTTGTTGTTAAGACCTGATGGGAGGAGCTAGTCTTGTATGGCCGATGTTTCGCCTCCTTGAAGGGGCAACCGGGAGATGATAAGGGCGACGCTCTCCATTAGGGGGAGTGTCAAAACAGACGCAAATGTCATAAGGCTATGTTTTCGCAAGAGAATTTAGGCTCGTCATATTTGTGCAATGATCCCGCAGAGGCAATAATACTAACGCGAGGGTAAGGCGAGATCAATGGGTCTTTACACGAAAGTGTACGGACGTCCCCGCGATTTCGTCGCACGACGGCAATGTCATGGGGCTTTGTGTTCGCAAGGATATATAGGCCTGTCATATTGTCGCAACTAAAACATCCTGCAGAGGCAAAAATACTTGGAAAATGATAAGGCAAGATCAATGGGTCTTTACATGCAAGTGTAAAGACGTCCTGCGATTTTGTCGCAATAAAAGGTGGCGGGGAAGACCTCTAATTAGGGAGGTCTAACTCGGAAGACCACACAAAAATGATAAGGCAGGGTCAATGGGCCCTTACTTGAAAATGTAGGCGGCTTATGACCTTGTCGCAATGAGAAGAGATAAAATACATTTATGAAGATAAGGCAAGGCAAGTAGAATTCTTGATTTATGAAGATACCTCACGACCTCGTCGCAACAATACATTTCAATAACAATAAAATTATTATTCAACCACATACATCATGACAACTAAAATCTTCCATCTGAAGATAAATAACAGAGGCAAGTATGGGAATGGAAAAGATGGAATATTGTTATTCATCTTCTGATGAAAGAGTTATACGTCAATAATGTTAGCCAATTATATTACAAGGAAGAACTACAAAAAAAAAAAAAAAAAAAAAAAAAAAAAGAACTAAAAAAAGGGGAGTGAAGATTGAATTCAGGGGGGGAAAATCCAAGAAGTATACTATGATAAAGATACAGAAATGTACAGATATTACAGGCAGAAAAAGAAAACAAAAGGAATTATCTTTTTGGTGATTCTTCTCCTTTATCTGATTCTTCAGTTCTATTATTCTCATCGCCAGAATTTTCTCCTTCGCTAGCCTCACTATCAGAAACGTCTGAGACAAAGTGATTCTCAGAACTTCTACGTAAAGCCGTGGATATGAATGAAGAGGGATTTTGTGGTCATTACAAACATACTCCATGGCTTTGTTACGATAACGAACTGCATCGTTATTAAAATTCGCCACTGTCGTTTCAAATTGTTTCTTCAACTTGGAATACTTGTTATTACGAAGGGAGAGACTCTTGCGAAATTGTTGTTTTTCATTTTCGAGTTCTTCAATTCTCGCTGAAAATTCCCGGCGAGTTGTTCTTTTCATATTCAAGCTCTCTAATTCTAACATGAAGCCTCTTCTCGGATTCTGCAAATAAGTAACAACAAGTTAATAATTTACAAGCAATACTACAGAGTAAGAAGCAGTAAGGTGTAATAAGTAACCTTCTCTATCGATATCATATCTTTAATCAAGGAAGTATGCTCGGCATGAAGACTAACATCGACACCTAGGTTATTCCCCGGCATTATCTAAAACTTTCGCAGCCCAGTGCGAATTCATCATCACTATTAATAACAAGAAGAGAACGAACTTGCTCTTCTCGCCGCTTAAGCATGGTATTCTCGATGAAGGAGTTCATCTCGTTCAACTTGCACACCGAGAAGAGATTTGTGGAACTCGCTAACGCCCGTGCACCTCTCGTTAGTAATGCGATCGTTCTCATCTATGAGATCACTAATTTTCTTCCTTAAAATCTTGATTTTCTTCTCGGAATCAAGGTACATTCGTTTAAAGCGATTAGTTAAATTTAAACTAGATCTCGTGTTCGATCTCTAAGAGATGATATTTGTTTTGAAGATCCTTTAATGAAAGGAGGTTAGTTTTATTTGAGGAACTACTTAGAGATTGATTGAGGTGAGCGAGAAGAAGGTCATTATCCATAGGTTCAGGAAATGTATGGAGAAGAATAGCCTCATCGGAGAGATTATATACATCTCGCGAAGGTAATAAGTTAGGTAGCAATATGCGACCGATAAAATAGAAATAATAAAAGGAAGAAAAATCTTATACCATAAAGTTGCCGATTAGCTGCTCAAGAGTGGACACCCTATCCCTTTGGGAGTCAAGTTCGGTATTTAACTTTTGAATTCTCTCGTCTTTATCGCGAGATGACGCAGCCTTCCCCGCTTCTAATTCTCGAATCTTCTTGTTCAATTGCGAATTCTTCTTTTCAAGATTGTTGCGTCTTCCTCGAGATCCGAGGCAACTACAAAAGAAGTTCTTCCAACCTATAAAAGAAGATAGAAAAATCATTAATATATATATATTTAAAAATTTAAAATTAACAGGGAAATATGACTGCATGCGTACCAAAGATCCAAGTGCATTCAAGAAGTCAGAGACACGATTCTAGAGGCTCCATTGAAAGAATCATTGCCTTCTAGTAAAGTAGCATTACACACATTTGCGAGAGTCCCGCAAAGGGAAGCTAGGGAGCGTCTCCCATTCCTTGGAAAGAGTCTGAGAAGATGCTAGATAACCGATCCATAGGAGAACCGGCCAATGGAATCTCTTTAGCGAGAGAGAGATTCGAATCATGGTCATCTTCATCAGAAGATTCAAAGCCTGAGTTAAGGCGAGAAGAAGATTGAATCTTTCGCTTCTTAGTTAATGGAGCAGAGAAGATTTATTTTTGCGAATGACGGTTTTGCCCTTACTTTTAGTCTTCGCGGCTACATGCCTTCTTCAACTCCAACCTTCGCATACGGTTAAAGATAAGAAACAGAGGCAACAATATTGTTTCAAATGACAAAGGAAATGTTTCTTACTTCACCCGTAAGCGATCGAAGTATCACGAGTACTCTCCAACGGATTATCCTTGTACCTTCTTCTCAATTTGGAGATCCGAAAAATTTTACAAACTCAAAGAAATATAAAAAGAAAGTTGCAAAGGCAAGATTTGAAATGGGAAACATACCTCTTTTGCCTTATCGGGCCATTTGAATTCCCAAGGATGATATCCTCGCGAGACTCGCAGAAGAATATGCGAGCCCGCGATATAAGGGTCATTTAAAATCAAGGGTACAACCCACCACTTCTCATCTTTGGAGTGGCGAGGAGTAGTATTATTGCCCGGTGTGCCACCAATATCTTGCATGAGCAATTTATCCTCAGTGGACATTATCCTTCTTTTTCAAAGCGAATGCCCCAAATGAGATTTCGCATTCCTCATCTTTATCACCAATAATTTTCAAAAAAGTTCTCTACAAAGTACTTCTCAAAGAAAGCCTATTTCCAAGTCTCATGAATCGGGTGTCTAACAAGAGTAGGGTATAAAGATCCTTTGCCAAAGACCACGATTCGCGAACTCAAGCATTAGGCGAATGCAATCGCCACTCAATTGATAAACAGCCCGAGAGAATTTTTCATGGGCCAAGATTTCATAAAATAAAGGCATCTCGGATTGTACAAGGGAATGGGAAGTCCCGCGAGAAGCCGACCTAGCGAGACTATAATCTTTTGATCATCACATTGATGATCGTAAAATAACTTTGCAGAAAAGAATAGATGAAGATTCTTGATCGGAATGGTTGATAGAGTGAAACCCTTCTCGAGCAACTTCGTTGAACTTCATCAAAAGAAGCTTTATATGCACGACTAATGGAAGCCATTATCAAGATGGGAATGGATGGGAGGTTAAAGATTAGGATCAACGATAAGAGACGAAGAAAAGATTTGCAAGAGCAGGAGCGCAAATTGCGGAGGGAGAGAGTCAAAGAAAAGTTGCAGAGAGAAACTAAAGGATGAAAAGGAGAGGAAAAGAAAACTATATATAGGGAAAAAGATCCTCGAGAAAAACGAGGTCATTTAATGCGAGAAGAGACATGAACGGTCAAGAATAAACTGTTGAAAGAGACGTGTCAAGAAAAGACATTAATAATCAAAATCCGTGTAAAAGTACAAAACTGAAAAAAGATAAAGATAAGCAACAAAGAAATCAAAAGAATCACTCTCATGATACTCTTCCCTTCGCAGAGAAATATGAGGAGAGACAGAGACGATACTACATATACATCTCAAAGAAGCTTCTAACTTCTCCAAAGAATAGAGGCAAGTACGTACTTTTTAAGGAAAGTATTCTTTTGCTCTGCTCCTCCATCAACAAAGATCAAAGATTGCTACAACAATGATTTTTCCTTAAAGATCGCTCTACAAGCAATATTCAAGGAAAAAGAGGCAAGATGTAGGATCATAATATCGCAACATACAAGGCTCGCGGATTAATAAACGACGGTGTCGCGAAGGAGTCGCAGGAGCTAAAATAAACGACGCAATGAATAACGACAAGAAAAACATAAAGAAGACGTGAAACTCCGGGCGAGGGTTAAGAAGTGTCGCGAGAACGAATGTTTGTGCATCTCATGACACTTCAAGCGGGATATTCCCGAAAATAAAGGATAGCTTAGTCAGTCATCCACTATGTATTACCCTATATAAAGGGCTGAGTGAACCTGTGGTGAGAGAGATCTTTTTGGAATGGTTAAGCAAGTCAATAGGAGAGAGAAAGCTTAAGAGTGTTTTAATTTCTAAGTGTAATGCTATTTTCTTGTGTAAACATTTTATGGACTCAATCAATAAATATTCTTGATCTTACATCTTTCAATGGATTAATTAAGCAAAATTGAGTAAGGGGTGTAGTGTGGGATTTCCTGCTACTACAGGTAAAACCCTAGTTTGCTAGGTAAATACCTTTTATAAGATGTGCATATGGTTAGTTTTTTCCACCGTGGTTGATACGCCAATATTTTCTAGATTGCTTAGTAAAACAACCCGTGAATTCATGATCATGTTGTTTTTTGCTTCTTTCCACCATTGCATGCAAAACCTAGCTTTTAGGTTGTATCTTGAAAAGAAAACCTTGACTTGAATCTCGTAGACACGATTCCCATGAATAAAGAAAAATCGTGTTATTATGTGTGCGGATGAACGCGGGCCCGCCGTGTATGCTTGATTGAACGTGGGTCTCACCCACATATGTTTGACTGAAAGTCGACCTTATACTAGTCTTGTGCCCAGGCTTGAAACTTGTACCGGACTTGAAACCAATACCAGACTGAAACTTGTACCGGACTTGAAACCAATACCAGACTTGACTTGAGTAATACTGGTGTTTGGACCTAATCCCATCTTTTGTGCATTTCAATGTATCTTGCCGTGCGCGACTACTCATGCGCTTTTCATACAAGTTCTAACTCATGTCTTTTATTTCATTGTGGAATGAAGAAAAGAATTCCTGTTGAGATGTCTTCTAGAGATAATGCTGGTGCCAAGCCAGGAAGTGTTGACAGCTTCAAAGATATGCCGAATATCGATGATGAGTTGTTTACCTCGCATTTCCCAAATATTAGAAGACATCCTTCTCATAAGATAGTCCTGCTTTCCGATTCAGAAAATATGGATGCTGATCCATTTTCTTCTTCAACACTTGTGATGAGATTTTGTCTCCGGAGAAACGAATATTCGCCTTCCCCTATTGACTTCCAGATTTGTCATACTCCACTGGGTTCTTATGAAGGATGGATGAGACGCATGTTGAGTAATAAGGGCATTAAAGACAATTTTCTTTCAACAGAAATCCTCAATGCGGTCATGGCATCTCCGCTTCTTGAAATTAAGAAAGACGTTATGGTTTGATTACCTTCATTTCTGGGTGGCGCGTTTCTACTCATACACCATATCTAGATGGGGAGAGATGAATATTACTCGGAGAGTGTAGCTGCATTAATGAACCCGCCCATTCTTTGAAGTCTTTCTTATGATCTCTCCGATACGGAGCAACGTAACTATGATGCTATAATTCAAAAGGTGGCGGGATTCGACAGTCTGACAATGAGGAGAAAAAGATACGAGGTGCTTTTACACCCAGTGGGTGTTGGAGTGGTCTCCTGCGCACCCAGAGCCGGATCAAGAGTTGGAAAATGAGCTCACCGTGATTGTGTTCCCCTGTCTTTATGGCTATCCGAGATATATTCGACGACGGTGCCCGGAAAGAAGACCATTAGAGGTGACCTCGTTAAGATCGCTATAAAGCCGGGCAAAAGGTAAAGTTCTTCCCCTGGTGCCTTGTTCCTTGATCGCCGTATTCTCATCTAGACGCCTTAGCAATGGACATGCATGTTTCTAACGGGTACAAGAAGGTGGAATCGCACGTTCACTTCGCTTTTATTCAGGCATTCTTATGGGAACACTTCAAAAGCTATGCTCCTTCCCCTACAAATTTGCTCACCAACTTGTATGGTGGCTCGAGAATACTCTGCTGGAATAAGAGGCGTCTCGTGTTGCCGGCGCCACAGACTTGTGGACATATTTGACAATGTGTCTTCCGTAGATTTCCGTCCATGGGGGCCGATCCACCCTTCCATTGTTCACCAAAGACTTTTGCTATTGCTTCGATGGCCCCGATGTTGTGTTGCGATCGATGTTAAGACTATGAGATTTGGGAAATTGTTTACCCGCACAGCCGCATCCCAGATATGTCCCGTCTTTATTCAACGAAGAATTTACTGTGACTCCGTACAATATTGACAGGGCGGCTCGCCAAATGGGGTTTGATCAGGGTGTCCCATTTATCCGTCCACCAGGGGTTCCGAAAGAATTCCTCCCAAATATTCTTAATGCTAACGTGTTTTTAAACGGTGAGCCTTCCTTTCCGGCCTATTGGGAGAAACCCAAAGGTAACCGATAAGTACAAGGAATTTTGGAGGAGGCAACCGTTGATTTTCCAGAATTCTCTGAGAGTGTTGTGACAGTTCCCATGGTGAACCATCTTCCGACGTTTTGAAAAAGCATTTCCTAATGAAGCCACTTCCACTAAACGGACCAGAGTTGAGGATTGCAAATCCCCAAGCGTGAGAGAGATCCAAAAGGCAAGCTTGTGGTTCTATGATCCTCAATTCCTCCAATATGCAGTATTTAAATCTCTCCCCGTTGGTTCCTTCATTTCTCCAGAGTAAATTCTTCTAAGAGTGATCCTTGCTTGAAATCAGGGAATTCCGAAAGAGAATGTCTTCACAAGGTTGGCGCGCATTCAAATGAGAAGGCTGGTAATGTTGGCCTTCATGCCGAGAAGTCCTGAGTCTGATCTTAATCCGAGAAGTCCGGTGTACTCGATCTTCATGCTTTGAAGTCCTGGAGAAACCGCTCCTTTCCCGACCATGACAGAGATGATGCAAGCTCGGTTGGACAAGCCGCCTTCCCGAGTGATCTTGTTGACGGGTCGTGATGGAAATTAGTATCCAGAGGAAGTAGATGCTCAAGGAATATAAGAGAGGCAACATCTCGCTATAGTTGAAGTTGCTCCCCTTGGAGAACGTTACGAGCAGTGTTTCGCCAATAAAGCCAAGCGTGGTGACTCCTTCTAAAAGGTCTCCGTAATCGACAGATTCCCGTGATCGGTGAAGTATTGGTAGCACACTGAGTTTTGTTTGATCCTCCATTCATTGTTCCTTATCCAGTCACGTGTTGGTTGGAGGATTCAAAGGTGTCTGCCTTCGGTTCAAGGAGTTGTATACGGCAATATGGGAGAAACACGGTCACATTGCTACCACTAAGAAGCTCGAGAGTCGTCTTGCATTGGTCAACCGCGTTCAGAGGCTTTATTTTCTATCCATGGGATGAGCGTCGCGACCGGGTCGAACATTTTTCGAGGAGATGATTGAAGACTCGGAAGTGACATCGAGATGTGTTTGTGCAAGATTTACTTCAATGCTCCTTGGTTCCTTAAAAGGTTCTCCGAGATTCGGAGATCCAGAAATTACAAGGTGAAGCCCCTTCGCGAATGTGTTACTCGCCAGAAGAAGAGGTTGAAAAGTTGTTCGAGGAGTTGAAGTCAAGCAGTCTGTACGTCAAAGGATGAAAGCCGCTCTTGCCCAGAAGGACGAGTTGCTTCTGAAGGACTTTCCTTGAAGGATTCATGCCATATACTTGTCTCTTCTTTTTATTTTTTGAATGATAGTGAGGATAACTTGACTTCTGGTTTTGAATTAATAGGTAATTGAATTGGTTTATTTTTGAGATAGTTTTGTGAATAACTTTCCTGAAAGAGGTTATTTTAAATGGAATTTGCATCTTGGTCATGAATGATTGCACATGTCATATGAAATTGCAAATGTCGTGTAAAAGGGAGGTATGAAGGGAAGCAAACATGCGTTTGATCACCGAGTCTCTTTCTCTCATGTGGGGATGCTAAGTCCCCAAATGAATTCCAAAACTATCTTTCTTGTAAAATTGCCGAATAGAAATTACTTGTCTTTGAAGCCTCATTTGTATCAAACCGAAGTAGCCTCTCCAAGGAAGTCGTCCGCATTAACTTTTTAGAGAATGAGAGCTATCCTTCTCGAACCAAGTTTCTCCCGAACAATGCGCTTCAAAGCGTTGCATTTACTAGTAGGGTGGTGAAGGAACCTCTAGGAAATGACAATACCTCGGGTCCATTATTTCTTGATCGGTTGGTGGACGCCATACAGGAGGTAGTTCCACCTCTCTATTTCGTACCCACATCTCTAGCAACTCTAAAATCTTTTCCATCGGGAACGGAAAGTGTAGGTACTTCGAGTCCATCTTTTCCTGTGTTAGTGGGTGTTGTGATGTCTCTACGTGGCTTTGATGTGGAGCACTTTCTGGAGATGAAGTTGGAAGATTTGCGAGTGCCATCATATCCGCGGATCGCTTGTCTGGGTAAAGGGAAGTGGAAGGTGTCATAATATCACTGCTGAGTGATCGAATTGAACGCTCCCATCCTCTGTATTCACGTATTTCATGATCGATCTCTCCTTCCTCAAGCATTTCTTCGCTTGGATGAAAGGGCGATGCGGATTGGACAGTCTTCTGGGCTTCAACAAGAGTTTTGAGATATAAATCTTCTAACAGGGCTCCATAGGCTGTAGGCTCCCTTTCTTTATATGGTAGAGGTTGTAGTACTCCGTACAAGTCCTTTCCTCTGTGGAGTTGCCTCGGTTCTTCATTGTTGACTAGACTATGTTGTTCATCTTTCCTGAGTCTCCTGAGGTTACGCGCTCTTTTGCCTCTCCACCGGGTAAAGGTGTGACTCCCGACTAAGGATTCAAAGATTTCTTGTACTTTGAGTAGATGCCCGCCGACCCTTCTTGTAATTGTGTCGCTATATCATTCAAAAGGCGAAATGTCTCGCCCGCTTCTTCCGTGATACCGGCTTCATTTGCCAAGACATCCTCCAAAGATTCTAGCTACACTTCCCATGATATCCGAACCACCCGGGTTTCCTGACACATTAAGAGATGGAAACCGAAAATTGAGAATTCAATTTTGTGCAACCGAGAGATCAACCTCCCACCGTGGTCGCCAATTGTTTATGGGTGAAAACTACTCCAACAAAATTTGGTAATTTGGGGTGTGGATGAGGAATGAATTTAAACCTTAAACAAATGCAATCGCATGTGAGTGCTTGTAAATTCGAGAGATCAACCAGTGCAAGTCCGGCCTAAACCAAGAAATGGCCGTTCCAGATTTGTTTCTGGCCACAAAGTGAAGGAGATGGGGTTGATCTTAGGGAGGGAAGCGAAGAAGGTGTTGAGAATGTGAAGGTGTAGACTTGCTTATGACTTGTAACAGAAAGTGAACAAGCTTACGATTGGTGTAAGGCAGTGCTCGTGTTTTCTTGTTGTTTTTCTCTCGTCAAGTTTGGGAATAGTACGGAGAACTTATATATACAAGTCATTGAGTCTTATTCACGTCTCTCTTGGGAAGTGGAGGAAGTGGAGTGATGGAGTAGTGGAGTTGTGTGTTGGTGATACACGACCAGCCTTGCCCACTTCTCCTGTTCATCTCCAACCGTCCATGACTTCCTAACACGTTCTTGGATGGCGCGTTGCACGCCGCACGCCGTAAACCGCTGCACCAATACCCTAGTATGTATCCCCTAGTTTGTGACATGATTGATGTCCTGAATGTGTGGATCGGATCCACGAAAGATAGCATGTAATGCTAATTTGAATAATCACGTTATTCCAGGAAGTTGATACTTGTGAAGTATCGTGTGTATTTTATGTGCAGTACCGCATCATGGTGTGGTAAAGTGATGGGTAATGACACCTCACCGACCAACTAACTCCCCACTGAGGCTGTATAAACAAGCTGGTGAAGTTGGACGGATGAGATGATCTTTGAGACACCGATCTCGCGACCGTTAATGAAATTAGGTTTTGAAGAGGTGCGTAGGCATCACTCTTCGCCTTGGTCTAAACCAAGCATGGGATACAACTTTGGCCAGGCCGACCATACATGCGTGTAGACGGCATGGTGGTGTAGGCGCCTATACCCCATTACCTCACGAAAGTATGATCTGAGTCACTCAATTCATCCGGTGAAGTTGAGTGGTCGAGATCGATTTGCGACAGAAACCAATGCCGCAAGAGCCGCACGTCACGCCCTTCGTGCACACGTTCCAAGATGACCAATCTTGGTCTGGTCTTGGCCGATTGGCCTGGTGTGAAGGTGGTAGGCTGGTGTTCACGCTTATACCCGAATATCCCACAAAAACGTGATCCGAGCCATCCAAATCGTCCGGCGAAGTTGAGTGGTCGAGATCGCCATGCGGTTTGGGAGGTGTGACCACGCTAGTTTGAGCGTTGCGTTTGGATTAGCCAGGCATGATATGCCTTGGCCGACCGAGTTAGGGAATAGATGGGTCCACAAAGGGTCATGCCGGTATGACCGACCTCGCTTAATCTAATCTTGGACCCTCCATTCATGCCGAGAAGATGGACGCTCATGATGCTCAAAACCCTAATTTTGGGTTTCAAAGCCGTAAGGCCATCTCTTGTTTGGGCGACGATTTTGTCACGACCAAACATGGTTGGTCTTGACCGATTGGTCAAGTGTGTAGGCGGGCCACGCGTGATCGTGTTGACATGCTCGGGCCCTTTGAATCTACATCTACACCCTCCATCTATACCGCGAAGATGGATGGTTGAGATTGTTTTTGCGACACATGTAATATGCCGCAAACCCTAATTTAGGGTTTTCCGTCCATATTGCTTGGTATGAACGTTTTTTGGCTAGCTAGGCCAATGGCCGACCGCGCGGGGCCTGGGCAGTGGGTATTCCATACCGCTTGGGGGTGATGGAATTGATCCGGGTCATCCAATCATGCTTGTGGAGTTGGATGACTGCGATCATATCCTGACGATACGGTCGGTCTGATGCTCAATCGGGCTAGTATAACACACCGAGAGGCTCAATCGGGCTAGTATAACACACCGAGAGTCACCAAGTGGGTATTTCGTACATGGTTTCATTATAATGCTTGGAGGTTTGTGGCGCTCCGTAAAAGTAACACTCACCGTCATGCCGCACCGATAATGAGTACAGAAATACAAGGATGATTAGCATTAATTAATAATGCTAGAAATTCACGGGGTATATGGGATTGTTGCTACATGCGCCAACCTGGATGAATTTCATGTATTCATATAATGGGATTGTTGCCACATGCTCCATTCTAGGTGAATTAAGTGAGGGAAACACATAGTAATCAAAACCTTACTATATTCTAGACTTAGATGGTGGCAATTGGATTTATGAGGTGTACGTATTCCACGACAATATCTTATGGTACCTGGATTCATGCTATCATTTGAGACTGGAGTTATTCCTAGCATCTTCTTCTCCATTGAGTGAGACGAGGTTGGAATAACATATGTTTAGGTTGTAGGATCAGAATATCGCGACATCAATACTTCGCGAGATCAATAAACGACAGCATTGCGAAAGTGTCGCAAACGAGTAATAATATAAATGACGCTATGAATGACGACAGCTAAAAAACGAGAAAGATGTGAAGACCTAGCGAAATCTAGGAGAACTGCGAGATTATGTATTTGTACACTTGCGATATTTCGCAAGTCATTCCCGAAAATAAAGGACAGTCTAGCTGTCATCCACTATGTACTACCCTATATAAAGAGTTAAACAAGTCTGTTGAGAGGGAAATCTTTTTCCGGGTGTTAGGAAAGTCATTAAGAGAGAGAAAGTTTGTAGTGATTGTAATTTCTTTAGCTCTTTTCCATTTTATCTTGTAAACATTCAAGGAATTAATCAATAAAAATCATAGTTGTTCATCTTCAATGGCTTAGTTGTGTGGATTCTTGTGAGGGGTGTAGTGTAGGATTTCCTGCAACTACATATTGGCGCTAGAAAGGGCTGAAAGAGTAAGGATTGACATCGTGATTTGAAAGAATTTGGAGTAGTAGGGAAGGAATTTCATATAATTTTCAACAGTTTACCAAAATTAAGAAATGGCTAGAAGAAGAAATGCATCTGAGCAACCAACAACTGTTAGAAGGAGTAGGAGACTTGCTGGAGAAGGGAGAAATAAAATGGGAGAATCCTCAAGAATGAACATAAGGAATAATGAAGAAAATCAAATTCAATCACCAATTCAACCAAAGAGCAAATAGAACTCGTGGATTATGATAGAGTAAGCGTGCATACTTGGAGATCGGACTACGTGGACGAAAGGGGAGAAAACAACAATTGGAAAACAATGGACAAGAGGAGAGAGACCGAGAAGGGATTGGAGAAATAATTTATGGAAATGAAGAGATCGCAGCATTAGAGGCGTTGAGACAAACAATACATGAAGAAAGACGATTAGAGGCAGAGGAACGTGCAAATTTGACAAGACAGAATCATAAAAATTGAGGATGGAAAACATGAGATTACAAAACAGAAGGTCGAGAAGCACTACAAGGTCAAGCTCAAGATCAGTTAGAGAGGAAAGAAGGAGAATTTTACCTACAAAAAATGCTGATTAAGAAAACCAAGAAGAAGCGCAAAATCCAGGCACAGAACATTGCGAGAGAAGAGAAATGATGGAAGATCGTTATATCCCACGTCCCGAGACTCTTCAAAATGGGCAGAATGATGGAAATCAAGGAAATAGGCAGTGTCAGGGGCGGAATAATCCAGTTGATGAAGAAAATCAAGAAGAAGGAAGAAGAATATTGCATGGGAGAGAAGCACGGAGGAAGCAAAAAGAGATTGAAGATGAAATTGAAAGACACTATGCTAAACAAGCACGTCTAGCCTGCGAGAGGGAAAGATTAAGAACAGAAATGGAAAATCAAGAATTGGAAGAAGCAATTCGCCAGAATAATCATGATAATCGAGAAAGAAGGCGAGAACAAAATCGTAACAATGGTGATATCAATGAAGAATATGAAAGAGTACAAAGGAGAACCGATAGGCAACAAAGAAGAGAAATTGATAGATATAACGAAGGAAATGAAGGAGAAGATCGCAGAAAAAACGAGAAGAGAATGATGAACAAGAAAGTCAAAGTAGACATGAGCGCAGAGAAGAGAAGCGGAACTAAAAAGACCAATGGATTCAAATTGATGTAAATGAACAAATTTTGAGAGAATTGCGTAAATGAGAGGAATGATGAACAAGTAAAAGGGGAGGAGGAAAGAGACAGGTTGGATGAAGCCATAAAGAAGATGCGAAAACTCCATTCACACAAGAGATACAATTAGGAGGAATACCACCAAAGTGCAACTTACCTACATTAACCAAAGATTTTCGATGGAACAACTTGTGCGATACAACATATCAAAGCTTATATGAGATGTATGTTACAATGGGAGAATCATGATGCTATATTGTGCAAATATTTTGCATCAAGTTTGATAGGAGAAGCTTTGAAATGGTTTGAAGGACTACCAAAGAATACAATAACATCTTTCAATCACTTGCAGGCTATATTTTTAGGGGCATATATAAGTAATAATTCCTCGCGACCAGGTATTGAAGATGTATTTGGGTTAAAACAAAGGGTTGGTGAAAGCTTGAAGCATCTAACTGTGAGATGGAAGACAATGTGTAGCGAAATGGCTGGTCGTGTGGAGGAGAGATATCTCATCTTATCATTCATTAATGCTATGTTCGTGACAAATCTGTTATATATTCAAATTTTTAGAGTCAAGAATACAATCACAATGACTGAGTTGCGAGAACTTCAGGAGGAGTATATTGCTCTAGAAGAAAAGCAAAATGAGATGGAATCATACCCCGTCGCGAATACAAGTTCAGGAGCTGCGAATGCAAGTTTGTTACCCAAATTGATCAACACTGTGGCGAGTACCTCGCAAGGTCAACAAGGAATGATGATACCGGATGATGGTCAGCAAAAGTTGGTAGCCATGGGAAGTCGCGATCAGGAAGAATTTGAAAGAGAAAGAAATTTCTACAACCGTGGCGGAAATAATAAAATTCAAAGACTTGATCAGCCACAAGAAACCTATGGAGGTCAGAGGCATAATTATCATAGAGGGAAGCGAGGTCATAGGGTAGTATGGGAAGAAATCAAGATGCCTCCACTAAACGCTAGCGTGGAGAAAATATGGGAAGCTATAATCCTGATGGAAAACATACCTGCACCATGGAACATGGGGAATGAACCACCTCCAGGTGACAGAAGTCATGAATTCTGTTCCTATCACCATTTTCATGGACACCTAACGAATGATTGTAGGAATGTAAAAAGAATCATCCTCAGAATGATAGACCAAGGGAAGCTAAATCATTTCTTAAAATGTGAAGAGAAGACTCAACCATTACCAACACCTCCAGAAATTCACAGAGTAAATACAACAAAAGGGAAAGAAACGTTTGTAGTAGAAGTTGGAGCGAAGGCCAAAAACCCGTTACGCAACTCTATCGTTTTGCTTACATTCCATTGAAAGATGTAAGACAATTGAAGATTTTCATGATAGTGTTCTCAAAGCGCTCTTAGGGTTTTCCATTCAAGAGATGATGACAATAGAGAAGTAATGAACATCGCCTTTAAGACATCGCCACTAAAAAGAATGACAAACGCAGTCTTTATTTCTTTTACCATGCTAGCTCCCTGAGGTACGTGGGGTGGCAAGATGCATGGCGAGATGTATGACATTAGTGGTAAGATTGGAGATTAACCCAAAACCTGTTGATGATGAAGATGATGGGGGAGAAAATTCATGGGCAATAAATAGAATCTTAATTGATATTGGAAGCTCTCAGAAACATCCTTTTTACCACACTTACAAGACTATGGGAGGGAAAGACGAAGATTTGATACCTTCAACCTATAAGATTTATGGTTTTAATGGTACTGCCAATAAACCTAAAGGAGAAACTCATATGCGAATACCATTGAAAGGATTATCAATCAAATCTTGTTTTGCATAGTCGATGTGGAATCCCCTATAATGCATTAATTGGGCGACCTTGGTTACATGAGATCTTGGGTGTAGCATCGACTTACCACCAAGTGCATCAAATTTCCTCATCCCAAAGTGGTGTTGGAGTTATAAAAGGAGATTGGGCCGAGGGACAAAAGTGCTATGAAGTTGATGTGGAATCTTGCGAGGAAAGGGCTGCTCAAAAGAAGAACTGAAACAGAACATTAAAGAAGCACAAAGAAGGGACAGACTGATGGTGGACGCAATAGAAGTGAGAGCTGAAGATACATTGCGAAACCAATGTCTGAAGACAGTTGGAAATTGCGATGATTTCGCAAAAGGGAAGGAAATATCAGGAAATTTAAATGAAGAGGCAGAGAGCAACAGAAGTAAGAAGTGTAAGAAATGAACAATTGACTTTAGATTTGTGTAAAAAAAAAATGTTTTGAAGGAAAAAGACTTGTCGAAAGTACAAAGAATATGACGATTGAAGAAGGAGTACGCGAAAGTCTCGCGAGATAGAACATATGAAAATCTGGTTAAATAATTAGAGCGAGATCGCAGAAAACGAAGCAAGACTATGCGATAATTTCGCAAAAATAATGAGAAGAAATAATCAAAAATCAATGAATGATTGAACGAATTGACAGAAATGAAAGAATGAGTGAATGGGACGAACCTTTATGGCGTACACCCTAGTTCGCGAATGATATTTCGCAAGAGGCAAATGTAAGACCTAAAGTGCGTCATATAAGGGGGTATCTCTTGACATGGCTCAGGGAAAAGGTTACACCGCCCGGAACCCGAGTCATGAAAATTTGGGGTCAATAAAGCCCATCCGGGAGAGATACCTTGGATTTCCAACTATATAAGGTTATACTGGTTGGACGACCGAGGGTCTCTTCCAAGGAGTCGGTGTATGACCAAGGCGCCGAGGTACACGGTTGAGCCAAGAGTGCCCAGGGCATTTGAAGTGTCTCGGCCATTCTTGGCAAGTCTTGGCACATGCTGCACTCGGCCCTAAGAAAACTCCACTTAGGGTGCGCCCTCGTAACCATAAGCCCTATAGGTATAAGGGATAAGAGGTCTGCGAAAACAACTGGTTGTTGTTAAGACCGGATGGGAGGAGCTAGTCTTGTATGGCCGATGTACGCCTCCTTGAAGGGGCAACCGGGGAGATGATAAGGGCGGCACCCTCCATTAGGGAGCTGATAAGTGTCTTAAGACGCAAATGTCATGAGGCTCTATTTTCGCAAGAAAATTTAGGCTTGTCATATTTGTGCGATGATCCTGAAGAGGCAATAATACTAACGCGAGGTTAAGACGAGATCAATGGGTCTATACATGAAAGTGTAAAGACGTCCTGCGATTTCGTCGCACGACGGCAATGTCATGGGGCTTTAAGTTTGAGAGAATTTTTTAGGCCTATCATATTGTCGCAACAAAAACATCCTGCAGAGGCAACAATACTAAAGAAATGATAAGACAAGATCAATGGGTTGTTACATGAAAATGTAAAGACGTCCTGCGATTTTGTCGCAATGAGGGGTGGCAAAATAAGACCTTTAACTAGGAAGGCAAAATAAGACCACACAAGAGCAATGATAAGGCAAGATCAATGGGTCATTACATGAAAATGTAAAGACATCCTGCGATCTTGTCGCAATGATGAATTTCAACATAAATGAAGATAAGACCACACAAGGAATTGAGTAAGCAAATAAACTTGCGAAGATGGCTATATTACTTCATTCATTTGTGAAGAGTTAGCAACAGCAGTTGCGAAACTAAGAAGTATTGTTACTTAAAGATTATCGATTTAATCTCTCATGTGAAAATAAATAACAGAGGCAAATATGGGAATGATTAGAGTAAAAACTTGTTATTTATTTTCATATGATAGATTTACAGTAAAAGATTACAAAAATGGAAAGCTAGAAGGATAAATGTACAAATATCACAAGAAGAGAAAAAGGAAAATGGAGCTATCTCTCAGTTCATTCTTCTTTTTCATCAGACTCTTTATCGGACTCCTCTTCTTCGCTAGCATCACTATCAGAAACATCCAAGGAAGGTATATTTTCGAGAACCTCATCAAGAAGACAAGGATATGAAGAAAGAGGAATACTGTGGTCTTCGCAAACTGTCTTAATAGTTTGATTGCGAAAACGGACAGCATCATTATTGAAATTCGCTACAGTAGTTTGTAGTTGCTTCTTCAGCCTGTAATACTTATCGTTGCGAAGAGAGAGGTCCTTTGCAAGTTGCTCTTTTTCAGATTCAAGTTCTTCAATTCTTGTTTGATACCTCTTCTCAGCTTCTGCGAACGAATGATAATGGATTAATAACTTAATGGCAGTTTCACAAAAAAGAAGCGATAAAATAAAGAAGAACCATTAACAACCTTCTCTGTCAGAAATCATGTCTTTAACCAAAGCAGTTTGATCAGCATGAAGGCTAACGTTAACACCTAAGTTATTTCTGGCATAATCTAGAACTTTCGCAGCCCAAGCGAATTCATCGTCGTTATTTATAAGAAGAAGAGAACGAATTTGATTCTCTCTTTCGCTAAGAACAGTATTTTGACGAATAGATTCATCACGCTCAATTTGAACTTCAAGAAGAGCTTTTTGAAATTCTGCTAATGCTTGAGCACCTTGATTAGCAATGCGATCTTTATCATCTATAAGATCGCTAACTTTCTTCCTTAAAATACTAATTTTTTCTTGGGAACTAAGATGCAGATGTTTCATTTGGTTGGCTAAACTTAAGCTAGATCTATGATCTGCTTCTAAGAGACGGAGTCTGGATTGAAGTTCGTTCAAAGAAAGATGTTTGATTCTGTCATTTGAAAAGCTATTTAGAGAATTATTGAGATGGGCAAGAAGAGCATTGTTATCCATAGGCTCGGGAAATGTGTGAAGAAGAATAGCTTCATCAGAAAGATTATAAATGTCTGCGAAAATGATAAGTCAGATAAAGAAAAGTAAATGACAAAATAAGAATAAGAAAAAGGAGAAGAATTTTATACCATAAAGTTGTTGATTAGCATTTTGAAGGCTAGATATTCTATCCTTCTGAGAAGAAGATTCATCTTCCAATTGTTTGATTTTTTCACGAAGAACAGCAGTTTCATTTCCAAGTTCTTTATCTCTCTTGCGAAGAGAAACAGTTTCAGCCTCCAATTCTTTGTTCTTCTCCTTAAGTTGAAGGTTTTTCTTTTCAAGATTGTTGCGCCTTTTCTCGAGATCTGAGGCAACAACAAAGGAAGCTCTCCCAGACTATAAAGGAAAGTAAAGAAATTGTTAAGATAAGGTTTATAATTGAAATCACGCAGAAATAAAGAAATATGAACATACCAAGGCACTAAGTGCATTTAAGAAACTGGGAGTCATTGTCCTGGAAACTCCACGAAAAGAATCATTATCCGCTAGCAGGGGGCATCGCAGATATTTGCGAGAGCTTCGCACGTAGCAGAAAAACGATCATCTCCCATTCCTTGCATAGAATCAGAGAAAACACTAGACAGTTGCGCCATAGCAGATTCGACTGAATGATTCTCCTTCGCAAAAGAAGTGTCAACCTCATCATTATCTTCATCAGAGTTCTCGCCGGTTTGGGAATTAGAGTGAGAAGAGGAATGGATTTTCCGTTTTTTAGAAGATGGAGCAAAAGATTTATCCTTGCGAAGAGTAATCTTATTCTTGCCTTTAGCCTTCGCAGCTTCAGAAATATCATTTTCTTCAACTCCAACCTTCGCACACGAATGAAGATAAGAAACATAGGCAACAATATTGTTAAAAATAATAAAGAAAAATATTTCTTACTTCATCCGTGATTGAGCGAAGTATCGCCAAAGTACTTGGCTTTGGATTTCTTTCATAACTTTTTCTCAATTTAGTGATCTGAAAATTTCGCAAGTTTAGTAGATATAAAAGGAAGAAAACATCGCAAAATGAATGAAAATTAGAAAATATACCTCTTTTGCTTTCTCGGGCCAATTAAATACCCAAGGATGATAATTTGCGATATTCGCGCGGGAGTACATTGGACCTGAAATGTAAGGTCCGTTCAAAAATAGCGGAAAGACACACCACTTCTCATCTTTAGAGTAGCGAGGAACATTGTTCTTGCCAGAGTGCCAATCAATATCCAACATGAGTATCTTATCGTCGGGAACGTTCTCTTTTCTTTTCAATCGAGCACCCCAAATGAGATTTATCATTCTTCATATTTATCACTTCATAATTTTCAAAAAAAATTTCCACTGAGTACTTTTCAGCGACTATCTCTAAGTTTGCGAATTTAGGATCTCTGACGTTATCAGGATATAGAGATCCCTTACCAGCGCCATGATTGGCGAATTCAAGCATTAGACGGATGCAATCACCACTTAATTGATAAATAGCTCGCGAGAATTTCTCATGAGCAAGAATTTCATAGAACAAGGGCAGTTCGGGATTGTAGAGAGGAATGGGAAGACCTGCGAGGAGTTGACCTAACAAAATTATGATTTTCTGATCATCACAATGATGATCAAGAAACAACTTTGCGTAAAGAATAGATGAAGATTCTTGATTGGGAATAGTAGACAAGGTGAAACCCTTCTCTTGTAAATTCTTTTGAGTCTCACCCAAAAGGGTTTCGTATCTACGACCAGGTGGAGCCATTCTCGAGAATATGGGAATGATCGGAGAATTGAAGATCAAGAGAAAGAAGAAAAGGAAGATTTACAAAGAGTGCGTAAACGTAAATTGCGGAGGAGGAGAATTGAAGAAAAATTGCAGAGAGAAAGTAAAAAAGAAGAAGAGGAGGGTGAGAAAACTATATATAGATGGAGAAGAATTCTCGAGAAGATAAATGCATTTAATGCGAGAGGGGACGTGAATGGTCAAGAAAAAAACGGTTGAAAGAGACGTGTCAAGAAAAGAGTGGAAGAAGAAACATGTGTAATAAATTCCGTGTAAAAGTACGGGATCGTAACAGATAAATATGAACAGTTGCGGCATTTTAAAATACTAATTCTCATGACATTCTCTTTTTCGCAGAGAAGACATGAGAAGAGGCAAGATGTAGGATCAGAATATCGCGACATCAATACTTCGCGAGATCAATAAACGACAGCATTGCGAAAGTTTCGCAAACGAGTAATATAAATGACACAATTAATGACGACAAAATAAAACACGAGAAAGATGTGAAGACCTAGCGAAATCTAGAGAACTGCGAGATTATGTATTTGTACACTTGCGATATTTCGCAAGTCATTCCCGAAAATAAAGGACAGTCCTAGTCATCATCCACTATGTACTACCCTATATAAAGAGTTGAACAAGTCCATTGAGAGGGAGATCTTTTCCGGGTGTTAGGCAAGTCATTAAGAGAGAGAAAGTTTGTAGTGATTGTAATTTCTTTAGCTCTTTTCCATTTTATCTTGTAAACATTCAAGGAATTAATCAATAAAAATCATAGTTGTTCATCTTCAATGGCTTAGTTGTGTGGATTCTTGTGAGGGGTGTGGTGTAGGATTTCCCGCAACTATATAGGTTGTTTAATTCGTTTCTCAAAGATCCATCCGGTGGTGGATCTTTTAAGGATATTGCCACTAAGGACGCAATATCTGGGGAGGCGATTTGAAGCAATCTTCAGCTCTATGTTGTGTGTAAAAGATGTTTATCGTTTTCTTTAGTATAACTGTGATGCGTGTTAGTGATTACTTGAATGTTATATTGATATCTACTGAGCCCCCATTTGGGATGATGTGCTCACTCGTTCCCACTTCAACTTTCAGACATCAGAATAAATGATGCGCGTGAAGATATCCGTTGTCATAACTTAAAGCTTAATTGAATCTATACATTTTGTATATATTATATTCTATGTTTCTTTCTTTATTCTGTAAAATAACACATTATTATATTCATATCACTCGAGAGATTTTTATCTATACAATATCAGAGATTTTTGGGCTATGTTATTAGTACTTTGTACTTGAAATCGATAATCTAGATTTGATTTTTCAATTAGGTTGTAATCCTATTAGCTAAGTAGGTTATTTGGTTGGGGCGTCACATAAACCAAGATATTGGTCGTTCACGTTTTGCTTCGGTTACAAAGAGGAAAAAATGGGTTGATCTTAGGGGAGGGAAAGTGAAGAAAGTTTGAGGAAATCAGTGGTGATTGAATTGAATTGGGTGTGAGGTTATTGAGCTATGGAAGAAGAAAGGCTTGAAAAATGATCGACATTGTTTCATCTTCCGAATAGACAAAGTCATCTATTTATAGTTTAGGAAATACCCACTATTTCCTCGTAAGTAGTGGAGATTATGGAGAGATGGAGAGATGGGAAGAGTGGAGATAATGGTATAATTACGCCAGAGGTTTCTGAAAACCGTAAAGCATCACTCTATTACTTAGACAATTCCTTTAACTGCTTGCCACTACTTGTAACTTCGTTATCATGGGATGTTTCCATGCCGCACGATTGTTGTAAAACACCAGACCAATACCCAAATAATTCCCCATGTAACGTGTTTGATTTCTCGTAGGAATTAGTGGAGTCATGGACTTGTTTCTAGTCTTGTCTAGATTGTCACGATACTTGACTGAGTAATAGCTTAAGCTAGCCAGAGTCAAAGTAGCTTAAAGGGACAACTCGTCTCCAAGGTTACGTGTGACTAATAATGAGTTTTCCATAGATAACATAGAACACCATATTAATAGCTAGCTAAACCGTGACACGGGTCGTAACCTAGTCGATAACCAGCAAAGTCGGCATAGACATGAGTGCTAGGCTTGGTGCAATTTCGTGGCCATATGGCTAGGCTAGGCCGAGAGGCAAGGAGGCTGTATCCATATGGCTTGTCTAGGTGAGACATGGCTAGGACGAGCCTGAAGATAAGGTGGCCGCATCTACTAGCTTGGCTGGTCTAAGAGACTAAGAGGTCGTTGCATGGTTATGCCAAGCTAGGCTGGCTAGCAAGGAGACCGTGGACATGGTTAGCCAGGCCGTCAGACAGGGAGGTCATGACTAAGAAGCAGGGTGGCCGGTTAGGTTAGGTTAAGGGCAAGGTAGCCGTGGGAAAATAAAAACCGAGAGATAGGGAGGTCGTGGCATGACTAGCTAGTTGGCTAGCTAGGAGGCTAGGCTAGGCGAAACTAGGAGCCAAGGGGGTCGTGACTAGCTATGCTAGGGATAAGGTGGTCGGGGCCATTAGATAGGCCAAGGCTGGGAGATAGCGGGTCGTGGCCCAGCCTTGGCCTGACTAGCTGGCAAGCAAGGGAGCTAAGGAGGTCGTAGCCATATGGCTAGATAGGTGGAACATGGCTAGGCCAGAAGGCAAGGTAGCCTGGCTTGCCAATAGAAAGGATGCCGTGGCCAAAGACATGGCCATGCCGAAGGGTAAGATAGCCATGGCCAATGGCCAGGCTAAGGGGTAAATAGGTCGTGACCAAGACAAGGTGGCCATGGTCGGTTGGGCTAGACTAGGAGGTCTTGGATAGTTAGGGAACTAGTGGCTACGGAATTGGCTAGTTTACTAGCTAGGGATGCCGTGGCCAAAGACATGTCCAGGCCAAGAGATAAGGAAGCCGTGGCCTGGCTAGCCAGTTGGCTAACTAGGGAATTAATTGCCACAACCTGATTATGGAGTGCGGCCATGTTTGGCGCTAGCACTTCGTTTGTAGCATACAAAACATACTCGAGGAATCATGTCGTGGAAGTTATGCGACTCGAGGTAATATTCCAAATGTTATGCTTCTGGTGATACTTTTATTCAAAGTAGCGCAGTTGTCTATTCTGAATACTTATAAATGGTATCATCAGCATATGTCGATTAATACATGATAATTTGTATGGCCATACATAATATAATGATAGTTCACCCGAGTGAAGCTCTAAAATCCTGTAGGAAAACCGAGGGCCATTGTGTCCATTAATGAGCTATGCACTCTCAATTTTCTTTGCGGAATATGACATAACAATATGAGTTCATAATTCTGATGCCGTGTCAGAAGCTCATACATATTTATTTGTACTTTTGGCAGAAGCAAAATTACAATTTTCTCCCTTGTCAAAAACTCACCATCTACAGTGTTCTAAACTCTTATTTCAATAATTGAAACTTTCTTAGAGGATGACAATAGCCGTTTTCACACACTATTAGCATTAAAGCAATTTTCAAGTTATTGAAATATCATAACGAAACATTCCAAGTCTACACCAAATGATTGTATCACACAAACCATGTAAGATGTTACTCGGCAATTTTCACATGATCATCTTTTGACTTGCGTCAAGAATATAAGATGAACTTGATCGAAGCGAAAGCTTGCCAACACATATTCCGAGAAATATGTAAGCGAGTTAAACTCAGCTCTAAATCTCAAATGTGTATAATAGAAAACTATATCGTAACACAACTTATGTCTCAATATAGGAGATAGAGTAGAAATAGACTTTCCAAGTGATAGATGAGTTTCAGTCTCCACATACCTTTTGTTTATGAAGTTCCACAAGCTCTCCTTAGTAGTTCTTCGTTTTCAAATAATGAACGACGTGAAGTCTAAGGATCAACTACATAATCTATGTCCTAGTCCGAGACATTTATAAGTATACTAGAAATCAAGACTTATAGTTTTGATCACTAACATTGACAAACATACTTGAGATAGCAACGCATGTGAGTTCGAACGAGCAGTTCTCTAACAGATTTTATAAGGTTTTCAAGTTCTAGACTTAATCTTTGACTTTCCTTAATTCCCAACTCAAGTTTTTCTAAAAAGTTCTTTAGGAGTTGATCAGACTCACAAGATGCATCACTGTTAGAATTGGCAAGAAGTGTGTTACAACTTGATATTCCTTCATAGGGTTTTTCCTCCGGGATATCATCTAGGGTAGAGATGTAAGCCTTGTTGTATCTATGATATTTTCCGCTATAACAATGTTTTTCCATATGTCCAAATCTACGACACTTGAAACATTGTATTTCTTCCACTACACCATATTAGCTATTTTGTAACACAGACATTTGTCATGCTTTTCTTTTAAATCACATAATAAATAGGTCATAAGTCTTGTAACTATTGTTTAGTGTGATAGAATTTTTCAAGTGTCACATTATTTTTTAGGTTATTTTTTGAATAATTATATGACACTTTTTATTAGTAAGAATTATGTGTAGTTCATATTACCCATCTAATATTACTAGAATCGCCTATATTTCAACTAGTGAAAAGTAAACCCCAATCACTATTACTCCTGAGGCTTATTTTTTTCACATATATTCATGAATTACACTTTCAAGACAATTATAAAATGCAAAAAGAAAAAAGAAACTATCTTAAAAATGTACGTTGTTTACACCCGGGATACACTCTATGTCTGTTCGGTCCCTACAACTTGCCCAAGGCAATTTTTTCTTCGAATGTAACTCAGCCTGAAAGTTCTGGAACTCATCCTCACAGAAGTTCTTCATCGACCTGAAACTTCTATCACAGAATTTTTCATCGAAAAAGTAATGTCTTCCCGCCATCATTAACTCCTCCTTCACGATCAATCAATCAAAGAAACGTCCCAAAACCTTAGAGAAAAATCCTATCTTCCTTGTGCTTGATTTTTCTTCGCTTAATTTTTTTAATCTCACCAACTAGAGATAATTAAGATTCAGTCGGAGAATGATATGGTGATCGTCTTCCAGTGAATTTTTGATTGTTGTGGTGGTAAGATTTCTGATCTTCTTCTTCAATTTGATATTGCAGTATTTATTTTGAACCAAGGGTTTCAAATAAAAAATTAGGGATTTTAATCAAGTAGGGTGTTTAAAATCGGGGGTTCGTGGTAAAAATTAGAAGTATGCATGAAAGTATAGGATTAGAATTCCTCTCCAACAACAGTCTATAAGGTGTGTCTGGAATTTTATATAATATGGAACAACTAAGATCTCGCTTTCCTTCATTGAAACGTAATATTCAAATTCTCGACTAGTTCATGTGCAGGATATTTTCTTTGTCTATTGTAAACCCAACTTAGAATTTGCTTGTTTGCCTGTATCTTCATGTATTCTTTTTTTTTTTTTTTTTTTCAGGCGAGATTTGAGAGACAGTTTGCATATGAAATCATTGGAGATGTATGAGCATAGTGATTAGAATTGCTCATACAGAGCTCCCAGTAGATAGAGAGATTAATAGATATTGGTGGTGGTGGAGCAAGCTTATTCTCTGTAAACTCAAACTGTTTTTCTATTAATGTTCTTGCTCACACATTACAATTGATATTCATCTGCCTTTGTAAATCGTGACAAAGTACTCTATGACAATAACAACCATTACAATTTGCGGGTACCGTATTTTGTATTTTGCGGGTACTCTATGACAATAACAACCATTAAATCGTATTTTGTAAATCGTGACAAAGTACTCTGTAACCGTATTTTGTAATTTGCGGGTACCGTATTTTATTTGCGGGTACCGTATTTTGTACAAAATTTATAACACAAACAAGTAGACACATGGCATTTTCTTAATGGCTAGTTAAATTATGTTAAAATCGTGACAAAGTACTCTATGACAATAACAACCATGACAAAAGAAGCCACGTGTCATAATTTTATTGGTCAATTAAATTTTATTATATCCGTTACAAAAATTTATAACAATTACAACCATAATTAAAAAAAGACATGTGTCATCTCCTTAATGGTCGGTTCCACCCGTAACAAAATATTTTATTACTAATTACAACCATTACAAAATTAATGATAAGCATAATATATTATTTTTGGTTAAACCATAACAAACTTAATGTGATGGATTATAGTTATAATATTAATTATATATTAATTATTTTCTGTAATGGATATTAGTTGTCATATTAAAACTGTAACACTAATTATAACACCATATTTTACACATTTACAATCCATAACAAATATTTTAAGTGATGGATTTATTGTATAACAAAATCTTCAATATGGTGTCGTGTTCATTACCTTTCTCATGACAAAAAGATAATACACCGGGACTAGATTTATTTTTCAATAAAACATCTTAATCCGTTGAGTTAGGAAAATGATTGTTGAGTTAAGCTATTTTTCATCAAGTATTTCATCCTCTTGACAACGTTTCTCAGTCAGGTTTATACTTACTTCTTTCGAAGATTGATTTATATTAACTGAGGCATCATATCCAATATTTCGGTTCTTCAACAGAGTGTATTTGTCAAAGATCTTTAACTTTCCTACAAGAGAGCTTAGAGAAAGTATATAAAGATCGTTGGCTTCTATTATGGCATGTTTTTAGTCTTGTATCTTTATGGTAACGATCTGAGAATCTTGCATAGTATTTCTTTTTCAGGTATAGTCTTTCCAAGTGAGAAAGAAGCATTGAAAATCTCAGAAAGTTTAGAGTTAAACTCCTTGAAGGTATCGTTATCATCCATTTTAAGGGATTTCCATTCAGAAGAAGGAGATAGAAGTCGAGTTTCCATTTCGGAATCATTCCCTTCAAATACAGTCTCAAGAGTATCCCATGCTTCCTTAGAAGTTTCACATGACAAAACAATCAAGAAATACCACTACGACCCACAGTCAAAAGGCCTTAGACAACGGTTAGCCTTCTATACGATGACTATTTGTATTTTTGTCATCACAAAGTTTGTCCAAGAAAAAAAAATCGCTTAACAATTTCATGAAATCGAAATTCAAATCGACATAATCAACAATTAATCACTAATTTACTTCATAAACAACCTATCAATCTTCATTTCAAACTTATTGAAAAAATTCTTTACATGAAATAGATGATTCAGATTCTCACAGTAGTAGAGAAACGAGTAAAAAAGATTAACTTTTCCAATACGACCTTCACTGGGTCCGACTTAATGGATCATATTCGACCCATTTAAAGAAGATGAACTATTCCAATTGATAATTTAAAAACAAAATAAATGAACAGTGCACAAAAATTTCATCAATTTGTTTGAATTAGTATCAAAATCTTCCAAATACCAATCATTCACGTTAACCCATTTCACAAAATTCCCATAAAATCTTCCATTGAATCTTTTTCGATTTTAAGAAAATGATAAAAAGATTGAATCTTCCATTGAATCAATTCTCAAATCACCTTCTCTTGGTAAGTGGTGCTTCGGAACTAATCAATATCTACTAAATTTCTAGACCCATTACTCTCTTTGTAAACGGAACCATCTTATTGGACGACCAAGGAGTTCTTATATGTGACGACTTAAGGCTATTACACATCCATCACAAAAAAAATGTACAAGGATTTTAAAATTTACGGATTTTGAGAAAATATTGGAGACAATTGATTAAATTGGTTTTGAAAATCCATTATATGCGATCAAAGAGACATATTTTCAGTTCAAATTTCTTGCAAAAACTCATTACATCTCTCGGATGATTCGGATTAGAACAAGAATGAAAAACCGTGCTTTTTCTTGTCGGGTAGAGAAGATGAAGTTAGGGTCGGGTAAAACAATACCCTCTCCATAAAACCCATATCCCATCCACGGCTTCTTCTCTTCCAATTTCCCCATTGTATATTTTCATCCCTCCGAGAATCTCCGTTCTTTTTGTTAGCGAACCCGCCATTAAAACGTAAAAATCAGGCGAATTAATCGGCGGGAAACAACAAATAAAACAATTAAAAGTTCTCAAGTTCAACTAATGGAATCATAGGATGAAATTCAACCATTCTGAGAGGCAGAGTGAAGAAATCAAAGTTCTTGGAGGATTCTTTCACGCATGATTAACGAGAGAGGAGAAGGAGAAGGCACGACCGGAGAAAGAAAAAAAGAAAATTAATAATTGGGAAAAGCCGGGATTTAGGACATAATAGTGAGGAATATCTTTTTGAACTTTCAATTTCTCTTCCACCTGTATCATGCGTGAAAGGAATAACGATGCACGTGGCGTGTGGCTGGATAATTTTAGTGGGACACTAAATGTACCCTAAACAAAGAAGCTACTGTGTAAAAATTAACACAGTTGGTAAACAACTGATATATATTGTCCCACTTACTAAACTGGATTTGTGCATTGTTTTCTTTTGCTTAATGTATATTTAGGTGAGCGACATTGTTAATTGCTACGTCTTTGCTGTAATTAAAAGAAAAATATATAATAAAATAAAAGCGATTAGAGAAAAAGTAAAACATACTATAATATGACTAAGTCTTGATTTTTTTTTGGTGCAAAGAAAATTTTTGTAACTTAAGTAGGATTACATGATCAATGAAACTTGGAGGAGAGCTGACCCATTGTTTACTAATTCTAAAAATTATTGCGTGCCTAGCTAGATGACTAAGTCTTGATATATAATAATATATGCTTCAAAAAAGAAATTATGTTGGCGCGGCAAGTGCGCAGCTTGTGCAAGGTGAAAGAGCAGCTACATTGATTTGACGTATTTTTGCGGATTTAGTAATTTCCAGTCACCCTTAGAAACTCGACAAAAAGCTGCATTAGATAAGGGAATCAGTTTTTCGAACTTTAGTCAATCGACGGGTTATTATAGAAACTAGTTGGAAACCCGTGCTACGCACCGGGACAAACGAAGTTTATTACGCCCTAGTTTTTATCCACTGAGGCGGGGCTTCGCCCTTTTGATCTAATGAGAGTTCTAATAAAACTATTATAGAATATTATCCTACACATTAATAATTAAAAATATGTAATTTTAACTTTATGATAATTAAATTATAATTTAAACTTTTTATGGTTGTGAAAACTAATTTCGAAGCAATTTAATATAGCGGGAATTAACTCAAGAAGTAAATTAAAATAAATAGATCTAAGTAATTTCAAAAGAAAAATAGTTTAAATTCTAAATACTAAAGCATTAACTTGATTAAAACCTCGCATACTAAAACAAAACAAAAAAAAAATCTCGCTTATCTGTTGTCGTATTCATAAGTAAGCACTTCATTGCCATGTTCATCTATTTCGACCAATGGTGGCATCTCAGGATCCCTTTCTCCCAATTCACCATCATGTTCATCATCGCTGCTTATGATGTCGTGCTTTCTCTTGTGGTCTTTTTTAGATGGTGTCTTGAGTTATTCTTTTTCAGGGACAATGTACTTTGTTCTTCACGTGTGTTTAATTATATTATGTATACATTCAAGTTCATTTTTTACGTTATGTTATGGGACATTTAATTTACTACTTACAATGTTAGTAGTGAGAGGAGATACTGTTAATATATATTGTTGGAGGTTAAGAAATCTTCTTAAAGAAAATACTTTTCAAAAATTATACCAACCTTTGAAATCATTAAGTAGTTCATTACATTATCAATATCAATATTATTAGTAGTTAGATGAAAAATCACACTTGCTATACAATTGTATCGATATCTTATATTGGAGACACTAAGAAAAAAGATAATCATATAATATAAATTGCCAACTCTAAAGAATGCACAACATACGAGTGCTTCAAAAAAAAAGATATAATCAAGAAAATGCACTGATTCTTTCTTCGAAAATCTTATATTTTCTCTAAGAATCAATGGACCAATTCAACTAATCTTCCAAGCTCCAACTTCTAAAAGTTAAATGAAAAATCACACCCATTATATATATACCGATATCTAATATTAGGGGAAAAAAATAATCAAGACATTAATATAAAATAGATTGCCAACTCTAAAAAGTGCAAAGCATATGAAGTGCTTCCCGTCAAGAAGGGGTCCCAATTAACAAGCTGGGTTTATAATGAAAACACCAATTATCATTTAGTAGATTAGCGGTTGAAAAAATTATTCACCAATTAAATATAATAAACTTAATTATGAGATGTTGTTAAACTCTCTGAAATCAAGTTCTAATACATTAAACACTAGATTATTTAATAAACTCTCTTAGAAAATGTTTTTATCCGGTCTCAAGTCGGGGACAACATGCCAAATTAATAATTCACTAAAAATAAAAAATTATATTTTTTGATTATCTATGTAGGCCCCATATGAAATATGATCTCAATATATTAATGATTTATGAAGATTTTTTGAAAAATGATTCAATTGTCTTTTGTTTTATATTAAAAGCAATATCACATTAAATTACATATCTAATTTTTCTTATCATCGTCTGGTATTGTTTTCTCATAGCTCGGCAAGAAATTATTTAATGTCATTCTTTTGCTTTAACGATCTCGTTTCGTGAAGGGGATATATTGTAGAACTTTCATCACCTTCTTTCCCATTTTTATTAGTTCCCATAACATTCTTAATTATATCTTCATCAGTCAATAGTTGCATAACTTCATTTTCTCTCTGATATTCAGGACATCTTGACATTCATTGAACTTACCCAGCTTTTTGACCAAGCTTGTGTTATTAGTTAATTGAAGTTTACAATGAAGCAAAGCGGGAGATTGAAGGGTGCTTTGAAGAATTTAATATTCTACAGTATTTAGAAAATAATTCTTTGATAATAAATTTCTTTATAAGTTCATAATTTTAATTTATCGGTTAATTAATATCTCACTTAATTATTTTGGCGGTCCCAACAACATTAATTTATAGAGTTTCTACTATAGAACTATCCACCAAATTAAAAATAACAATTAAAACTATGTAACTAAAAATTTCTACTAATCAAACGTATAATACTATTATCATCTTAAGATCTCACGTAATTTGAAGCAATTTAATAAAACAGTAATATATTTTACAAATAAACTAAAATAAATAGATTTAAGTAATCTCAAAAGTAAAATAGTTTAAACTCTAAATACTAAAGCATTAAACCTGATTGACCTCACATACTAAAAACAAATATAAAATGTTCAACATTGCAAGCCTTGATAACTCAGGGAAGTAACTAAGAACATCGAGGTCGATTTATTAAATTCTATGGTAGATAAATCAAAAGTGCTAATAATAATCTTGTCAATTAATTCAAAACATTTAATCACAAACCTTGAACAAAATAAATTCTTAACTACTAATTAAATAATTAATATTATCTAAAAACTACTAATTAACCAACATGATACCTAAACACCTAGTACTTTGGGAATTGACTCCCACTTGGTGAGGCGGGGCTTCACTCGAGTTAATACTGTAGTGCTTAACGAATCCATCAATCCTAATATAGTATATAGCGATTTGGAACTAAATTCATCAATTACATCTTGTTTAAAGTTTTCAAGATTAATAAAAATCCTCTAAAAAGAAAATACTTATGGAAAATCATGTCGATTATTGAAATCAATAATTAGTTCATAACATTACCAACATGGGTACTCTAAAAATAATTGGTAAGGATAGATTTGAAGTCTTTTAATCCAGTAGCACTAAAACGACATTTAGTCTTGCTAGATTTTAGAATTTTCATTTCTTGCTTAATCCATTTTTGCAACTTAAAAGTAAAGAAGAAATAAAGTCATAATAATATTTTGCCTCAAAACTCCAATGATGGCTTCCAGTTCGGCCAAATATTGTTCGTACTTCACCCGCTATACACTCCCAAACTACCTTACAACCATATCATATACTTGTGTTAAGAATCAACCCACCAACTCAACTTTGCTCCTCCAGGGTTCTAATACGTTGCGGTTAAAGGAAAAACATATGAAGTGCTTCTCGTGGAAGAAGATATGATCAAGGAAATACACCGATATATCTTTCTTCATAAATCATACACTTGCGCTAATAATCAAGCATCCCGCCAACTCAATCTGCTCCCTCCAGTTCCAACTTCATATAGTTAAATGAAGAAGAAACACTAAAAAGAATCACCCACTATATAGTATTATCAATAGTTATACAAAGGAAACTCTTTTAATTAATACTCGATTATTTAATAAATTCTCTTAAATAATATTTTTGGCCGGTCCAAAGTTGGGGACAACGTGCCAAATTAATAATTCGCTAAAATTATAAGATAGTACATTTTTGATTACCTATGTAGACCCCCGTATGAAATATAAATTAATAACGAATATATATATTCCATTAATGAGTTACGAAGATTTTGAAAAATGATTTAATTGTCTTCTCGTTTTTTTTGCTAAAATCATTATTGCATTGAATTTCATCTTTAATTTTTCTTATCATTGTAAGAATTTTTGGTATTGTTTTCTCATAACTCAGGAAGAAATTATTCAATTTGATTGGCAATGAAAAAAAAAATGAAAAAAAAAAGAAAGAGAAAAGAAAAAAAAAACAAGAGAAATATTTGTTTTATTTAATGAGCCGTGGGAAAGGAAAATCTATAAGGTAGTTTCAAGCGACAAGGATTTTAAGGTAAAAGAGTTATAAATTGTTAAGGATTTATGAAATTCAAGGGTTTATCATCAATAGTTGAAACCGAAGACGAAGACCAAGAAGATCAAGATAAGGAGCGGAAGACGTTTCTATTGGATTCCGTGAGAGTGGTGTTATCATAATTGGCGATCGGATGTGAAGGTAAGTAAGTAATCTCATCCTCGATAATAATGGTTGATTTCCTTTCTTAGAGATCGTCAGAAAAAATGGTTTTTCAAAATATTAAAAGATGTGGGTTTTTAAAAATACTTCGGAAGTTGTCCTTCCCACCATTCAACGTGATGCAGGATTTCTCTCTTCATTCCTACCTGCACACATGTGAGAACCATAAAAAAAAGCTGTCTTTTTGAGTGCAATTATCATAAAATCCTTTTGGTGAGGCAGAAGTCGAGGCGAAATGCTTATTGATCGTTTCTCAAACACGCGTTCTCTCATTATGGTGTGGTTATTTCTCACTCAACATTTAAGAACGAGAATATGTTCTTTAGTATTTCTAACTTCTTATTACTAGAATGCAGAAACTCTATGTTCTCATAACTCTTTGGATGCTTGTGACGCTTGAACGCTTTGAAGTTGTGAGTTTTTAGTTTGATTTGCTCGAGGACTAGCAAAGTCTAAGTGTGGGGGAATTTGATAGGTGTAGAATACACCTAATTTACTATCTAGTAGTTTAAGCTTTCTTTGCTATTTTTCTTGTAAATTATGTATTTTACGCTTGTTTTGAGTTTTATAGCTACTTTGGAGTCGCACGGAGGAAAAGAAGAAGAAATCACCCTATTTGAGCCAAAAGGGTAAAATTGTCATTTCATCAAGGAGGGAATACTATATGGAGCCCAGCTAAGGTTAAGGGGTGACTCAAATTACTGAAGAAAGGACAATAATAGTTAAGGGAGGTCAAAGAGGTGTCCCTTATCCAAAAGAAGTGAGTGAGAATAGCTTGGGGGGTGTACTTAGTGGGTGTTTGAATCCACCCATACCCCGAACTCTAACCCATACCAAAGCCCACATGTCCGATCCACCCTAACCTAAGCCCATCCATCTACCCGACCCATAATCCAAGCCCACACCCTAAACTCGACCCAAGCTCACATATCTCCTCGCTCCATACCCTAACCATACCCGGATCCATAACCGCACTCGAATCCGCCCCATTTAAACCTAAACCTAAAATCGAGAAATGGTTTTCTTCTCAATCATTTCTTCATTTATTGAGTCAGCAATTCTTTGTAAGAACAAAGAGAAGGAATCGATGCTCTTGAGTGAAACCGAGATGGGTGTGTGATTCGAGAGAGACGGAGAACGAGCCGCTAATGATGATTCCAGGGAAGAAAAGGGGTTCGATGGTGGTGGTTCGGTCGATGAGTGAACCTAAGATGAAGAAGAATTGTTAGAGTTGGCTGTCCGAATATTGACGATGGAGATCTTGAATGAGGGTTTCGATCTCGAAACCGATGTTGTTGATTCTCATGGGATTGAGGTTGAGTTCTTGCCGTGAATGGGTTTGAATTGATATGCTCGGGGAAAGGTTGAATCGAACCCGGAGATTGAGAAATCGTGAAGTGAAGCCGGGTTTTAATAAGAATTACTCAGGAGGAAGAAATTGAAGACGAGTTCTGTGGTGCTTTTCTAACAACAAAGAGAGGAAATGGGTCTTTGAGCAACAAGAAATTGGAACTGGGAGTTATTGGTGTAGCAGGCGCTGGTGGTGTTGGTGAATGGTGCAATGATGATTATGGCGAGGGGATTGTAGACGAGAATGAGGAGGTTTGCGGACCGGTGGTTCAATGGTGAAGGAAGAGGTTGGCTCTCTTGAGTGTTATAAGGGTTTGAATGCTTTGTTCAGGGGAAGAATGAGATTGTGTTGGTGCAGGTCATGGTCGGGAATTGGAATTGCAGAGCATTCTAGCCTCATGGCGTGAAGTGGTCTTTGTGTGGTTGCCAATAAACAAGTGTTGGAGTCTCATGGGTTTTTGTGGCTCAAGGTTAGGCGTGAGATGGCTCGGGTGATGAGACTGCAATGGTCGAGCCAGTTAATAACAATGGAGTTGTAGGCGTGGTGTTGTGGAGTAGCAATTTGAGCCGCAAGCTGTGAAACAAATCACAGTCGAGTGAAGACCGAGTTGGATTCCGGGAGAGATCAAGTGGAGTGTGTATGTTGAAGTTGCATTGCAGGATCAAATGGAGGTTCGGGGGCAAGCTGGTCATGCGGCCTCGGATTGGAGTTGTGCCGTTGGAGCTCAAGGCGGCAAAGAAGTAAGGAACTCAGTGCCGAGTTTATATTGATTGAAGTTGCGGGTGCAAGTATTTGCGCTTTGGTAGAGGAAATGGAGCTGTGCTACTAGGTTGTGGGATTCTTCTCGAGGGATGTTGAATTTATGACAGCTGATGTTAGTGCACTCATTGCGGGTTAATGAATTGAAGTAGTAATGTAAATGGCGGCCAGGCCATGATGGTCACAGAGAAGCAATGAAGACAATGATGGTGCATCGGGGTGACCTAGCAAGATGGCTCGGCAAGTGGCACTGGTGCTGGGCGAAATGGATCACTGACTCGGTTCGACTCGAGTTGACTCAGTGACTCAGCCGACTAAGACCGAGTCAGACCAGCTGACTCATTGTCTGACTCTCTGCTACCTTGATCTGTTGACTAACGTTGACTGACGGTTGACCTGTTTGACCGTTAGTCCTAACGGTAGACTGACGGAATATTCCGTCGAATATTCTCCCGACGACAGAACTTTTTCAGGTGGCCGGCGGTGACGTTTTCCGGCCAAATTCCGGCCACAATCCCGCCCGGCGAGCAAAAATTCCAGAACTTTCTATGGACTTCTCTCATGGGTATGAAGACTTGGGCTAGGAATTGGATGGAGAATTGGACTCAAATTTGGAAAGAGAAGGTGGAAGAGTTGAGAAAAGCTTGATTTGGAAATTGAATTGCAAAAGGAAAAGGATTCTATTCCTTAGAAGATTTGGAGAATATTGAAGCCTATAAATAGAGAAGTTTTCTACAACTTCTACACACCTCTCTACACACATCACTTGTGTTTTTGCTTGCTTTTCTAAGATTTTTCTTTTTAACTATTTGTGTGAACTCTTGAAAATTCTCCTTTTAATAATTATTATTTGTGTGAATTTCAAAACATGAGTAGCTAATTTTCTTATTGATTGAGGATGAATTCCTAGTTCTTAACATATGATTTAAGTTTTTGTTTTCAAATTCTATCTTGAAGTTTTTCACATAATTATCGTTTGTTTTTACTAATAGAGTGATCTTAAAGACACTCATGATTGATTGATAGATTGTTTAGAGTGCACGCTAAATTGATTTGTTAATTTAATCTAAAGCTAGTGAAAGTTAGGAGATAAGTAATCGTTTCTTGACTCTTTACATAAGTAGCAAACACGAGACCTTGCGGAGGGATTCCGTGGAGCAATTGTGTGTAGAAACAACGTTAGCAAGTAGACCTTGAGCTAAGAGTCTAACTACTAATATCAACCTAAGAAATTCATAAAACTTAATGCATGAGCCAAGTTACATCTAGGTTGAGCTAATTCTAGGTGGCTTGGTGATTAGAATCCGGTAGTCGAGAACTTCCGTGTCCGGTGATACAAGGGATTTAGGGGTTTAGCACTGAGCTAGCCGCTTACCTACGGTTGGTGATAATTTGTGACTAATAACAAGTAGAATAGAACATAACTTGATTCATTGTTTCGTAACGAAGAAGGATTCCTTGGTCTTGTCTCTCTTATTGTTTTCAACTTTCGATTTTAATTGCTTTGTTTATTTTTATTTTTGCTTTTTACACCCCCCTTTCGTGACAACTTTTACAACTAAGATCACTTGCTCCTCGTGGGAACGAACTTGACTTCCATTATATTATTTTTAATTGAGTGGAAATATTGAATTAATTTGATTGCACCTAATTCGACACGCATCAAATTTTGGCGCCGATTCTTGGGGAGCAACGGCGATTTTTTAGTTGTTTTTGCTTTATTCTTGCTTTGTTGGATTCTATTCCGTATCTAACTTAAGTTTTTGAATCTTATTTCAGGTGCCATGTATGGTGGACGAGAGCAAGCATATTACAACAATCAATATGGTTTTCAACCTCAACATTATGGCAACTTCCAACCATCCTTAGGATACAATCAAAACCAATCTTTTGGCTATGATCAATTTCCTACGCGAACCTTATGGATATTCTCATACATATCAACAACCTTATGACGGGTATGTAAGTGGACAATCACATGGATGGAAGGATGGTTATGCATCTAACAATTTGTTTTCTAGTAATGTGCGACAGAGAATTTGGAATATACTCCTCTTCATCGTGTTTTTCCTTCACTTTTTCCAAAGAGGAGATGTCGTCTAGAAACTCTATCAACGGTGGTAAGCGTGTGAACGTCGGAAACTTGCATTTAAATTATACAAATTGGAAGATGATGGAGACTCGGAAGAGCTTGTCGCGGAAATTAGTAGGACTATTCATATGGAACTTAAACGACGTCGGGATAAAGGTTATGAAACCGATGAAGATTCTTATTATGGTGAGTCCGAAAATGAAGATGATTGTGTTGAAAAGGACAAACCTTTGGAGACTTTTGATGACGCTAGTGTAGATTAATCGAGCCTTGATCTTAATAATGATCAATCACCTATTCAAAAGGACGAGCTTGAGGAAGATGCATTTATTGCTTGGAAAAAACTTTCTTAAGGAAAGATGGGAGTCCGCGGAAGTGTATGAGTGTTCCGACAATGAGGAAGTTATTCCAACTCCGGATCATAATAACGATCCTTCACCTATTCAAAAGGAGGAGATTGGGTGTGACTTACCTATTGTTGTAAACGGTGTAACACCCGCACAAGAAGATTTTACAATCTATACCGATGAGAATCACTTTAGTGAATGGCCCGATTCCGATGATGAGAATGTTGAAGAGATGATTATAGAGGATGAAACCACATTCATTGATTTTGTGGAAGACCCAATTGAACTTGCGAATGATTTTAATGATACCGAGACTATGGTTAAGGTAGAAAACGACGAAGAATGGTTGCAAGGTTTAATAGAGGACCACGATATACAAGAGGTAAGTAATTCACTTGAATTTTTAAGGATGAAGAGGATTCTATAATACAAGAATTTTTGAAAGGTTTGTCTAACCCTTTGCCTATTGATTCTTCTCCTTTACCTCTTATTGGTTTGAATGTATGTGCTTCAAAATATTTTTGGATGATTTTGTTTCTAAATATCCACCATTGGAAACACTTGATGCTAACACTATGCGGGTTTGCCAAGAGGAATACATGGAAGTTCCCGAATTCTATGTTCTTTATACACTTCCGAGTGTGGACGAGAATAAGTGTGGGGAAATTTCTATCGAGCGATAACATCACTATTGTTTTCTTGTGCTAATATTTGTATGGAGTTATTGTTTGCAAAACAGGTATTATGGGTGGATCCTCAAATTTTCCGATTGTTAGTATATGGGGAATGAATCTTACAAGAGCCAAGTCGGGCCGTCGACTTTAAAACAAGCGCTTAATGGGAGGCAACCCATCGGTTTTGTATTTCTTATTTTTTGCTTTTTGTTATTTCTTTTTCTTGTTTCTTATCATGTTAAAATTTCCCACCTTGACTTTACTAGGAGGATTCAATTACATTGAGGACAATGTAAGGTTTAAGTGTGGGGGAGTGGTTAAGCATGTTTTTAAAACAAAAATTACAAAAAAATGAAAAAATTTAAAAAAAAAAAAAAAGTTTTTCTATAAAAATTCCAACTTTTAAAGATTTTAGAGTCCCTAGCATATTTCTAGGTATGTTTACATAGAGTTTTTGACCGACATAATTGAACTTGGAAATGTTAGAGAACTACATTCGGATTTCTTGTTTGTTTGAGTGTTAAATAATGGATTTAATCATGCCGGTGATGCGAATTTGGTGCGGGAGAAATGCGTTATTAGAGTTGCCGATCAATCATTAGTGGAGACTACCCGTATTCATATCATGAGAGGCACCGACCAGAATTCTTCCATTTACTAAAGAGCTTCTTTTGAGTGTGTGTCACCGTAAGTTAATTCCGGGTAGAATGGTGAGCTACCCAACCTCCCACCAATAGAAGAACTACTCTTTGATCTCTTGAGTGCTAATTTTGTCAATCATGAGGGTGACGTCCATGGATGAAAGCTTCCTTCTTGTAGTTCGATTTGCAGTTAGCACCATTCTCTCGCGACAACAACGGATCCATAGAAACACATTCATCATCAACAAGGAGCGACATCAAAATCTACAAGGAAAGTTGGAAAAGTTTAAGGTTTACAAGCAACGAACGAGAAAAAAGAGCAAATTTCAAATACAAGTAAAGCAACATACAAAGAGCGGATTTTTACATATATGTTGAAGACTTATAATACAATGAGGTAATTTTATATCCAAGTATGAAGACTTATTCATGAAAGCGAGGAAAATTAAAAGGTGAGAATTTTTGAAAGTTTATGATTTCAAGACGATACAAGTTGTGAAGAATCAAGTGGTAAAATACTTCTCCCACGGCCATGGTTTATTTTTGTATTTTATTTCTCTTAGTTCTCAAAAAAAAAAAAAAAAAAAAAAAAAAAAATGAAAAAAAAAAAAAAAAATGAAAAAAAAAGAAAAAAAAGAAAAAAAAAACAAGAGAAATATTTGTTTTATTTAATGAGCCGTGGGAAAGGAAAATCTATAAGGTAGTTTCAAGCGACAAGGATTTTAAGGTAAAAGAGTTATAAATTGTTAAGGATTTATGAAATTCAAGGGTTTATCATCAATAGTTGAAACCGAAGACGAAGACCAAGAAGATCAAGATAAGGAGCGGAAGACGTTTCTATTGGATTCCGTGAGAGTGGTGTTATCATAATTGGCGATCGGATGTGAAGGTAAGTAAGTAATCTCATCCTCGATAATAATGGTTGATTTCCTTTCTTAGAGATCGTCAGAAAAAATGGTTTTTCAAAATATTAAAAGATGTGGGTTTTTAAAAATACTTCTAAGTTGTCCTTCCCACCATTCAACGTGATGCGGGATTTCTCTCTTCATTCCTACCTCGCACACATGTGAGAACCATAAAAAAAAGTCAGTCTTTTTGAGTGCAATTATCATAAAATCCTTTTGGTGAGGCGAAGTCGAAGCGAAATGCTTATTGATCGTTTCTCAAACACGCGTTCTCTCATTATGGTGTGGTTATTTCTCACTCAACATTTAAGAACGAGAATATGTTCTTTAGTATTTCTAACTTCTTATTACTAGAATGCAGAAACTCTATGTTCTCATAACTCTTTGGATGCTTGTGACGCTTGAACGCTTTGAAGTTGTGAGTTTTTAGTTTGATTTGCTCGAGGACTAGCAAAGTCTAAGTGTGGGGGAATTTGATAGGTGTAGAATACACCTAATTTACTATCTAGTAGTTTATGCTTTCTTTGCTATTTTTCTTGTAAATTATGTATTTTACGCTTGTTTTGAGTTTTATAGCTACTTTGGAGTCGCACGGAGGAAAAGAAGAAGAAATCACCCTATTTGAGCCAAAAGGGTAAAATTGTCATTTCATCAAGGAGGGAATACTATATGGAGCCCAGCTAAGGTTAAGGGGTGACTCAAATTACTGAAGAAAGGACAATAATAGTTAAGGGAGGTCAAAGAGGTGTCCCTTATCCAAAAGAAGTGAGTGAGAATAGCACTTGGGGTGTACTTAGTGGGTGTTTGAATCCACCCATACCCCGAACTCTAACCCATACCAAAGCCCACATGTCCGATCCACCCTAACCTAAGCCCATCCATCTACCCGACCCATAATCCAAGCCCACACCCTAAACTCGACCCAAGCTCACATATCCCGCTCCATACCCTAACCATACCCGATCCATAACCGTACCCGAATCCGCCCCATTTAAACCTAAACCTAAAATCGAAAATGGTTTTCTTCTCAATCATTTCTTCATTTATTGAGTCTGCATTTCTTTGTAAGAACAAAGAGAAGGAATCGATGCTCTTGAGTGGCCGAGATGGGTGTGTGATTCGAGAGAGACGGAGAACGAGTACGCTAATGATGATTCCGGGGAAGAAAAGGGGTTCGATGGTGGTGGTTCGGATCGATGAGTGAACCGGAAGATGAAGAAGAATTGTTAGAGTTCTTTGTAATCGAATATTGACGATGGAGATCTTTGAATGAGGGTTTCGATCTCGAAACCGATGTTGTTGATTCTCATGGGATTGAGGTTGAGTTCTTTGCCGTGAATGGGTTTGAATTGATATGCTCGGGGAAAGGTTGAATCGAACCGGAGATTGAGAAATCGAGTGAAGGCTTTGGGTTTTAATAAGAATTACTCAGGGAGGAAGAAATTGAAGACGAGTTCTGGTGGTGCTGCTAACAACAAAGAGAGGAAATGGGTCTTTGAGCAACAAGAAATTGGAACTGGGAGTTATTGGTGTAGCAGGCGCTGGTGGTGTTGGTGAATGGTGCAGCTGATGATTATGGCGGTGGGGATTGTAGACGGGAATGAGGAGGTTTGCGGATTGGTGGTTCAATGGTGAAGGAAGAGGTTGGCTCTGTGTGTTATAAGGGTTTGAATGCTTGTTCGGGGGAAGAATGAGATTGTGTTGGTGCGGGTCATGGCTGGAATTGGAATTGCAGAGCATTCTAGCCTGATGGCGATGAAGTGGTCTTGTGTGGTTGCCAATAAACAAACGGTGTTGGAGTCATGTGTGGTTTTTGTGGCTCAAGGTTAGGCCGTGAGATGGCTCAGGTGATGAGACTGCAATGGCTGAGCTGTTAATAACAATGGAGTTGTAGCTGTGGTGTTGTGGAGTAGCAGCTGGAGCCGCAAGCTGTGAAACAGAAATTGCAGGTCAGGTGAAGACTGAGTTGGATTCCAGGGGAGACTGAAGTGGAGTGTGTATCTTTGAAGTTGCAGTGGATCAAATGGAGGTTCGAGGGCAAGCTGGTCATGCTGGCTGGGATTGGGTTGTCCGTGTTGGAGCTCAAGGCGAGCGGTGAAGTAAGGAACCGGTGCTTGAGTTTATATTGATTGAAGTTGCGAGTGCAAGTATTTGCGATTTGGTAGAGGAAATGGAGCCGTGCTACTAGGTTGTGGGATTGTCTTTTGCTCGGGGGATGTTGAATTTATGACGGCTCAAATGCAGTGCACTCATTGCGGGTTAATGAATTGAAGTAGTAATGTAAATGGCGGCCCGGGGCCATGATGGGTAGCAGAAAGCAATGAAGACAATGATGGTGCATCGGGGTGACCTAGCAAGATGGCACGGCAAGTGGCACAGTGCAGGATCGAAGCCGGATCACGGACTCGGTTCGACTCCGAGTTGACTCGGTGGCTCGGCCGACTAAGACCGAGTCGTGACCGGTGACTCATTGGGCGACTCTCTGCTACCTTGACCTTGACCGACGTTGACTGACGGTTGACCTGTTTGACCGTTAGTCCTAACGGTAGACTGACGGAATATTCCGTCGAATATTCTCCCGACGACAGAACTTTTTCAGGTGGCCGGCGGTGACGTTTTCCGGCCAAATTCCGGCCACAATCCCAGTTTTCCGGCGAGCAAAATTCCAGAACTTTCTATGGACTTCTCTCATGGGTATGAAGACTTGGGCTAGGAATCGGATGGAGAATTGGACTCAAATTTGGAAAGAGAAGGTGGAAGAGTTGAGAAAAGCTTGATTTGGAAATTGAATTGCAAAAGGAAAAGGATTCTATTCCTTAGAAGATTTGGAGAATATTGAAGCCTATAAATAGAGAAGTTTTCTACAACTTCTACACACCTCTCTACACACACATCACTTGTGTTTTTGCTTGCTTTTCTAAGATTTTCTTTTTAACTATTTGTGTGAACTCTTGAAAATTCTCCTTTTAATAATTATTATTTGTGTGAATTTCAAAAACATGAGTAGCTAATTTTCTTATTGATTGAGGATGAATTCCTAGTTCTTAACATATGATTTAAGTTTTTGTTTTCAAATTCTATCTTGAAGTTTTTCACATAATTATCGTTTGTTTTTACTAATAGGAGTGATCTTAAAGACACTCATGATTGATTGATAGATTGTTTAGAGTGCACGCTAAATTGATTTGTTAATTTAATCTAAAGCTAGTGAAAGTTAGGAGATAAGTAATCGTTTCTTGACTCTTTACATAAGTAGCAAACACGAGACCTTGCGGAGGGATTCCGTGGAGCAATTGTGTGTAGAAACAACGTTAGCAAGTAGACCTTGAGCTAAGAGTCTAACTACTAATATCAACCTAAGAAATTCATAAAACTTAATGCATGAGCCAAGTTACATCTAGGTTGAGCTAATTCTAGGTGGCTTGGTGATTAGAATCCCAGTAGTCGAGAACTTCCGTGTCCTCGGTGATACAAGGGATTTAGGGGTTTAGCACTAAGCTAGGATGCTTTACCTACGGTTGGTGATAATTTGTGACTAATAACAAGTAGAATAGAACATAACTTGATTCATTGTTTCGTAACGAAGAAGGATTCCTTGGTCTTGTCTCTCTTATTGTTTTCAACTTTCGATTTTAATTGCTTTGTTTATTTTTATTTTTGCTTTTTACACCCCCCTTTCGTGACAACTTTTACAACTAAGATCACTTGCTCCTCGTGGGAACGAACTTGACTTCCATTATATTATTTTTAATTGAGTGGAAATATTGAATTAATTTGATTGCACCTACGACACGCATCAACGCTCTCAATTATTTGTTCATCAGTCAACAACTGTGTAACTTCATTTTCTTTCGGATAATTTAGGACATCTTAGACATTCATTGAATTGCGATATCCCAATTTCTCGATCATATTTTGCAAGTCGTGAGTGATTTCACTGTCTGTATGTTCATCCAAATTGTCTAAACTTGTGGTATCTATTGATCGAAGTTTACAATGACGAAAGCATCGATATTTTCTAAACTTGTGATATGAAATTTATCTATAAGTTAATAAAATATTAATCAATATATAAATTAATAATTATTAACTTATAAGTAGAAAAAGAATATATGTTGTACTCCAAGAAGGTTAATTATACATTATACAACTTGAGTACGATACATTATACATTATTCCTATTTTCTAACTTTTTAAAAATAGTTGATTTATGAAACCATAGTTAGTCCCATTTTATAACATACTTGATTAATGTCCAAATCCCGCTCTTTCAAACTAAATATAAACAGTTTTTAGACCAATCATAAGCCATGGTTTCGTGGACCGCATGTGGGAATAAAGATAAGCGCAACTTTAAACGTGGTCCTCATCTATAAATACCCCTTATAAAAATAATTTGGTATCTCACAGGTTGTGTAATAAGCCATGTTCTTTTAAAAAGAAAAAATGACTGCAAAGATTATCTATCAACATGATTAGTTGTGATTAAAAATTGAAGCATATGTTCTAAGTTGTGACTAAAAATTGAAGCATATGTTCTACGACCGGTTCAGAAAATGTAAGGGAAAGAGAAAAGTGTTCCTTTATTAATGAACTCAAATGTTCAGAATTAGAAGACCTAAACTTGATCTGTTTATCTTAAAACATTGAAACCAAAATTTATGTGCAAATATATTATGTATTAATCGAACAAATAGATCTCACTAAAACGTTTGGGCCCAAACAAAGATAAAGGTTACTAATGAGAAAAAAATTAAATAAAGATGCAGTGAACGATTATAAAGTAGGTCGAGAATGAGGGTTTGTGTATAGAACTTCCCGGATCTATAATAATATTTGCGGCGGGAAATGTTTTGAACCACTCTTTAAAGAAATAAAATATATAAATTCGTCTTAATGCTTTGAAGTATTGGATGGAAAATTCCCTTATTTGCACTCGATTTACCCGTAATCTTTTCTCCATCTACAATCTCCACGCGAGGTTTTCCAATTAAATATCAACTGGGATTGGTGGAGGTGTTATCAACTCCCTCCGGCTCATTAGACCCGTCTCTGAAACCTAAAAACCAAATACAACAACAATCATTAGATATCTTTAAACCACAGAAAGTTATCTAGTTAAAATATCTCTACTTTATGCCAGTATCAATAAGGTCCCATGTAGAATGAATGTGACTTCAAAAGAGCTATTCTCAGTTTCTATGCAACATCGGGAACAAACAAAAAACAAAAGAAATTCAAAACTTGAGTTGACATATTTATGTTGCAACTTCTTTTAGTACTTTTGTTAGTGAGCTAAAACATACCTTGTCCAAACTATGCCCTAGCAACTCAGTAACTGCAAGTTCATTCATTTCATATTTCAATGGAAATATTCAATATCCCCATATATACCATTTTTTTACATAAAGTATTTAGAAGCCTTGAAAAAGGAAAACCATTCTTATATATGAAACAAAGATTGCATAAAGGCCGATAACTACCATTAATCTGATTGCCTACTCTTAATGGATGCCAAAGTAACACACTTTAAAAATTAAATGGAAGAATATATATCACACACAATTATAAATTTAAGATGGATTAGGATAGTGATGAATGATATCAAACAAACATGGGTCAAAATTCTAAAGCTAAAACTTAAAAGTTATTTTATTTATTTATTCTAGGATTATGGATTTACTTAAAAAAATATTGATATATAAAACATTTGGAATAAACATGGACTAATACGTGATGTTGAATTCAAAGGTCGACACAAAGAGAATAGGAAAAAAGTACCAAATTTATTGTTGTAAATGATGTGCTGCTCATATACAAAAGTGCAGGTAACATGAAAAGAATGAAAGACCACCCTATTTTACAATACAATCCACTAATACTGTAATTAAAAAATGAAAAATCAAAAAAAAAAAAAAAAAAAAAAAAAAACCTGTCTTCGTAGGAACTTTAATGTGCATCAAATTAATAAAAGTAAGGCAGAATAAGGATCCACAAATGAAACCAACACCGGCAACAAAAAAAATCAACATCCAAATGTATTTGCAATCCTATTCATCTAAAATAAAATCGAAATAGCGCCATATGTTACCATACAATAATCAAACAGTAATTTCGTCGATATAAATATTGATTAAAAAAATCATCACAACAATTTGTCCTCATTATTCCAAATCATTAATGAAGAGTTCAAAGCGATTAACAACCATAGAGTAAAATCCTACCAATTGCTGAGTTGAATGAAAAATCCAACCACGAAAATGAAAATTACCCGAGCAGTCTTCATATGAGAGGAGCAATGCCAATCAACTAAAGGTTTTCATTATATCTGCAAAACGGTGAAATTGAATCGTAAGCACCCACTAACAAAGACAAAAATAGCAAAGAAGCAACATCCAAAAACATCAAAAGAAGAATGAGGCTTGGATTTGCAATCAAGCGTTTTTATATAGGGAGAGAGAATTTTTTATTTTTTTTTAATTAATGTATTATATTTACCAAGAAAAATCAGAAAGATTTTTGTTCTTCTCAATTTTGTTTTATCTTTGCCTCTGGATTAATTAGGAAACTATATATATAGAATATTGTTATTTTTGGTTAGGTATATTACCGATTTAATATTATGTGATATTTTTTTTCTTAATCAATTTTAGGAAAATGTATTTAGAATATTGCTATTTTTAGCTAGTTACATTAGAGTTATTATGTTCACAGATTTTTTTTCTTTGCTGATAAATATAGAATCAGTGATGTAGAAAACTAATTTCTGGATTAATTTTAGAAAATTAAATTTTTAATATTGTTAATTTTTTTATCTTATATTTATTGGATTTGTTACCTTCTATCACATATTAGATTTTTCAAGATGATCCTAACAATTATTCATAGATATTTTACCTTAAAAATAATCTATAAAAAATAAATATGATTTTTTTGCCCCATAAACATTTTTATCCGATTTTCTGAAATTAATATTGCAATTTTTCTAAATAATGGGGGCCGTCCATCGCGTGTGTCCCACTAATCCTTACAATCTACACCGCACATTGTCAGATCAACGCACCATATCTAACGAAATTTCATCGGATGAATACGAATGGTTTCTCAATTAGCCAATTAGAGCGCGAGGTCAAATTATAATATAGTATTTTGTTAATTCTCCGGATCATTTACAATAATATAGTTTTTTTGTTTTTTTTAATCATAAATGTCCAAAATTAATATAGTAGTTTTTTTTATTTTTTTGGATTTTCACAAAATTATAAAAGATTATTTTATTCCATAAATATGTTGAATTGATTTTTTTTTTTTTTTTTAATCATAAATGTCCAGAATTAAAGAGTGATTTGCATTCTTTATATAGATGTTAGAAACTTAGTTCCAAAAAAAATCTTTAAAATCGTTATGGAATTAAATCCAGGTTATATGGTTTGTTATAAAGAAAATAAGGATGAAGAATGATTTCCATCCTTTATTAACTATTAGCTTTGTTTTTATTAGTAAATTAACCTATTATTAATGGAACTTGTTAGATTGTGTTCAGGTAAATGATTAGATTTTTTTTATATTAATGGATATCGTTAACATAAATATAAATAGTAATTTAAATATCAATTAATGTAGTATTTTCTATATATTGTTGGTTTTTCCTTTGTTAGATATTTATCATTAATACAAAAAATTAATATAGCTATTTCTATATTTTTTTTCCTTTTAAAAGATAAAAAAAAATATAAATCTTTTTTATTCCGTAAATACGTCGATTTTATTTTTTATTCTAATCATAAATGTCCAAAATTATAATATAGTATTTTGTTAATTCTCTGGATCTTTTACAATAATTACATGAAGCTATAAATGTAATTATTTTATTTTATAAATATGTTAATTTGATTTTTTTATTTTAATCATAAATGTCCAAAATTAATATAGTAGTTTTTTTATTTTTTGGATTTTCATTAAATTATAAAAGATTATTTTATTCCATAAATATGTTGAATTGATTTTTTTTTATTTTAATCATAAATGTCCAGAATTAATATAGTAGTTATTTTTATTTTTTGGATTTCCAAAATAAATGCACAAAATTAATATAGCAATTTTTCTAAACAATGGGGGCCGTCCGTCGCGTGTGTCCCACCAATCCAGCCAATCTACACCGCACATTGTCAGATCAACGCACCATATATAACGAAATTTCATCCAAGCCAGAATACGAATGGTTTCTCAATTAGCCAATGAGAGCGAGGTTTCGGTCACCCGACCCAATAGGAGGGAGGGTAAGCAGCACCAGTGCTACTTTTATTCTGGAGTGAGGGATGGTATTGAGTTTTTTAGGTTGTTGATGGAACATAGGCTCCGTGAAAAAGCACCATTACATTAAAGAATGAAGAAATTATGGAGATACTGGCTTTGCACTGCTGATGAGAAAGATGTGAAATTTTAATCGGATCGAATTCGATCGAACTTTCGGTCGGCCTCCCCACCGCGCGCGGTAATCTAGTCTAACTCACATAGTGGAATTGAATTGATTAAGGGTTTATTTAATCTTGCTAATCAAAGAACAACCGATAAAATGAGGAGATACGTACAAATAAACATGAAACGAAATATTGGATCATTGCCGACCAATTTTTTTCTTTCAAATTCATCGATTTTAAAAGATGAAGTTAAAAAAAAAGTACAAAGAAGAAATAAAAGAAATCATAGTCATTTGTTATAATTAATTAAAAGAAAGATAAGAGATGTTATGACTTATGGGATAGTTGTAAAACTTTAAATTTAAATTTGGCGGTTATGGAGGAAGAAGTGAAGGAATGGTGCAACTGTCTTTGCCAGAGAAAAGGTAGATAAAACCCGGTGACCACATGTAGATCATGACCTCCAGCTATATGTGGTGGAGTGAGGAAAACTGAGGAGATGAGATCCTCTTTTTTATCCTTAAATACACATAAAAATTGATGTATAGGCCTACTTTTGTAACGTCACTAGCTAAGCTTAGCTAACTAACTAGGTTGATATGCTGAAAAAATTCAAAGGGAGAAAAAAAAAAAAAAAAAAACAAAGAGGCGCAAAAGAAAGTATAGGTTGTTTGTTACTTGTAAATGTAAAATAAAATGGGACTTGCAAATACGCGGAAGCATAGCCTTTCACTGATGCAGCAGTCATCTAGTTTAAAGACCCATGACACCGTTTCTATCTCTTGTGTTGTGACAAGATTGTCAGAAATGTGTCTCTTGCACTATGACAAGAGAGTCATACATGTCTAGTTTAATGACCCATGACACCGTTTCTATCTCTTAGACACCAATCAAAATGACCATTGAGGCTTTTTTATTTATTTATTTTTATTTTTAGAAAAAGAGGAAATCCTCATGCCATTGATAGAATACTACCATAAGTTCCATAATTGGAATTACGGTAGAGTGTTATATTTTCATTCCAAGTTTGAATGTTTAAGTAAATTATCGTAGCTCTTAAACCATCTTCTAACCAATTATGAGTGATAGCATATTTATTACAAAAGACCGAAAATTTAGCTGCCCAAATCATTTCGGATCTCCTAATTAATTTAAATTCTTGAACTAAAAAGTTTATTTGGAACTTTGTATTGTTTCCAAAATCTTCACTAATCCGGTATCTTTGTTTTCTGGCCTCAGCATACATTCCTACTAGCAGCAGCAGAGTGGATTCGGAGTTGCTCCTGAAGGAAATAACGTGGCCACTCAAATATGTCGCCCATTGGAAAGCCGCATCCGCTCCAGCTTTCTCTAATTCATCTATGGTGGTGCAATCTACATGCAAACCTCTAGTTTCTCTGATTGTTCCTGTAAAATCACACAAAGTCAAACCAATTCCAGCTTTTGATGTAGAGTTCATCAAAGTAAAAGCAATATCTAGTTTCATTGCCGTATTTGGTGTAGAGAAGTAGTCTGAGTTGTCTTCCATTGATTGAGAAGTAATCTGCAGAGTCTCATCAATGTGTGGATTATAGTACAGTTGTTGCATTATGTTATATCCTGCTCTATTAACATTTCTATAGTTATTGATAAACTTCAAAATTTTGTTTGTTGTGACTGCACTATTCTGACTTTTCTTTTCAAATACCACGTTACACCTTGCTTTCCAAATATGCCATATAATTATGCTACAGAGCACATTCCAATCTATTCCATAATTTCCTCTATCTGGGGTTTGAAAGCAATCAGTTAGCCAATCATGAAAAGTAGTTGTTCCATTAAGAACAAACTGCATAGTAAAGTTAAAATGCATCCAAACTTGAGTAGCGTGAAGAAAAAGATGAGTTAAAGATTCTTGTCCTTTGTTACAAAGTTTACAAGTAGTATCTATGTCTGGGATTACAGCCGCTACTCTCATATTATTAGGTAGAATAGCATGAGCTGCTTTCCAAATAAAATGTTTCACAGAAGGAGTGGTATCCATACTCCATATCAAGTTCCATTTATGATGAGCACTTCCATTAGAGTTTATTTGGTCATATAAAGATTTCACTGAAAACATACCTTTGTGGTTTAGGTTCCAATTAGGTGTATCTTCCTTGTCAACAACCGGAATTGTTATCATCTTAATTTTCTCTATAGTTTCATCATCAAAGCATTTAGACAGTTTAGTTAAGTCCCAAGTATAATGCACAGTAATAAGGTCACTAACTTTAATGAGATCATCATTTCCCATTTGAGGTTTCTGCATACGAGGTGCCCTTTCTGGAATCCAGAAATCCTCCCAAATGTTTATGTTGGTTTCGTTTCCTAGTTCCCAAAAACAATTTTTTTTTATCTGTTGAATACCAGTTAGCATTCCTTTCCAAATCCAACTATCATTCCTATTAGGGACTGTGTTTATGTGTAAGGTATCACAGTCAGGATAATACTTGGCTTTTAGAATGGAGGAACAAAGAGAATTAGGATTTTCTTTTAACCTCCACCCCATCTTTGCTATCATTTGAAATTTTTTACATTCTTAAATCCTAAACCTCCTTCTTCTAGGGATTTACAAACTGAATCCCAATTCTTCAAAAAAACTCCTTTTTTACCTCTTTCATTAAGGCCTTTTTCATCCTTCCCCCCACCAATAATCTCTTTGCAATTTAGCGATATTGTTACAAATTTTAACTGGAATCTTAAAACAGTTCATTTGGTACACATAAAGAGAACAAGTGACATTTTTAATCATAATTGTTTTCCCTGAATTTTTTAAATCAGTACCTTTCCAACTCTGCATCCTATGTTTCATTGTTTCCACCATAGGTTCAAAACATTGAATTTTTGATCTATTGGTAAATAAAGGTGAACCTATATATTTATCTTGTAGAGGTATAGAGGTGACTCCTAATATTTCCTTTACTTTGTGTCTAATACTAGTTTCAGTTTTTTGACTAAAAAAATCTCCCGACTTACTTAGGTTGATTAGTGGTCGGTTGTCAATCCGTCAAATATAATTTCACTTTCTCAATCAACTAGATATAAATATAGTATTCGATAAGAAAGAGTTCGTATCCACAGAGAGGCGTTTGTTGTTATAAAATTTTAGTTTCTAAAGTAACCCAAGGTATGTTTGTTGAATTTAAGCAAATAAAAGTAATTAAAAGCAAAATAAGTAATTGGAAAAATCAATAAGGAGAGAATATTGGTCAAGGGATAGTATCATTCACAAACATGTATTTTCATCAATGATTAGAATTGGTATTCAATCTCGTATTTATTAAAAGTCCTAGGATACCTTGATCGCAAGTATAACCCGTTAATTCCCTGTTTTCATCACAACCACATTAAAAGATGCATATGTGAATTCTTCGTCGAAAGCAACCTAAAGTGTAAAAGCACAATTAAGTTTAACTCCCTAAAAGCATTAAGATTTATGGAATAAGACTCATCAATGCAAACGAATGTGTAAAAGCACTAAACGTTTTAACAAAAGTTATGATTCGTTTGTGACTAGTAGGATATATCACTACAAGCTCTAACCACAATTATGCTACTTAAAATCAGGGATAAACAACGTTTTCGTATTGAAAACCCTAATATAGCTCTAGAGATGAACACAAATCGGATTGATTCCGGACTCAACCTAACAAGTTTTCAAATCTTATAACACTATTAATTGTGAATCACAAACAATAATTACTGAGACAAAACTAATTCATTGAATCAAAAGCATGTTGAGAAATCAACTTTTATCCCATAACCAATAAGATGTTTAGCTACTCATAGCTATGGAGTTCATCATCATAAATATTCAATAATAAAACAAGGAAGAAGAAGAACAAAACCAAACCCTAGAAGCGTAAACAAAAGTGGCTCTCCCCAAAATTCCAAGAAAAGATATCCCCTAAGTTGTAGAAGACCTTCCCTTTTATATCTTTCTCCAACTTCTAAAATTAGGTCTAGTCTTCAAAGTCCATTAGGTGAGAATCCACCAAGCCCACAAGAAGGAGAAACCGTGTAGAAAATACGCCCCAAAAACGGTCGCCGGAAGTCGGTATTGTGGCGGAAATCGACGGAAAGTCGCCTGAAAACAGACTCAGGTGGCCAAGCAAAGTCCGCCCGGTCCACCGGTCAACGAGTCAGGACCGGCGGGTCAACGGGTCAGCTCGATTCAACTCGGTCAGACCGAGTCAGGGAGAGTCAAACCGGGTCACTTGTCAGATGAGTCAGGTAGCCAAGTTAGACCTGAGTCAGATCTGGCTCAGCTGAGTCACTCTGGCCTGACCATTCACACAGGCCATAACTGTGTGATGCACCATTGTGCGTAACCGAGCCTTAGCCCGACCATCTTGGCTCTTCATCTCGCATTTCATCACCGACTCATTCTCTTTTAGCCGCAATCCTCCAATGCACAACTCTAGCATACACAAAACCCATTTTCATAAACCATCACTTCCACAGGCAATACCACCACAAACCCATGCCAATTTACAGCAGCACCTGGCTTCCATCATCATATCACAGGCTCAAATATGAGCTATCTCCTGCCATTCACAAGACCCACAGCACTAACTTAGTCTCCACAGCTCAAGCCACACGCATCCTTACAAACTGTTAAGCCTCAAGCCATAACTCCACCAGAGATTGCACTTGCAATTTGTTGCTTGACACCTAACTCTCCCCGACCGTGACACAATTCACATCACATTCTCTATAATTCATAGCATCAAGCATCTCCGATTATTGGTAATTCAACACCATTATCACTCATCGACATCTCAGTTGCCACCTCCACTGTGGCTTCAACTCCACCTGAAACAACAGCATCAGTCCTATAGCTTCACCTCAGCTCAGGGCTTTGCCCTGAAATCCCAGTAGAAGCATCTTAGTCTCCTTCTTCCACAAGCAGCAACAACAATGCCCCAGGCCACCAGCTTGACTCACTGCACCGCTGAATCTGCTCTGCCGCAGCCCATCTTAGACTTCAATATCTCAACTCCATCACAACTCATGTAATCAGCAGCACAAGTACACCACTAGCCAACAACCAACTCCATATGAGATTCATTGCCTTGCCTGTAATTTTGCCAACATCATTCTGCTCAGTAGCAGCTGTAGCTTCACCAATCACATTCTCACAGTTCAATCCCACAAATCAATCACAGATACCACCTGCACTTTACACACAGCAACTCCATTCATTTCTATGGCAGCAACATCATCCATTCCAAATGCGACTAAGACCATGTAATCTTCGGTTGATCTCAAACACAGACTTAAACCAAGCCTCAAGAGCTCCAGCCATTCAATCGGCCTTTACGCATTTGTTTACGGCAACTCAGACAAGCCACCTAACAGCATCACTCAAACCAATTTTTACCTCAAATCCTAAACATACATCTAAGCTGCCATTGATGCTCTTCACTGCTTATCCCCGATTCGCTCCTCTACAGGTCTTATCTCGAGCAACAAACCACCATGTGAACAAACCACACACAGCTCTCCTCCTAAACCACAATCAAGACCACCATTAGCTCAATACCACCTCCTTGTAAACAACCACCAAGAGAACCCTATCTTGAAATCTCGAATCACCAACTGCAACAGCAAATCCATCTCTCAATTCACAGATTCAAGAGCACCATGATCTCTTCCCCATCTGAACTTGCCTGCAGCACCACCACAAAACCCTAAGTTACTTGTTCTTGGCTACAACAATGAGAAACCCCTAATTCCAATTCTTCCTCTCCATCTTAACAACAGATGTCAGCCCAACCCAATTCTCGGACCAACTCGGTTCAAATTCCCAATTGCAAATGCCACACACACAACCATTGCAGCTCACTTTAACCATTCAACTCCACTTTTATTGAATCGAACCAAAACCAAATTGACAAGATCCTTATGTGAACCCAAACACCTAATTCGGCTCTCGAAACCTAATTTCTTCATTTGCACTTCAAATCTCTCTTCCATTTCGGTTCCAACCTCGGATATAAAACCATGATCAACAATAGCAAACCAATTCTCCTCAACAAACCCCATTATCTCCATCGAATCCAACACTGAGACCCATCTTGTTCTTGACACTGCCCAATTTCTTCCAAAGAACAGCAAGCATCAACAAAACCCATCTTCTCAAACACATCTCATGCAAAACCCCGACTTCCACCAACGAATCAAACCTTCTCGATCTCAGCAGCATCACCGAGCATCAACCTCTCAATCTTCATTCATACAGTTCCATCATCTTCTCACTAGATTCCTGACTCTCGATCTATTTCCTTTCTCGTTTAATAACAGCTTTGCAATCTTTGTTCTTTTCAATTTCATAAAAACGAAATGTAATGAGAGGAAAGTCGTCACTCATGTAGGGTTATGAGGTGGGTTAGAATTGGATGCTAATAACACACCCATGAAAACCATAGGGGCCACCCTCTAGAAACCCCTTAACCTCTACGGGCCTGGCTTTAGTACTCCTCCAAAAGAGAGTTGCCCCTTAACCTTGGGTCGACTCCATATATCACTTGCTGTGAGATGACAATTTCGTCCTTTGGCTCAATTTGGATAATTTCTTCTTCGTTTCCTCCGTGCGACTCAAATATCGATAACT
>JAJJWW010005401.1:0-58103 GCA_023531295.1 Papaver armeniacum | reverse complement strand
TCATCGTCGGCAAAGCGGAGCATCATCGAATATTCAAGAAAAGTTGAAACATCCAAGGTTACGTGCAACAAAAAAAAAAAAAAAAAAAAAAAAAAAAAAAAAAAAAAAAAGATGAGAATTAATGAAGTTTGTGAAAAATTGAGTTTTATTGTATTTCCATTTCATGTACTAAGTTAAAAAAAAAAAAAAAAAAAAAAAAAAAAAAATTGTGTTTGTCAAGTTTTTGTAAAGTTCAGAAGTTCATCATCAACTATTGAAGACCGAAGACCGAAGATTGAAGACGTTTCTATGAATGCTGAGAGAGTGATATTAATTGCCGATCGGGTGAAAAGGTAAGTGAGTACTCCCACCCCTTGCTAATGGTTGATTTCCTTTCTTAGAGATCATCGAGAAAAGATTCTTTTTCCACACTTCGTGGAGTCTCCAGATTTTATTTCGGAAGGTTATCCTTCTTACCTACAACGTGTGCGATTTTCTCTTTATTCACCGCACACATGAGAGACTAAAAGCGATCTTTTTGAGTGCAATTATCATAAAACCCTAATGGTGAGGCGTGTCGAGGCTTATGATCACAATCGAATCCGAATTCTTTCATATGGTATGGTTACTTCTCGCTCAACACTTAAGGATGAGAATGCGTTCTTTGGTAGTTCTAACTTCTTGTTACTAGTATGCAGAAACTCTATGTCCTCATAGATCCTTGGATGCTTGAGACTCTTTTACACTACGAAGTTGGAGAAGGTTTTGTGGGTACACCTCTGGTAAACCCTCACGAGACTACAACTCGTCCACTAGGGACACCTAGGGGTTTAAAGGCTTAGTGCATACGCTAAATGCATTCGAGAGACTGCGACAGGGGTATAGTTAGGATTTCTTAATTTCTCGTTTCACTTGAGGACAAGTAAAATTCAGGTTTGGGGGTATTTGATGAGTGCCAAATATTGCATATTTATACACCTTTTTATTGGCACTTTACTCATCTTTTGTGCTCATAAAATCGATATTATCCCAGATTCTGTATTTTCTTTGTTTTCAAGAATAAATATTTGTATTAATTAATTTTGTGTTTTTAGGTAATAAATAAAGCTCGGAGAAATTGAGGAGCCCAAAGAGCGAAGAATTGGAGTCGAGCATCTATGGAGCCCGGCCAAAGCCCGCGCGAGCAACAGTTGCAAACCCAACAAGTAGCAACTCATCTACAAGACATGGGCTTGAGCTAGACCCGACCCGCGACCCGGATCCGAGCCCGTACACTCCAAGCCGTTGAGATCTCATCTTGCTGCATCCTACGCTCGCTGCCTCCTACGCATCGACCCTTGATGTCTCCGCTCCACACCGCATCACTCCGAGTCTCCCCGAGCCGTTCGGATATCACTCCCTAGATCCTACACTCGGCAGCCTTCCTCATCGTCCATCGCTGCGCCGCTTCACATCGAAACACCCTACACCTATACCACTCGAGCTAATCCTCATTTATCCCTCACCTTTCTCTTTCTTCTCCCACGATCTCTCAGAGAAAACCCCTACCCAACCATACCTCCACCTCCTTCTTCCCACGCCCATCACAGAGCCATCACCACCTCCATCATCACTTTGCCTGACAGCAACATCATCAGTACCACCTCCTCCATACCCTAATTCACACTTTCTCATCCTTTAGCTTCTCTTACCCTAGAAGCTAGGGTTGAGGCAGTTGGGATTAGGGTTTCATCCAATAACTCCCCTGCATGATCGATGGAGAGATCAGAGACGCAACAAGGAGAGAAGTAGCAGGTTTGGGTCATCAATTAGTTGTTATTTAAGTAAATGTAAGAGTATATATTGAAGTTTGGAGGGATGAGAGAGGTAGTCAGTTTTAGAGTCAATTTTAGGGTTTATATTTAGTCTGCAATTTTAATTTAATATGTTTTTATGTTCATCATGGGCTAATTCCATTTACTAGGATTGACATGAAACCCTAATTTGATGTTCTGTGGTTCAACTTCATTTGAATTATTCTTGGCATGCTTTAAATGATAAGAGAATTTCATTGTTAACACCTCAATGCCCTGCTCTCACAATGAATGTCATGCATCCATTGTAGTTAGGTTTACATTGTGTTGAGTGTGTTCAGCTCATATTTTAATTGACATTGCTATCTCTTAGATTAGTTGTACTTAACTAGACATCTAATGCTCTGAGTAGTACTGAGTCATTAATTGAAATCTCAATTGGTGAAACCCCTTAGGTATATGATAGAGTTGACACACTATCCTTACCTGCCTTAGGAACAAGAATATTCAGTTTAGTTGAATTGCATAACTTGAAATAGTGGTGAATTGATAATCCTAGTGCACATGTACCTTAACATTTACAACTCATTTTACATTTTAGCTGTGAAACCTTCAAATCAGTCGTAAAGACTTTAAACAAAGGCCATAAAATTGTGTCACTTACCCCTGAAAACAGTTGAGAAGTCTTAGAATAACCTAGCACCCTCTAGTTCCCTGTGGAAAGACCTGTGCTTGCCACTGCCTTCAAAGGCTCTGTGCACTTGCAGATTAAGACATAGGAAAAGCACTTTAGAGTTCCTATCAAGTTTTTGGCGCCGCTGCCGGGGAACTTGTAGCGTGCTGTTGCTCTTTAGAGTTCTTTCTCCACTGTTTTCCATCCCATATTTGTATTTTTATGCTCTGAAGTTGCTGTTAATAATCACCTTAGTGTATTGTTGTTGCTTTGAATCATCCCCTGTTTTTCATTTGTAGCACTTGTACATATGTGTCACTCTCTTATTTTCATGCTATCATAGTTGTTGTAGCCTGCTAGAATAATCTTTATAGTTTCTGTGCTTTTGTAATCCATCTTTTCACAAAACTGTGTTGTTTTTATTGTTATCCTGTGGCTTAATTTTCAGCTCAGGCATAGCTCTGAGCTCTGCCATAACCTTCTTGCTCTGTTGCTTTGACTATGTAACTCTGGGAACTGAGTTTGAACTTTTGAGTAACAGGTGTCTTTGTCTTTGCTATGCTTGTGGTGTTTGCTAAGCAAGACAAGGAGGAGAAGAAAAAGAGCGAGACTCACTGTGGAGTGCCTAAACCCAGTGTAAAACGGTGGTATTGTCTTCCAATCTTGTTCCCTTGAATGAATGAATGTTTGCTTATGAATGAATGAATGTTATAGCCTGTGATAAGTGAACCATATACCACCCTGCAAGCCCCTGTAGTTCACCTAGTTCTGTCTGTATCCCTGCGCCTCCAACTTGTAATAAGTCACGCACTTGGAATAGTTTCTTTGTTTCATATTCCAAACAGTAAAGGAACAACAAATATGTTCGGTAACAACTCATTTCAAACAGCGTGATATGAGTTTGACAAAAGGATCTTCCGTTTATCCCAATAAACTCCTTTGTCGGGTTCTTAGATCAATCTATCAACAACTACCAAAGTAATTGTTTAGACTATGCAATCAATACTATAAATCAAAAAGAAATGTATTGATGCCGATCTACACAACTAATCAATCCAATCTATCAAAAGATAAACCGATTATAGTTGGATCCCCAAATAGATCAAGTTTTGTGCACACCAAAGATTATGAACTCAAATAATAAATCTTCTTTGTCTTCAAATCTTCTTAGATCTTCAATAAACACATGCACACAATCAACTTGAATCTCTTGTGATCAATCACACACAGAACGGAGTCTGTTAACAATGGATTATCACAAGACGTCTTTATATCTACAAACAATCTAAAGATCCTCGTCGAAACTTCGATCTAGTTTGAGTGAATCTTATATCATAAGAGAAGATTCTCAAGCATAAACAAACTAGGTGCAATCAAAATTCAACAACCGTTAGTCAATCAAATCAATCGAAAACTAATAATAAACTGCAATTATCTAGTTTCCCACCAACGGTACTCGTAGAGATTCCCAATACCAAAGAAGTCTTTAAAACGAGCGGTCAAAAGAGATTTCACCTAATTAGGGTACTTTCCTCTTCGAATAGATGACTCCACCAGTAACAACACAACAAGGTAGTTTTGCTGGCTCTAAGGATTAGTTTGCTTGAAATGCAAACTTCAACATTTATAGACCAAGGAAGTTTGGACACCAAGGAATTTCCAAAACCGAATATTCTCAAAGATATGCAATAAACGCCCAAATCGGTTTTCATAATTCCTGGAAATGCTCTGTCCAAATATTGACCGAAATCTCAGTAGAAAATCTCCAATTAGTAAATGCAAATTACCAATTTTTATTTTTTAAAGAAATGCATTTAATTGCTGGAAATTAAAGGCATATAAAACTAAAAACCTAGATTAAAAGATTCTCAATTTATTTCGATACGGGATTCTCCTTTAGGTATTAAGGAATACCTTTGAACAATAATAGATAAGAATTACTGCACGTGTTCAAAGTATGTCGACATCTTTACTTTGTAAATCCTCTTTCATATTTACAATCTTGGAACCGATTTGCCACACTTCCAAACGAGTTTAGAATTGGTTCATTTGATTTCCAAGAACTATGTGATTGATCAAAAATATTCAATCACCATTCATGGGTTTAACGTTCTACCAAAACAAGTTTCGGTTCTACCTCCAAGTGGCTACTAAGATCGGTCACACTAGTTTCCATAAAATGGTTAACTAAGTACCAGGATCAGTTACACCAATAACTAAAACTTCTTAACCTACTACAAGGATCGATTACACGTCTTGTGATTAGTCCCACCAAGTTCTAGGATCGGTTACCCAATGACTAGGAATGGTCACACCAATTACAAATATCGATCATACCATCTCAGGTGATTACTTAAGATTGGTTTCACTAATAAAAGTCATACCGATACATAAGTCAGGCATTGTGAATAGTTTTACCAAGATACATAAACAAATTATGAGCGGTTATACTAAACACACGTATTGGTAATCCAAAGATTTGCAATGAATAACAATACCAATAAGCCTAGCGACTTTCGATTCACAAAACAAGTTTATGAATGTACTTCCTTTAAACGAAAGTAAAACATTGTTTCCTATGACGAAATCTTCATCCATACCCATACATAATCACAATAGCATTCATACGATTATGTCGATGTCTTATATACGAAGTTCAAAAGATAGGCGTTATACTTCGTATTATTATTCCTTAATACTGTGTCTAACTAGAGTACAATCATTCACAGCTTCGCAGTTATGTTTTCAATATAGCACGACTTGAAAGATACGTTAGGAATGAAACAGTTCAAGTCAAAATATTACTAACCTCAAGAGGAAGGATGATGTCGTCGTTGTAGCTCTTTACTTCTTCATATTCTTCAAGTCTTCGAGTAATACTTGTATGTCTCATATCCTAATAACTTTCTAGCTAACCTATACGAAGTTGACTCTATTAAATAATCTAGCGACTCTTTAAATGAGTTTTGGTTCACTAAAATATGACAACCAAACTTGACATACCTATGGTTGGTGGGTTCAACCGAGCTATGCTCTAACAATCTCCCCCTTTGTCAATTTTAGTGGAAAAACTCTTACATCATATGGATAAACAAATTACAAGAATTCATTATACATACGCTTGATTCCAAGTTTCAACAGCACAATAACATGTATACATTCAATCCAAAAATGTTGTTGTTGACATTATAATAACAAATCTAATACTCCCCCTAAACGTAAGATAGGTAGATTTTTAATCCGCACGTCTTTGTTATTCCCTTTGTAGTTATGATAACCACAAGTATCAATATGATATGTTACTCCCCCTTAGTCTATGATTTACTCTTTCGTTAGATATAACGTTTAAGCACCATTGTCCTTTCCTTAGTGATACCAAATTACTTGTTTACTCCATATATCCCCCCCCCCCCTTTTTTGTCACAAAATTACAAAGGTACGAGCAAATAAAGGACAAACCGAAAGGATCTTACAAATCTCAAAAGACTTGCAACCTATAAGAGTTAAGCACGAGGGTTCTACACACCATTTTAGATAACCAATATCAAAACCGAAACTACAAAGTAATTTTGTTCTGATATGTTACCAAGAAAACAATTGCCCGAAGCAATTTTCCATAATAGTTTAGCAAATTAAAAAAAAAAACGACTAAGCACCTTAGTTCTTTTGCTAAACCGATTGTACAGATACAATCGCTTGTTTGATAAGACCAAAATAAAGATCAGAATTAACTCTATTTTTCTTATCAGGTTCTAATTATTCGAACAATAACTTAGACCTTTCACTTTAAACAAGATAAGTACTAGGTTAGTTAACTAGTATTTCTTGTTAAGGCATTCGATTAGACTTGAATAACCGAATCATACACTTTGATAAGTCTAACTAAGATCAGAATTAACTTAGTTTCTCTTATCCGGAATCGAATTGGACTAAACCAATGATCCCGAAAACTTTTGTTAAGCCATAAACAATTCATACAAACCAAATAAATCAACTTTCATAATCATTTATCTCAACCGGAAGCAATTGAAACAAACATAGACATTAAAGCACCGCAATTGCACCGAAATTTCGTTAAGCCTAAACAATTGATACCAAACAATAAAGAAAGATAACAATAGTTTTTCTCAACCGGAAACAATTGAATCACACACACACATCCGTACACAAATAATGGATTAAACATCAATTGTACCGAAATTTTGTTAAGCAAAAGCAAAATATATGCAATAAAATCAGGCTTTTCTTAAACAGGAAAACGATTAACTAAAAAATTCGTTACCTCAAATTCCGCATCCTCTTCTCCCCATCTTTGCATATTTCTGGGTAGGAATATGATTGTGTTGTCATCCTCTCGCAAGAACAAAAGAACAACAACAACAACAACAACCTTTACCAGAAAAAGGTTGAGTCGGTTTTAACTAATGCAAAAAGCAAAATTTGAAAACCACGAAACACATATGCTTTTATGCTAAACCAAAAACGATTCAACATATTGTGACTTTTTCACACACGAGTTTCAATCTGAACCCCTTATGATCCTTTGATAAAGCCTACCAACATGGGCTAGAACTTAATCCCGCTAAACCAAAAAGTCACCCAAACCATAAGGTTTCACACAATATGAGATCGAATATTAAGGTTATGAAAACCGAAATCAAACATCCCATAACACATAGCAATAATGTAAATCATTTAAGCACAGGCTATGTAATCGAAAAACTATCACAAGAAAAATTATAAAACAATAATTTTATTCATAAATAATAGATAGTTTTATTCAAAATAGACTTTATTGAAAGAGATCAAAAACTAATGTCTATTCTCTTTCTAATCACAATTCTTGTGAAGATTGCCTTCAAAAACTGGATTCAAATTCTTCTGACCACTTCCTTTCCCAGTAGATGATTTGTTCATCTCAAACAGTTGAGAGTGAAGATCAGCTAGTACTTATTTTGAATCCTTTATCATCAGCCCATGATGTCTAATGCAACTTCTAACAATAAGAATTTGTTTTCTTAGAGAATCTTGAGGATTATCATGCTGAGATACATCATGAGTTTCAGTCAAAACTGATGCACAGAGTGCTAAATCATCAAGAGATGATCCTTCTTTTGCCAGATTCTCCATCGAAGAAATATAGTCTTCTTTCGGACAAGAATAATAATATATATACAATGGGAGAAAATCAGGGGATAATTAGGTTTATGGAAACCGAATATATTTTTCCCAAAAGTAAAAGATATCGGTTAAGAATATTTTTACTCAAGAACAGATATGTACATCCTGCCCAGATTTATGCTTCCTCACAATTTTGGGCAACAAGTGAGGATGCATTTTTCAACACAATCAGTATGTTGAGATGAGAAATATTCTCACCATAGGTAACAAAGACATCCTTAGGATGACTTATAAACACAATAGACTGTATTTCCTTACGATCTTTCTTTCTCTTGTAATTGCAAGAGTTTGCAATTTCCTTTTGAGATCTAATAAACTTATCAGCCTTCAAAATCTTTATCCCCTTGCGAAGTGCCTTGATAAATTTATTTCCAAGGAAGATTGTAGTGTGGTTATTTCTTCCACATAAAGAACTTATCATTTTATCAGAAAAACTAGTTTCTTGTTCTCTTGGTTTTTCAACCAATTTTTCTTGCTCAGATTTTACCTTTCGGGTTTTATCTGACAGAAATTTCAAAAGGTTTTCAAGTTCTAGGCTTAACCTTTTATTTTCCTTAATTCCCAACTCAAGTTTTTCTAGGAGTTGATCAGACTCACAGGATTCATCACTGTTAGAGTTGGCAAGAAGTGCACTACAGTTATATATTCCTTCATATGGTTCTTCCTCCGGAATATCATCGAGAGTAGAGACATAAGCCTTGTTGCACTTCTGAGCTTTTCTGCTGGAACAATGTTTTTCCATATGTCTGAATCTACGACACTTGAAACATTGGATTTCTTTATCAGGATTAGAGTTATCTTTCAATAAACATCCTTAATCCTTTGTGTTAGGAGAAGAATTGTTGAGTTAAGTAGTTCATCCTCTTGACAACGTTTCTCAGTCTTATTTATACATACTTCTTTCGAAGATTGACTTGTTATAGCTGAGATATCATATCCAACATTTCGGCTCTTCAGCAGAGTTTCTTTATCAAAGATCTTTAACTTTACTACAAGAGAGCTTAGAGAAAGTATAGAAAGATCATCGGCTACTATTATGGCATGTTTCTTAGACTCGTATCTGGATGGTAATGATCTGAGAATTTTGCATACTATTTCCTTTTCAGGTATAGCCTTTCCAAGAAACAAAGATGCATTAACAATCTCAGAAAGTTTAGAGTTAAACTCCTCGAAGGTATCGTTATCATCCATTTTGAGGTGTTCGCATTCAGATGAAAGGGAAAGAAGTCTTGCTTCTTTTTCAGAATCATCTCCCTCAAATACAGTCTCAAGAATATCCCATGCTTCTTTAGAAGTTTTACAAGTCAGCACATGATGTAGAAGATCATGACTAACTGCATGTATGATGGCATTCAAACCATCAGAATACTGTTTTGCAATAACTCTTTCTTCATGAGTATAGAACGCTAAGCGTTTGAACTCTGTCTCCGAATAATCCATCGGTTGTTGATATCCGTCTTTGATTAATAACCAAGTATTAAACACTACAAAAACATGTCCTATTAGTGAGGTTTTTTTTTGTAGGGGCGTCACAAATAGTGACTATTTGTGAGGGTTTTGGACCAACTATAGGAAATATTAAGTTTAGTCAAAGGAGCAGTTTTCTTTTGTCAGCTTTATGTTTCTGACAATGTAAAAAAAATCCAGACAGAATAATGGCTACGGTTTCTCAGCCGTCAAAAATGGTTAGAATTGGCTCCATCTTTTTTTTTTTTGGCTATCTCGCCCTCTCTCCTAACAAATTCTTACTAATTTTCACCAAATTCTTACTAAAATTAAAAAAAAAAAGAATTTCTTTTTTTATTCTATTTTTCTGAGCCTTATCTTCTAAAAATATCTGGTCTTTATTCAGTTTCTTCTCTTATCGCTTTTCATTTTTTCTCCGCAGCTGAAGAACTGCTAGGTTTGCTCTCGCCTCTTCTCTTCTCTGTTACCTTTTCTCGTCTCTTCTCTGATACTATCGGCGTATGATTTCAGTTTCGATTTACTTTTGTAAGTCTTTATAAGTCGATTTAGGATTTTTGGGTTTGTTCATCATCTGTATTAGGATTTTGATTCATGTATTAGGATTTTAGGGTTTGTTCATAATCTATAAATCGATTCAGTTTTCTCAACTTTGTTTGTTAGATTCAGGTATTCTTTTTAGGGTTTAGATTTTGTTGTACAATACCCAAATCTAAGTATTTTAGTTTTGTAGAGAAATAGAAGCAGTAGCATAGAAAGATTGGATGTGGGTCATACGCAAAGAAGACTAATTGATTAAGGTGCTACTATATTTCATGAAGTTAGTTTTTAAAGATGGGATTGTATTTTTTTCGTTTTTGTTTATTTGATTTTGTGTTTAGGGTTTAAATAATGTGGCTAGTGTTGTTGTTTTAGGGATTTCTGGATGATCAGTTTAGCTACAGGATGTAAGTAAACCAGATATTGTGTTTGAAGTTGTTTCTCCTTTCTTTGAGGATTTTGAGAAACTTCTCAATGAATTAGCCACATCTCTATAAGTATCTCTGATTTCTTATTTCTGGGTTTGGTTTGACTTCTTTTAATTTTGATTAGGGGCTTATTTAGTTACAGGAGTCAACAATGTGCATATTTCAAAAAGATTGATGCCCATGTTCATCAACTTAAGGGCAGTAGTTCTAGGTAATAGATCTACTCCTTTTGGATACTAATCTCCTCTCATTTGTAGGCTACAAGTAGAGATTATGAAGTTAAATCCTATGGTTTTTGATGGGTTAAGTTTTGTTATTTGGAAAACAACATATATACGCTTCTTCTTTATCATTCATTCAGTATGTGTTGTTGTGAACATGAGGTGTTTGTTAATTTTACTAATTCAGTTTACTAATTGATGTAGCTTTGTCAGACTGTATGTTGCCAAAAATCGAAGAAGTGAGAGCAAACAAGAAATGGATGTGCCCTGGTTGCTGATAGGTGTAGAATACACCGTATTTAATATCTAGTATTTATGCTTTCTTTGCGAGTTTTCTTGTAAATTATGTATCTTATGTGTGATTTTGAGTTTATTAGGTGCAATGGAGTCATTTGGAGCAAAAAGACCAATTGGAACTCGTTCAAATACAAGATTTCTACTTTTCATTGTGTAGATGACGAGAAGATGAAGACAATGCCGAAAGAATGGAGTCATTCCGAGTTCGTATGAAGAAGTTATGAACAAAAGAAGGAGTTGGAAGACCAAAAGGGTAAAATGGTCATTTTCTAGGCCAAGTGCTATTGGGACCCCCAATGTACGTTAAGGGCAGTCACTCTGCTAAGGGGCATTCAAGTTTCAAAGGAACTGTGATGTGATATTAACAAGTTGTAGTAAAGTGGTAAAAAAAAGGTTGTCGTTCACTCAGACTTGTAAAGATTTGATTTAAGAAAATACGCAAAATAAAGATAATATTTACACAGGTTTGTCACAAAATATCGAGAGGTACTTGAGACTCAAGATTCCACCAATTCTCATATTCATGTGGTTCGACTATCAATTCCAGGACAATTATAGCTCATAACATATAAATATTGACTCTTTATTCTTTGCCAAGGTAGATTTTATAAAAGATTATTGTAAATCACAAGCATGACGTATCAAAAATACTAAGACCAAGCATACGTCATCAAACAAAATCACAACCAATTAAGAAAAATCATGAAACGATTTAAACTAGTGCAAAAGTCATAAAGGAATTAAATAGATTTACCACGGGCATAGAGAATAGCTTCCTCCGTCATCCCGGTGTTGGGGTTTAGCTCCTCATATTATTCACGTGCTCAAATAATTGTTCATAGCTCAAATAGGTGAAAAACAAGAGTAAACTAATGAAGCAAGCAGTTTGCAACGCTAGGGCGTTACAAAGAGTCTGTTACAACGGTAGTGGAGTTATATTGGAATACGAAATATAGTCTGCATACAAGAGCGGTTTGCGTGTCGTTGATCTGCGACAGTTTTGTGGACTGTCACACTGTGGGTTGATGTTCTTCAACTCCTTCTTCTTCAAGCAGCAGCAGCAGCAACTCCACCCGCGGCTCTGTAAACTTTATTTCTTCTCTGCAACTACCCAGACGTCTCCCCAAAGTCTCGACACGTTCTGTAACTCCCAGCACCGTATATATATACACCACAGACTCAATGACACGGCCAAAAGAAACTCTGTTTTCTTCCAACCCAAGTCTCGGAATATTTCCCTTATTCTTCTCTGTTGCACGCGTTTTCTAGCCTCCAAAACTCACCGTTGATCTTCTAATGATGGTAGTATATCTCAGGAAAGATTCTCTAACAAATTCCATTCCACGAACTTTCCTATTATGAACCAAACATCCGTGTTTTCTGAGTTTTCTTCTCTTTCCCTGTTTTCGAATATCACCAAATATAACAAGACTTTATTCCCTGTTTTCAGTTCCAACACGTCACTGTTTTATGGCAACAAGTTATCCTGTTTTTGAACGCGCAAAAATCTCCCAATATCCCGAGAACTTTTCTCACTCCCTGTTTTGTTGAAGAATGATGAAACTCGTGTTTTTCTTCGAAACTAAACCGCCTAGCATCCATGGTTCATAATAACAGGCCCATATATATCATAATCCACGAAGAAACCCGAGAGAAACTCGTCCAAAACCAATTCAGTGGAAGTCGCAGCTGAGAATGTTCTTCCCGGCAAAATTCCCGCCAAAAATGATTTTGAAGGGTTGAAGATGAATGCCCCTTATCCAGCTCGGGTGTGTCTATAGCAGATGCCTTAAGGGGTGCAAATAACGGTGGGCTACCCCTTATCAAGTGTGTACCCCTTATCCATATTGAGTGTCCGAATAGTAATTTTCTCCCACGAGCGCAAATACCACTTTTCTAGCCAAATTTGCCGCACATGTTTATTTCTCCAAAAACACCTACAAAGACACAAAAAGCCATAATAAATACAAAATCGAGCACTAACAAAACATACAATTGAGATTAAATCAGACACAAAAATGTGTCTATCAAATACCCCCAAACTTATTAGTTGCTAGTCCTCGAGCAAAAATAAAATAAAATCCTAACTCACTGTCGCCGGCATCGTCGATTGCATTTAGCGTATGCAATAAGCCTTTAAACCCCTAGGTGGCCCTAGTGGCCGAGTTATAGTCTCGGGAGGGTTTACAAGAGATATACCCACAAAACCTTTACACTCCAGACCCTAACTATCTACACGGAACCTTGGAAGGCACTAAAAAATCTCCTTGGTTGGCATACTTATTGACTACAGGAGGAAGTACCTGATGCGAAATTCCAATTCTTTGTACACGAGTTTGCACTCAAGCATACTAAAATTCATATATAAGTCACAGAGCTCTACTCAGATAGTCACACTATGGACATCAATACCCGGAGTCAAAACTAATCACATGGATAGATCAAGAAGATGGAAATAGAAAAACATAGATGGTTTTGATGTTTACTAAGTGATCGATGTTTCCCATATCTGTCTAGAAGGCCTCATAAAATGAACCTATCCTAATGGACTGAGATACTAGTCGACTAATATCAACACAACTAGCATATACAAGGGAACCAGTGGTCGACAATCCTAATTCTAGATCAACACGTCTGGCATATACAAGGGAACCAGCGGTCGATTTATTCACTGAACATTAATTTTTTTTTTTTTTTTTTTTTTTTTTTTTTAACTGCATGATTAGATCTTTTGGATCCAAGCGCATGCTTCTTGTCAGCAGATTACATGATAGTTCCCGTGGATCCTGCATTCCACGCTTGTTTAGGCGACGGAGACAGGGAAAACACACACATATTGCTATTCCCAAGTGTTAATTTTATTCCGTTTGGTCTAATTGGTCTAGTCTTTTTTTTTTTTTTTTTTTTTTTTCAACTTTTTCTTTTTCACTTTTTCACTTTTTTTTTTTTGGTATCTCAATCACTCTAATTCACCCTAGCATTGGTAACAACTTGAATCGTGGGACCCACCTAATCACTTAGAGAAACATAGTTTAAAAACAAAATAAAATAAAAACAGAAGTGAAAAGGACTCAACGAGATTGGTGAAACTATCATGTTATTTCTAACACCCGAGCTACGTGCTTTTATGAATAGACTCTTTAGATGTTGCCATCTAATCAGATTGGTTCCTCAACTCCTACAACCAAAATGCTTCCATCCACTTAGATTGGTTAGTGCCATCCTTAATAAGCATAAATTTCTAGGTTCTGGAGTTTATCAATGCAACTAAAAAGTTTATCCCATACCCCCAAACTTAAATCTAACATTGTCCTCAATGTTCTAAAGATAAAATTAAAAGCATGAACAAGGAGAAACTGTTACCATTTGAAGTAAAAGAGTTAAGGAAAGATATTACCGTGTCGCATGAGCATGGGTTACCTCCCAAGAAGTGCTAAGTTTAAAGTCTTCAGCCAGACTAAGAAAGGATTAGTCACCTCATAGAATCATAAAGTAATAGCCTAAATTTACGTGGGTCATCAAAACCAAATAGAGCTATCACAAATAAAAGGAATCTGCAACATGCCAAGGAAATTAACAAATAAAGCACACCCTTGTCTAGTTTCCTGTTTAAGACAACTACATCTAGCTGTGGTTCAGGTTCAGGCTCTATGAAAGGGTCTAAATAAAATATTTTCATGGGTTGCATTTCCTCGAAGCTAAGATCCGATTTAGGTATTAGAGTCTGGAAAAAACTCAAATAAAAACTTAGAAGCACATAATAATAACCTGAATAATTGCGGATCCTTAAAGTCAATCAGTTTTGACTCACACAATTGACCACGATGAAACTGGCGGTCAATCATAATAAAATGTGTCGATACTAATTTCCTAAAGTACTTAGGTTTAGTCTCAAAACTAAATAATTGACACATCGAAACTTATACATTCCCATAATTGGTTGAAAAATATTTGGTGGGAAAACAAAATCAATCTCACGGGTATCATAGCCTGGGCAAACCACATCAACCGAGAGGATGGGTTTCTAACAACCGAACTTCCCTATGGACATCACTAGGTTCAGAAAACGTGTATGAAGATAATCTTTTAAAATGGTTGAGGCACATATGTCAAGTCCCAAGTGAGGGACCTTTCTAAGAGTTAAGGCACATGGAGAATGATAATCACCCCCAAACTTAGAGTTTTCGGTGTCTCTAAATAGACTAGTCACAACTTCCCTAATTTCAAGGTCATCCGATTCCCGAAAATGGTCAATTGATTCTTCTAAGTCGGGTTCATCCTCACTCATCTCTACGAGTTCATTTTCTTTTTCTAAGTCTGTTGTTTCTAAATCGCTAGACTCAAAATATACCGTTCCTCTAAACCATAATCAGCTTTCGTAATCATAAGGAAAAACTACATCGTCTAAAACGGTGGTATCTCTAGTCAAATCCTCGTCCTTTTGAATAGGTGAATAATTATTAAAATTATTTGGATTCGAAGTAGAAATAATATTATCGTTGTAACGCTCAATTGGAGTAGCAAATTCCTGATCACTATGCCTAAATATTTCAGATTCTTCATCAACACTATCCTCATCATAATCGTCGTTATAATAACAAGAAAATGGTTGAACCTCATCTAAACAAGTAGTGTTACCAATTTTATCCTCGTCATCTTGATTATGCAAATAACTATCCTCATTTTCAAGGGTATTTTTTGGAAACACTATATTGGAAATCTAGATTTCGAGCAATTCTTTCATTCGTCTCGGTTATCATCTTGAGGGATTCTTCTAAAGAAAGTTCTCTTTCGTCATAAACTAAGTTATTCATCTTAGCTAACCTACGTGTCGACTCCCTCTAATTTCTGAGAGACTCTTCTAAAGGAGAAATATAAGAATTTTGCTCGTATGACCCGTGCGTGTGTGGATAGTAATTGGGCTCATCATGGTATGAGCCATAACCTTGAAAAGGCTGATGTTCCCAACCACTATTCACATTATGGTCAAAGTAGTAACGTCCATTTTGAAATTCATCCGATATTCGTTGTATTGGCCATTGTAATACCCGATTCGACATTCTATTCGCGGGGTGTGAGTTGTCACACGAATTAAAACCCACCGACGGGGGATTCGTGGGTGGATAGAGTCTTACCTCCCGTACCCGGACGGGCGATGAACCGTTGAAGTCGACTCAGGCCACCGACTCCGATGTCAGTGTACGAACCCGAGGGGCCGAGACAGTATCGTAACTGTCGTCCTTCCCTGCAAACAGTTTTTATTTAACCTCAACCCTTCCTTAGGGTTTAAAAATAGTAATGTCCAATGTCCCAAAAATAAAGTTCAAAAAGTGTCCAAAAATAAAAAGAAAAATTACAAAAATATAACCCTATTTACAGTTTCTAAAAATAAAACAAAATAACTATATACAAAATCTTCTTCTTCACTCCTTGGACTCCTGTTTTCTTTCCTTCTTTGGCGATGCTTTCCTTTTATATAGAACTTTTTCTTTCCTTGTAGCTTCGCTCCAAATCTGAAAAGAATCAAAAAAAAATACCAAAGGCGTAAAAGAGAACAAAAATAATAAAAATAAAGAAAAATAAAAACCTAAAACAAATCTAAATACAAGTCCGCGTCGGCGGCGCCAAAAATTGATGTGATATTAACAAGTTGTAGTAAAGTGGTAAAAAAAAGGTTGTCGTTCACTCAGACTTGTAAAGATTTGATTTAAGAAAATACGCAAAATAAAGATAATATTTACACAGGTTTGTCACAAAATATCGAGAGGTACTGAGACTCAAGATTCCACCAATTCTCATATTCATGTGGTTCGACTATCAATTCCAGACAATTATAGCTCATAACATATAAATATTGACTCTTTATTCTTTGCCAAGGTAGATTTTATAAAAGATTGACTGTAAATCACAAGCATGACGTATCAAAAATACTAAGACCAAGCATACGTCATCAAACAAAATCACAACCAATTAAGAAAAATCATGAAACGATTTAAACTAGTGCAAAAGTCATAAAGGAATTAAATAGATTTACCACGGGCATAGAGAATAGCTTCCTCCGTCATCCCAGTGTTGGGGTTTAGCTCCTCATATTATTCACGTGCTCAAATAATTGTTCATAGCTCAAATAGGTGAAAAACAAGAGTAAACTAATGAAGCAAGCAGTTTGCAACGCTGCAGAGGCGTTACAAAGAGCTGTTACAACGGTAGTGGAGTTATATTGGAATACAGAAATATAGTCCAAAGGAAGAGCGGTTTTCATGTGTCGTTGATCTGCGATGATTTTACTGCGATCACACCTGTGGGTTGATGTTCTTCAACTCCTTCTTCTTCAAAGAGCACAGCAACTCCACCCGCGGCTCAGTAAACTTTATTTCTTCTCTGCAACTACCCAGACGTCTCCCCAAAGTCTCGACACGTTCTGTAACTCCCAGCACCGTATATATATACACCACAGACTCAATGACACGGCCAAAAGAAACTCTGTTTTCTTCCAACCCAAGTCTCGGAATATTTCCCTTATTCTTCTCTTTCTGCACGCGTTTTCTAGCCTCGAAAACTCACCATTGATCTTCTAATGATGGTAGTATATCTCAGGAAAGATTCTCTAACAAATTCCATTCCACGAACTTTCCTATTATGAACCAAACATCCGAGTTTTCTGAGTTTTCTTCTCTTTCCCTGTTTTCGAATATCACCAAATGTAACAAGACTTTATTCCCTGTTTTCAGTTCCAACACGTCACTGTTTTATGGCAACAAGTTATCCTGTTTTTGAACGCGCAAAAATCTCCCAATATCCCGAGAACTTTTCTCACTCCCTGTTTTTGTTGAAGAATGATGAAACTCGTGTTTTTCTTCGAAACTAAACCGCCTAGCATCCATGGTTCATAATAACAGGCCCATATATATCATAATCCACGAAGAAACCCGAGAGAAACTCGTCCAAAACCAATTCAGTGGAAGTCGCAGCTGAGAATGTTCTTCCCGGCAAAATTCCCGCCAAAAATGATTTTGAAGGGTTGAAGATGAATGCCCCTTATCCAGCTCGGGTGTGTCTATAGCAGATGCCTTAAGGGGTGCAAATAACGGTGGGCTACCCCTTATCAAGTGTGTACCCCTTATCCATATTGAGTGTCCGAATAGTAATTTTCTCCCACGAGCGCAAATACCACTTTTCTAGCCAAATTTGCCGCACATGTTTATTTCTCCAAAAACACCTACAAAGACACAAAAAGCCATAATAAATACAAAATCGAGCACTAACAAAACATACAATTGAGATTAAATCAGACACAAAAATGTGTCTATCAAACTGCTAAAGGAAGTCCAGTCATTTACTGAGGGGGATGCCAGATTTCAAATGATGATAAAGGCGCCCAAATATTTCCCTACGGGCACACCATCATCTTCACCTCGGTTTCGTGAGGAACAAAGAGGAGAGAGCTCGAGTTTGGAGGTCTCAGTTGAGACGTTGGTTGAGCCAAATGATTGATCGAAGGCGGTGGTGCGAGTTCATTCGTTGTTACGGGAGATTCTTGCTGCGATGGTGCGCTCGAGAACAAAACAGGAAAGCCATGGCTGGAAGTAGTGACGAGTTTACGAGAAGATACTTGCCGAGATGGTGATTGCTGGAGCTGCTCGTGATCGGTATGCATGGCAGTGATGGGTTTGACCTGTGGTGTTCTCGAGAGAGTAAACTGATGAGACACGGATGGAGTTGTGTGATAGAAGAAGTGATGGGATATGCTGCTGCTCGAGTGTTGGCTGATGATCATGTCGATGGAAGACTCGATGACAGTGATCAATATGGAACCAGGGAGTGTTGGCTGATGGTTTGTCGAGGAGGACAACGCTGTAAAGATGAAGAAGACGTGTTGCTTCTGGATTCTGGGACCGGTCTCCTAAACTGAGAAACCAGCTGAGTATCTAGGAAGTTAAGAAACAGGGAACTCGAGCTTGACATTCAGAGATGGAGAAGAACTCGTTGGCAGTGATTAGAAGATGAAGGTGGAGTCGAGATGATGATTGAGTTGGTTTTACGCCATTACATGCCATTACCGATGAAGACAGGGATGATGGAATGGGTTGAGCAGTAAGAGTTGGAATGGGAGAAAAGTAGATACGGAAAATGAGTGGTAGTTGCTTTGAGAATGATGGCGATGGGTTGAAGATATGAGCTTGGCAGTGATATTCTATCGGTTATTCCATGGTTACAGGGAACGAGCTCAAGCTAGAACTCAGGGAAGATGCCGAGAGTTCAAGGTAGCTGCCATGGTTGTTGACCGTGATGTTTGTGGTTATCGAACAGATGGTGCTGTTGTTCATGGACTGGTGCAGCTCGAGCTTTGCTGCCACCGACTGATGAAAGATGGTTGTTCGGTGATGTCAGGCGAGAAGGTTGGAACTATGATGGAAGAATTTGTCGAGAGAGGAGCTTCAACTGACGATGCGTTGAGCTCGAGCTGCTGGTTGTCATGAGAAGAACTTGATCGAGAAAAGAGAGATATTGGGTTTACTGGCAGTGAAAGAGGAGATCGAGACTAGGTGTTGCGGTTGTGTAGAATTCGAGAAACCAAGAAGGGAGTTGGAGCTGTGAACGGAGTTTGAGAAGGAAGAAAAGAAGAAAGTGTTGTTAGTTCCATGGAACTAACAGCGGGATCGAAAGGCTAATGAAATGGGCTGGACTTTGTCATTTGACTCGAGCCCATTAGCTGTTTTGAGAACTCTCACGGCCAGTTTTGGCAGTGACTTGTGTTAAGGAATTGTGGCGAGTTTGGCAACTACTTTCAACCGGGGTTCGATGCACGGGACACAATTCCTAAGGAGGTGCTCTCTCCTATTTTTGCTAGGTTTCCTAGTTTCTTCAAGAGGAGGTTATAAAACTCTATATATAAGGAAGCTTATGGGGATTTTGGGGGGATCTTTTATCTTTTATTTTATCTTTGCCTCTACTTTTGTTCTAGGGTTTAGAACCATGAAGTCTTTTCTCTTTCTTCTTGTTATGAACTCCATGAATATGAGCTAGAGTTTTATTATTGGTTATGGAATAAGTTGGATTTCCAAATATGGGTTTTAATTCAATAAATTAGTTTTCTCTCATATTATCGTTTATGATTCACCATTAATATTGTTACATGATTTGAATGCTTGTTAGTCGAGTCGCGAATCGATTGAGTTTGCTTTCATCTTTATTGCTAGATTAGGGTTATTATACGCAAAAGTGATAATTCCGGATTGCAAGTAGCATAAATATGATTATAGTTTGTAGTGATATATTCTTATGATCATATGTGAACCATAACCTTTGTTAAATCGGATTAGTGCGCTTTCCACGTTCGATTGCTTTGATTGGCCTAATTTCATAGAACCTAATGCATCTAGGGAATTAAACTTGATTAGTGCTTTTACACGTTAGGTTGTTCCTTTAGATAGAATTCATATTCACATCTTTTAATGTGTTTGTTGATGGCAAGAGGAGATTTGCGGGATATACTTGCGATCAAGGTATTCTAGGGTCTTTGATAAAAGTTGAGATTAAAATATCAATTCTAGTTATTGTGTTGAAAACATGTGTGTGATTGAAGACGAAATCCATGACCAATACTTTCTCATCCGTAATTTGATTCGTTTACTTTTCTTTATTTGCTTTTATTTTATTTTATTACATAAACTCAGAAAATCCTCGGTGTTTTATATAGGAAACCATAACAATTTGACAACCTAGACCTCTATGTGGGATCGATCCTTTCTTGCCCTTGCTTCATTATATATTTTGAGTAGTAAGAAAGTGTAATTATATTTGTGTCGGCTGACAACCGGTCAGTTGCATAGAAAACAAAGGAATCAGGTCATAATTGATATATAACAGGTGATATTCCTTGGCTTGTTACTTCTTCTTTTACTAAAGTAGATTCATACAAGAGTCTTGTGCTTCTTTGAATAAATTCCATTACTGACTCCCGTGTTTGTTTTCCATATGATTCTGATATTAGCTCGAGAAATGGTTTAACCAATGATAGGGTGTAGAATACATCTTATTTACTATCTATTGTTTTTGCTTTCTTTGCTATTTTTCTTGTAAATTATGTATTTTACGCTTGTTTTGAGTTTTATAGATACTTTGGAGTCGCACGGAGGAAAAGAATAAGAAATCACCCAATTTGAGTAAAAGGGCAAAATAGTCATTCATGGGCGAACACTATTTGGAGCCCAGCCAAGGTTAAGGGGCAACTCTATTTGGAGAAGCACTAAAGACAGGCCCAGTGAAGTTAAGGGGTTGTCATTCGGGTACCCCTTATCATTTATCGAGGGTGTAATTATCCCCTGGGGTGTAACCATCCAACTCAAGCCACACAACCCTAAATCGAGAAGGCTATCTTCTCTTAATCATTTTCACCTGAAATTGAGAAGGAGGAAAAGCTTGCAGCCATAAGCAGAGCCAGAGATCGAGAAATTGAGAGATTGAATGTTAAAAGAAAAGCTGTCTGACCGGTTGTCAGCCGACACAAATATAATTACACTTTCTTACTACTCAAAATATAAATATAGCAAGGGCAAGAAAGGATCGATCCCACAGAGAGGTCTAGGTTGTCAAATTGTTTCGGTTCCCTATAAATAACACCGGTAGTTTTGTGATTTTATAAGCGAAAATAAAATAAAAGCAAAACAATAAAAAGTAAACACGCAAATTAAGGATGAGAAAGTATTGGTCATGGATTTCGTTTTTATTCACAAACATGTTTTCAACACAATAACTAGAATTGATATTTTAATCTCAACTTTTATCAAAGACCCTAGAATACCTTGATCGCAAGAATATCCCGCAAATCTCCTCATGTCATCAACAAACACATTAAAAGATGCGAATATGAATTCTACCTAAAGGAACAACCTAACGTGTAAAAGCACTAATCAAGTTTAATTCCCTAGATGCATTAAGTTCTATGAAATCAGGCCAATCAAAGCAATCGAACGTGGAAAGCGCACTAATCCGATTTAACAAAGGTTACGATTCACATATAATCATAAGAATATATCACTACAAACTATAATCATATTTATGCTACTTGCAATCCGGAATTATCACTTTTGCGTATAATAACCCTAATCTAGCAATAGAGATGAAAGCAAACTCAATCGACTCGCGACTCGACTAACAAGCATTCAAATCATGTAACAATATTCTTGGTGAATCATAAACGATAATGTGAGAGAAAACTAATTTATTGCACAAAAACTCATGTTTGGAAATTCAACTTATTCCATAACCAATAATAAAACTAGGTACTCATATTCATGGAGTTCATAACAAGAAGAAAGAGAAAATATTTCATGGTTCTAAACCCTAGAATAAAGTAGAGGAAAAAGAATAGAAGATAATAGATATCCTATGTTTTGAGAAAAGTCTTCTCTTTTATAGCTCCACTCCTTCCAAAACTAGGTTTTGTCTTCAAAGTCCATTAGTTGGAAATTCACCCGGCCCACAAGAGAGAGAAACTCGTGTAGAAATTTTGTCCCAAAAACGCTCGCCGGAAAACTGGGATTATGGCTTAATCCTAAATTGAAATATATCTCGGGTGGCCTGGCAAAGTCCACCCGCCACCGGTCAACGGGTCAGGACCGAGTCATCTCGGGTCAACGAGTCAAACCGGGTCCAATCATTTAGTATGGGTCAGAGTCAGACCTGAGTCAGTTTGAGTCAGTCACTGCCTTGGCTGAGTGAGCTGACTAACCTTGGCTCGGAGCCATTGCACGAGTGTGTATCGATCATGCACCGGGGATGGTGCTTCATCCAAACAATTCCAGACCATTCCGGCTCTTCCCCACACATTTAATCAAGCCATTTCAAGTCATTCATTCTGCATCACTGCCGCATACTCAAACCTTCCAATCCCATCACCTACAGCTCACTGCACAACTCCATCGCAACACTTATCCAGCACAACTGCTCCATTGAGACAAACACCTCAGGAACTCAGAGCTACTACCACCTGCAGCTAGCACAGCTAATACTGCAACCCAAATCCCTGCTGTATCTCCACTGCCTAACCAAATCAATACCAACATTGCACCTTCTCTGTAATGCAAGACTCAACTCCACCAACTCTGCAATCATTAGTGCCAAACCTCCAAGCCATTCTCATTCATAAGCAACACCAGCACCTGCTATTTTCTAGCTAAGACCAAATCCAAGTGAAACTCTCAAACTCCGTGCTTCTTTAATTCATTCTAACTGCAGCTACAACTCAGGCCTAGCTCCATTCTACCTCCAGTCTGCAACTCAAACAGAATCAATACAACCTCACTTCCCTTAGCTTTTCTAGCACCAGATACTGCCCTGCAACCTTGAGCAACAAACTACACTGAACTCAGCTATTGATTAACCCACATTTCCTAGCTGAGTCCTTGTCACTCAGCAACCAAAACCAATCCAGCCTCATGTTCACTGTCACTAATAGTTCTGCAATATCTTTGCAGTGAACATCATGGCCTGTAGTCACCAACTAGTTTCCTGTGTCTGCACCCTGGCTCCACAACCTTGACAGAACCAATTAGAACACCAGTTACCCATCAGTTCCACCATTGTATCTGCAATTCTCAATTGGCTGCAACACCACTGCCTCTTCATTCCATCTCACAGCTAGCACCAACTTCATCCTTGCCTGAAACTGCATCTTTCCATTTCAACCACCAGACCTTCATCTCAGCCCCAGTTCCACTGCTGTCATCCCTGGAAGCAACCTTGTAAACTCCATTCTGCTGCCATACTCGAACATCATTAACAGGGAATGACAGAACCCACAAACTTCTCATCAATTCCCTCACCATCAGCAGCTCTCGAGTTAGCATCTTCTCGATCTCTCAACCAACAGACTCAAAATTAATCTTCGATTCTTTTTCACAATCACCGAACCCATTTCCTAATCCAAATTCAATTCAAGGGCGACAACAAACCCTTCTTCGATTCCACAACAGCCGCGACAAACCCTAACTCCATATCCTCCGTTAATTCACAAGCAACAATCATCAATTATAGAGCTCAAAACCCTCTCTTCACCTGAATCCGATTCACAGAACAATATCCATCCCCATTTCTTCAATTTGTCCTCTCTCATGAATTCGAGCGACAACTTGATTTCTCCCAAACTCTCTCAGACCTCACTAATAACAGCAGTCGCTCAGGTGAAAAGGAAATGGATTGAGAAGAAACACTTCTCGATTTAGGGTTGGGTAGGTTGGTTATAATTGATGTTCTGTCCAGTTGATAAGGGCTACCCAGATGGCATCCCCTTATTGTAAAAGACTGGACTCCCTTTAACACTTCTCTTGAACTTGAATGCCCCTTAACAAGAAGGTGTCCCTTATCATCCAGTTGGGATGCCAATAGCACTTCCCGATAAAATGACCATTTTGCCCTTTGCTTATGAGTTCTTGTTTTGCACATAACTTCTTCATACGAACTCAGAATGACTCCGTTCTTTCGCCATTGCCTTCGTCTTCTCGTCCTCTACAAAATGAAAAGTAGAAATATTGTATTTGAACGAGTTCCAATTGGTCTTTTTGCTCCAAATGACTCCATTGCACCTAATAAACTCAAAGGCACACATAAGATACATAATTTACAAGAAAACTCGCAAAGAAAGCATAAATACTAGATATTAAATACGGTGTATTCTACACCTATCAAATTCCCCACACTTAGACTTTGCTAGTCCTCGAGCAAATCAAACAAAATAATAAAATACAACAACTCCGTGTCGTCGAGGCTACGGTTAATTTTAGCATAAATAACAAGCCTTTAAACCCCTAGGTGTCCCTAGTGGACGAGTTATAGTCTCGTGAAGGTTTACTAGAGATATACCTACAAAACCTATATTTCCAACTCCGTCTATTTGTGACAAATCAATGAACGAATCCAAAATGACTACGGGAGGAGGTACCTTGCAAATTCAATTCATATATTAGTAAATAAACTCTAATTAGATAGTCGAACAAGCCACAATACTCGGAAACTAACAAACCACAATCACAATGAAAAGATTAAGAAGATGGATATAGATGTAGATGTTGGCGAATGTTCACAAGTGTTCGATGTTTCCCATATCTGCTGAAGGTCACTTTAAAGATGAACCTAATCCTATTGGATTGAGCTACTTGGTGCTTGAATGCTACATCAAATCAATTGGCATATACAAGGGAACCAAGAGTGACTTTATTCAACACATACTTTCTTCTCTTTTTTTTTTTTTATATGATTGGATCAAACTGGATCCAATTTCTCTTTTTTTTTTTTTTTTTTTTTTGACGGCATGATTAGATCTTTTGGATCCAAGCGCATGCTTCTTGTCAGCAAATACATGATAGTTGCCTTGGATCCTGCATTCCACGCTTGTTTTGTAGGATCATAATATCGCAACGTACAAGACTCGCGGGATTAATAAACGACGGTACCGCGAGGGAGTCGCAGGAAACTAAAATAAACGACGCGATGGGAAATAACGACACACAAAATAGCTGAAAGACATGGAATCTGGCGAGGGTTAAGAAGTGTCGCGAGATTGGATAGTTGTACACTGGCGACACTTCGCGAGACATTCCCGAAAATAAAGGGTAGCTTAGCTGTCACCCACTATGTATTACCCTATATAAAGGGTCGAGTGAGTCTGTAAAGGAGAGGATCTTTTTAGAATGGTTAGGCAAGTCATTAGGAGAGAGAAAATTTAAGAGTGTTTTAACTTCTAAGTGTAATTCTATTTTCCTGTGTAAACACTTCATGAATTCAATCAATAAATGTTCTTGATCTTATATCTTCTAATGGATTAATTAGGCAAAATCGAGTAAGGGGTGTAGTGTGGGAAAACCTGCTACTACATATGCGCTAGAAACAGGGACTGTGCAGAGATTGACGTAGAAATTGGAAGGAATTTGGATTGAGAAGATCCTCAAGAATTCATTGAAAAAGAAAAATGGCTAGAAGAAGAAATGTACAAGGACAATCAACGGTTGTAAGAAGAAGTGGGAGACTTGCTGGAGAAAGGAGGAATGAAACAGGAGAATCATCAAGGATGAATAGGAGAAATGATGGAGAAGATCAAAATCAGCCATCGAACTCCCCGGTAGCAAACGCGGTTGAGGATTATGATAGAGTAAGTGTACATACTTGGAGATCTGATTCTCGAAGACGAGAGAAGAGGAGCAAGCAGTTGGTTGGAACAATGGACAAGGAGGAGGAGAGCAAGAAATGAATGGAGAAATGAATCTAGGTAACGAAGAAATCGCAAACATTAGAAAGATTGAGACAAACAATACATGAGGAGAGACGGCTAGAGGCAGAGGAACGAGCAAACTTGACAAGACAGAATCATGAATTGAGGATGGAAAATATGAGGTTGCAAAATAGGAGATCTAGAAGTAGCGTGAGATCAAGTTCAAGATCGAATGGAGAAGAAAGAAGGAGAGTTTTACCAACAAAGCACCGATGAAGAAACACAAAATCCGAATATAGAGCATGGCGAGAGAAGAGAAGAAATAGAAGATCGTTATATTCCTCAGCCCGAAAATCTTCAAAATGAGCGGAATAGGGAAAATCAAGGAAACATGCAACTCCAAGAATTGAATGACCCAAATTACTGGGAAGGAGAATAATCTTGCGGGGAGAGAAGAATTGAGAAGAAACCGAGAGATCGAAGATGACATTGAGAGACACTACATTGAACAAGCGCGACTAGCTCGCGAAAGAGAAAGAATGAGAGCAGAAATGGAAAATCAAGAGATGGAAGAAGCAATCCGGCAGAATAACCATGACAACCGCGAGAGAAGAAGGGAACAAAATCGTACCAATAGAAATATTAATGAAGAATATGAGAGGGTGCAGATGATGAGAGCTGAGAGGCAACCAAGAAGAGAGAACAACCGATATAATGGCGTGCGAATTGACGAAAGAAACGAAGAAGAGCGTCGCGAGGAAAGAAGAGGAGAAAATAACGAGCAGGAAGGTCAAAATAGACACGAGCGAAGAAGGAGAGAAGCAGAGCTAAAAAGACCAGTAGAATCAAATTCTGAGGCAAATGAACAAATCTTAAGAGAACTGGCTGAAATGAGAGGATTGTTGAACAGCAGAAGGGAAGGAGGAAGGAAACAATTGGACGAAGCCATCGCAGAGGCTGCGAAGAATCCCTTCACGCTAGAAGTACAGATGGGAGGAATACCTCCTAAGTGCAATCTCCCCGCATTAACAAACATCTTCGACGGAACAACCTGTGCGGTACAGCATATCAAGGCCTATATGAGGTGTATGTTGCAGTGGGAGAATCATGATGCCATACTGTGCAAGTATTTCGCATCAAGCCTAATTGGAGAAGCACTAAAATGGTTTGAGGGACTACCAAGGAACACAATCACATCATTCAATCATTTACAAGCCACATTCCTAGGAGCATACATAAGTAACAACTCTTCACGACCAGGTATTGAAGATGTATTCGGGTTGAAACAAAGGGTTGGCGAGAGCTTAAGGCGCTTGACAATAAGATGGAGAACCATGTGTAGCGAAATGGCGGACGGGTTGAGGAAAGATATCTCATCCTCTCATTTGTGAATGCTCTCTTCGCGACTAACTTGTTGTACATTCAAATTTTTAGAGTCAAAAATACCATCACGATGGCGTAATCATGAGAATTACAGGGGAGAATATATCGCCTTAGAAGAAAGACAGAATGAAATGAATTCTTATCCATCGCAAACACAAACTCGAATGCTGCGAACGCAAGCTTGTTACCTCGGTTCATCAATACAAGCGAGCACTTCCGCAAGGACAAAGCAAGGGAAAGGCCGATGAGAGACAATAAGATAGTAGCTATGGGAAGCCATGACCAGGGAGGAATTTGAACAAGAAAGGAACTACTATAACCGTAATAGAGAATAATAAGATTCGAGGCTAGACAATGTGCAAGAAACTTATGGTGGACGAAGGCAATATAACCATGGAGGGCGAGAGAAGCCGCAGGGATAGTGTGGGAACCAATTAGGATGCCTCCACCGAATGCTAGTGTGGAAAAGATCTGGGAGGCTATACTCGTGATGGAAGAAGTACCAGCACCTTGGAACGCGGGGATGGAACCACCACCAGGCGACAGAAGTCATGAGTTTTGTTCTTACCATCGCTTCCATGGACATCAAACAAACGATTGCAGAAATGTAAAGAGAATTATTCTCAGGATGATTGATCAAGGGAAACTGAATCACTTTCTAAAAGGAGAAGAAAAAGGCCGACATTACCACCACCACCGAAATGCACGTAACGAGTGTCGGCGAAAGGAAAGGAAACATTTGTGATAGAAATCGGAACGAAAGCCAAAAATTTGAATTGCAACTCTATCGTCCACTCTTATCGCACAATTGAAGATTTTCATGACAATGTGCTCAGTAGAGTCTTTGCGAGAGATGCTGATGATAAAGAAATAATGAGCCCAAGCGAGAACGACGCATTAGAAAAGTGGCAGTGAAGACTATTTCTTTCTCTGCAGATGAAGTGCCAAAAGGAAGAGAAACACATGATAGCCCGTTGGTTGTGAAACTAGAGATTAACCCGAAACCAGTTGATGGAGAAGATGATGAAGCAGAAGCTTGCTGGGCGATCAACCGAATCTTAATCGACACCGGAAGTTCGGTAAATATTCTCTTCTACCATACTTACAAGACGATGGGAGGAAAAGATGAGGATTTGATCCCCTCTACATACAAGATATATGGCTTTAATGGCACTGCAAACAAACCAAAGGGAGAGGTTCACATGAGAATACCTCTACAGGGATTATCAACTGATATTTTATTCTCGTGGGTTGACGTGGAATCTCCATACAATGCGTTGATTGGGAGGCCATGGCTTCATGAAATCTTGGGAGTCGCATCAACATATCATCAATGTATTAAATTCCCACATCCAAATGGCATTGGTATTATACAGGGAGATTGGAAGGAGTCGCAACAATGTCATGAAGTAGATGTAGAAAGTGCAAGAAAGGAATGCCAAAAGAAAAGGTTGGAAACAACATGTGAGAGATGAGCAGAGAAAGGAAAAATTGATGGTGGATGCCATAGAAGTAAGGACTGAACGTACCTCGCGAGGTGAGTGCCTAGAGACAGGCGAATATTATGGTAATAAAGAAGCAAAGGATATGAGGAGAAGAAGTAGCAATTGAAGTAATGATGTGCGCGAATCTCGCAGCCAAGAGTATATGGGAATTCAATTAAGAAAGAAAAATGAAAATACAGAATTATGCGAATACTTTGCAAACAAGAATCAGCAAATAATGAAACATGAATGATTGAATGATTTAACAAATATGAATAAGTAAAAGAATGGGACAAACCTTTATGGCGTACACCCTAGTTCGCGAATAACATTTCGTAAGAGGCAAATGTAAGACCTAAAGTGCGTCATAATGGGGGTATCTCTCGACATGGCTCAGGGGGAAGGTTACACCGCTCCTGAAGCCTGAGTCATGGAAATTTGGGGCCCATGAAAGCCTATCCGGAAGAGGTACCTTGGATTCCCAACTATATATGTAGGTTATACCCTGGTTGGGCGACCGAGGGTCTCTTCTTAGGAGTCGATGTATGCTCAAGGCGCCGGGTACACGGTTGAGCCGAGTGCCCGGGATGGATGAACCTACCCCCGCCATTCTTGGCAAGTCTTGGCATGCGTTGCACTCGCCCGAAGAAAACTCCACTTAGGTGCAGTCTCGTAACCATAAACCATATAGGTATAAGGGATAAGAGGCTGCGAAAACAACCGGTTGTTGTTAAGACCGGATGGGAGGAGCTAGTCTTGTATGGCCGATGTTTCGCCTCCTTGAAGGGGCAACCGGGAGATGATAAGGGCGACGCTCTCCATTAGGGGGTGTCAAAACAGAGACGCAAATGTCATGAGGCTTTGTTTTCGCAAGGAGACTTAGGCTTGTCATATTTGTGCAATGATCCTGCAGAGGCAATAATACTAACGCGAGGGTAAGGCGAGATCAATGGGTCTTTACACGAAAGTGTACGGACGTCCTGCGATTTCGTCGCAAGACGGCAATGTCATGGGGCTTTATGTTCGCAAGGATATTTAGGCCTGTCATATTGTCGCAACTAAAACATCCTGCAGAGGCAAAAATACTTGGAAAATGATAAGGCAAGATCAAGGGGTCCTTACATACAAGTGTAAAGACGTCCTGCGATTTTGTCGCAATAAAAGGTGGCAGGGGAGGACCTCTAATTAGGGAGGTCTGACTTGGAAGACCACATAAAAATGATAAGGCAAGGTCAATGGGCCATTGCATGAAAATGTAAAGGCGGCTTGCAAACTTGTCGCAATAAGAAAAATTAAAGTGAAGACCACCAAAAGCATAAGGCGACATTGTCGCAACGATACATTTTAATACCAATGATGACAAATAAGATCTTTCATCCGAAGATAAATAACAGAGGCAAGTATGGGAATGGGAAAAGTAAAATATTGTTATTCATCTTCTGATGAAAGAATTATACATCAATAATGTTAGCCGATTATATCACAAGGAAGAACTACCCGAGGGGAAAAATTCAAGAAATACACTATAATAAGGATACAGAAATGTACAGATATTACAAGCAGAAAAAGAAAACAAAAAGAGTTATTTATTTGGCGATTCTTCTTCATCTGATTCTTCAGTCTGATTATTCTCATCGCCAGAATTTTCTTCTTCGCCAGCCTCGCTATCAGAAACATCTGAGACAGGCAGATTCTCAGGAATCTTTTCAAGGAGACAGGGATATGAATGCAGAGGGATATTGTGATCCTTACAAACATACTCCATGCCTCCATTGCGGAAACGAACAGCATCATTGCTAAAATTCTCCACTGTCGTTAGAAATTGTTTCTTCAACCTGGAATATCTATTCTCGCGAAGGGAGAGATTCTTTTGCATGAGTCGTTCTTTTCGGTTTCGAGTTCTTCAATTCTCGCTGGAAAATTCCCGGCGAGTTGTTCTTTCTCAGATTCAAGCTCTCTAATTCTAACCTGAAGCCTCTTCTCAGATTCTGCAAATAAGTAACAACAAGTTAATAATTTACAAGCAATATTACAAGAAGTAAGAGGTAGTAAGGTGTAATAAATAACCTTCTCTATCAGATATCATATCTTTAATCAAGGAAGTATGCTCGGCGTGAAGACTAACATCAACACCTAGGTTATTCCTGGCATTATCTAAAACTTTCGCAGCCCAGGCGAATTCATCGTCACTATTTATAACAAAGAGGGAACGAATTTGATCTTCTCGCTCACTAAGCAAGGAATTCTGGCGAAGCAATTCATCCCGTTCAATTTGTAGTTCAAGGAGAGATTTTTGAAATGTTGCTAATGCCTGTGCACCATTGTTAGTAATCCGATCTTTATCATCTATAAGGTCACTAATTTTCTTCCTCAAAATTTTGATTTCTTTATTGGACTCGAGAAACATTCGTTTAAATTGGTTGGCGGCACTTAAACCAGATCTATGTTCAATTTCTAAAAGACGATATTTGGTCTGAAGTTCATTTAATGAAAGGGAGTTAATTTTGTTTGATGAACTACTTAAAGAGTTGTTGAGGTGAGCGAGAAGAAGGTTATTATCCATAGGATCAGGAAATGTATGGAGAAGAATAGCCTCATCGGAGAGATTATATACATCTGCGAAAGTAATAAGTTAGGTAGCAATAGGCGACCGTTAAAATAAAAATAGTAAAAGGAGGTAAAATTTTATACCATAAAGTTGCTGATTAGCGTTTTGAAGAGTGGACACCTTATCCCTTTGGGAGTCAAGTTCGATGATTTAACTTTTGAATTCTCTCGTCTTTATCGCGAGATGACGCAGCTTCGGTCTCTAATTCTTGAATCTTCTTGCTCAATTGCAAATTCTTCTTTTCAAGATTGTTGCGTCTTCTCTCAAGGTCTGAGGCAACTACAAAGGAAGTTCTTCCAACCTATAAAAGAAGATAGAAAAATCATTAAAACATATATATATACTCAAACAATCTAAAAGTTAGCAGGGAAGTATGACTGTACACATACCAGAGACCCAAGTGCATTCAAAAGGTCAGGAGACACAATTCTAGAGACTCCATTGAATGAATTGTTGCCTTCCAGTAAAGCAGCATTACACACGTTTGCGAGAGACCCGCAAAGAGAAGCTAGGGAGCATCTCCCATTCCTTGAAACAGTCGAGAAGATGCTAGATAACTGATCCATGGAAGAATCGGTCGATGGAATCTTCTTGGCGAGAGAAGGATTCGAGTCATGGTTATCCTCGTCGAAGATTCGAGCTTGAGCTAAGGCGAGAAGAGGATTGAACCTTTCGCTTCTTAGTTAAGGGGGCAGAGGATTTACCCTTGCGAAGCGTGCTTTTACCCTTACTTTTAATCTTCGCAGCAATAATTTCTTCAACTCCAACCTTCGCATACACGTAAAGATAAGAAACGGAGGCAACAATACTGTTTTAAATAAGAAGAAAGGAAGTGATTCTTACTTCATTCGTAAGCGATCGAAGCAATGTAAGAGTATCCTCCGACGGATCCTTTTTGTAGCTTCTTCTCAACCTGGCTATCTGAAAGAGTTCACAAACTCAAAGAATTATAGAAAGAAAGTTGCGAAAGCAAAATTTGAAGTTGAAAACATACCTCTTTCTTCTTCTCGTGCCATTTGAATTCCCAAGGATGATATCCTGCGAGATTCGCAGGAAGAATATGCGAGCCCGCGATGTAAGGACCATTTAAGATCAAGGGTACGACCCACCATTTCTCATCTTTGGAATGACGAGGAGAGGTATTATTGCCGGGTGCCAATCAATGTCTTGCATGAGTAATTTATCTTCGTGACATTATCCTTTTTCTTCAAAGCGAACGCCCCAAATGAGATCTCGCATTCACCATAGTTATCACTGAGTAATTTTCAAAAATTTTCTACAGTATATTTCTCCACAGCTATTGCCAAGTCTGCGAATTTGGGATTTCTGGCAGTGTTAGGGTATAAAGATCCTTTGCCTGCACCGCGGTTCGCGAACTCAAGCATCAGGCGAATACAATCGCCACTTAATTGATAAACAGCCCGAGAGAATTTTTCATGGGCCAAGATTTCATAAAATAGAGGCATCTCAGGATTGTACAAAGGAATGGGGAGTCCCGCGAGAAGCTGACCTAGCGAGACTATAATCTTTTGATCATCACATTGATGATCAGAAAACAAATTTGCAGTAAGGATAGATGAAGGTTCCCCTGACAGGAATGGTTGATAGAGTAAAACCCTTCTCATGCAAACTTTTGTTGAACTTCTTCAAAAGAAGTTTTGTATGCACGATCGATGGCATCCATTTATCAAGTATGGGAATGGAAGGGAGATTGGAGATTAAGATCAACGCTAGAAAGGATGAAGAAAAGATCTGCAATAGTAGGAGCGCAAATTGCGGAAGGAGAGAGTCAAAGAAAGGTTGCAGAGAGAAACTAAAGAATGAAAAGGAGGGGAAAAGAAAACTATATATAGGGAAAAGATCCTCGAGAAAACGAGGTCATTTAATGCGAAGAGACATGAATGGTCAAGAATAAGCGGTTGAAAGAGACGTGTCAAGAAAAGACATTAATAATCAAAATCCGTGTAAAAGTACAAAATCAAACGGATAAAGATAAGCAATCGCGGCAAGAATATTATAAAAACTTTTATGATACTCCTCCCTCGCAGGAGAAGTATGAGGAGTGATGGGAGACGATACTTCGTATATATCTCAAAGAAGCTCCTAACTTCGCAAAAGAATAGAGGCAAGTACGTACTTTTCAAGTCCAAAGATTCTTCGCTCGTTCCTTCATCAACAAAAATCAAAGATTGCTACCACGACAGATTTTTCCTTAAAGATCGCTCTTCAAGCAATATTTAAGGAAAAAGAGGCAAGATGTAGGATCATAATATCGCAACGTACAAGACTCGCGGGATTAATAAACGACGGTACCGCGAGGGAGTCGCAGGAAACTAAAATAAACGACGCGATGGGAAATAACGACACACAAAATAGCTGAAAGACATGGAATCTGGCGAGGGTTAAGAAGTGTCGCGAGATTGGATAGTTGTACACTGGCGACACTTCGCGAGACATTCCCGAAAATAAAGGGTAGCTTAGTCACACCCACTATGTATTACCCTATATAAAGGGTCGAGTGAGTCTGTAAAGGAGAGGATCTTTTTAGAATGGTTAGGCAAGTCATTAGGAGAGAGAAAATTTAAGAGTGTTTTAACTTCTAAGTGTAATTCTATTTTCCTGTGTAAACACTTCATGAATTCAATCAATAAATGTTCTTGATCTTATATCTTCTAATGGATTAATTAGGCAAAATCGAGTAAGGGGTGTAGTGTGGGAAAACCTGCTACTACATGTTTAGGCGACGGAGACAGGGACTACGTTTCACACATACTGCTATTCCCAAGTGTCTTTTTATTCCGTTTTGGTCTAATTGGTCGGTCCTATTTTTTTTTTTTTTTTTCATTTTTTTTTTTCAATTTTTTTTCTCTTTTTCTAGTAACTCAATCACTCTATTTCATCCTAGCAGTAATAACACGTCGATTTTTAGTGACCCACCAAAGCACTTAGAGAACAATAGATAAATATGGAAAAATAAAAATAGAATGTGATATGGTGATATTCCGAGATATGGTAACAACTATCATGTTAATTTGTGATTTCGAGCTATATTCTTCCCTTTTAGTTAATTGGTTCCTCAACTCCTGCATTCAAAATGGTTCCATCCACTAATGGTGTCAAAAACAAACTATACAAACATATAAATGCTCCCCCACACTTAAACTTCACATTGTCCTCAATGTGTAAAACCGAAAGTTCTGAATTCTGACGTAACAGCAGATAAAACGCAAAACTGTACAAATTGGTAAGGAATTTGGAAAAACTCCATTTCACAAAAGTTGTTCATCTACGTGTTTTCTACAAAGTGTCAAAAGGGCACAGTGTTTCGATAAACGGTCTGACAGTTATGGTCTCTGAACTGATCTACGCGCGGTCTGAAATTTTCTGACGAAAAGGTATTCGTCATAATTCTCTTCTAAGATAGATTACGGACTCAATGAAATTAAACATGGGAATGCAAATATGATATGAAAACAGTAAAAAATAAATAAACGAAACAAAAATAAAATGCAAAAGGATAAGAGATACAAAACCGGTGGGTTGCCTCCCACTTAGCGCTTGTTTTAAAGTCGACGGCCCGACCTAGCTTCTTGTAAGATTCATTCCCCATACACCAATAATCTGAAAAGTTGGGGATCCGTCCATAGAACCTGTTTTGGAAACACTAACTTCACACAAATATTAGTACAATAAAGCAAAAGTGAAGCTATGAACCGATAAAAGCTTCCCCCACACTCATTCTTGTCCACACATGGAAGTGTATAAAGAATATAGAAGTCGGGTACTTCCACGGTTTCTTGTTCCATAACCTGCATAGTATGAGAATCAAGTTTCTCTAATGGCGGAAAACGAGAAACAAAGTCATTCAACAATATTCTCGAAGCACATAAATTCAAACCAATAAGAGGTAAAGGAGAAGAAATAATAGGCAATGGGTTAGATAAACCTTGCACAATCTCTTTTATCACGGAATCCTCTTCATCCTTGAAAAACTCAAGTGAATAATTCACCTCTTTTATATCATGGTCCTCTATCAAACCTTGCAACCATTCTTCGTCCGTTTCTGCCTTAACCATAGTCTCGACATAAACATCATCATTACAATCATGCACAAGTTCAATTGGGTCTTCCACAATATTGGTCATAACGGTCTCATTCTCAACATATTCCTCCTTTTTATTGTAAGGCACATACTCTTTTGTGGATCCAAATTTTATCATAAGAAACTTTTTTAGAACACTCAAAAATGCATCATCCTCAAGCTCCACCCTTTGAATAGGCTCTTGATCATTATTAAGATCAATGCTTGAGTAATCTACACAAGTGTCGACATATTCCTCTTCATCTTCATCTTGATCCCAAAAACACTCCTCGGAGATGTCACCATGAGTTGTTTCAAGCAATGTATCATAATCACCGTCACTATCATAGTCAACATAAGATTGTTCCTCGCTGAATTTAGTGTTGTTAATCTCTAACTCATCCTTTTGAATAGGTGAATGATCATTATTAAGATCAAGAGTTGCGTTAACTACACAATTATCCACGAAAGTGCCCAAGGATTGGCCTTTTTCAACATTAGCATCAATCAAATATTCATCACAAACCATATGCACATAAGAATTATCCATATCTTCCTTGTATTGATCAATACCTCTTCGCAAGATAGTCATACCTTCACGAAGTTCTTGGAGTTGCTCGTTTGTAGTCTCTTTAGCCTTTTGAAATTCCTCTTGTAAAAAGGTGGAAACTTTGTCTATAAAGTTAGAGACTTTTTGTTCACAAACATAAGAATCCTCCCATACTTGTGGTTGTTCCCCGCCATAAGGTTGTTGAGGAAAACCATAAGGTTCCATGGAATATTGGTCATAACCAATGAATTGGTTTTGATTATATCCATGGAATTGGTAGTTTTCGTATTGTTGAGGTTGAAATCCGTATCCATTGTTCCAATATGCTCCTTCCATAGAAATAAGCACCTGAAATAAGAATTCTCAAACCAAGGTTAAAACCCAGAAAATAAGAAAAAAAATAAAACAAAAACTAAAAACAAAAATAGGAAACCAAAAACAATTGACAACCGCTGCCTCCCGTGCAAGAACGGCGCAAAATTTGACCGGTTGTCGGCCGACACAAATATAATTACACTTTCTTACTACTCAAAATATAAATATAGCAAGGGCAAGAAAGGATCGATCCCACGTAGAGGTCTAGGTTGTCAAATTGTTTCGGTTCCCTATAAATAACACCGGTAGTTTTGTGATTTTATAAGCGAAAATAAAATAAAAGCAAAACAATAAAAAGTAAACACGCAAATTAAGGATGAGAAAGTATTGGTCATGGATTTCGTTTTTATTCACAAACATGTTTTCAACACAATAACTAGAATTGATATTTTAATCTCAACTTTTATCAAAGACCCTAGAATACCTTGATCGCAAGAATATCCCGCAAACCTCCTCATGTCATCAACAAACACATTAAAAGATGCGAATATGAATTCTACCTAAAGGAACAACCTAACGTGTAAAAGCACTAATCAAGTTTAATTCCCTAGATGCATTAAGTTCTATGAAATCAGGCCAATCAAAGCAATCGAACGTGGAAAGCGCACTAATCCGATTTAACAAAGGTTACGATTCACATATAATCATAAGAATATATCACTACAAACTATAATCATATTTATGCTACTTGCAATCCGGAATTATCACTTTTGCGTATAATAACCCTAATCTAGCAATAGAGATGAAAGCAAACTCAATCGACTCGCGACTCGACTAACAAGCATTCAAATCATGTAACAATATTCTTGGTGAATCATAAACGATAATGTGAGAGAAAACTAATTTATTGCACAAAAACTCATGTTTGGAAATTCAACTTATTCCATAACCAATAATAAAACTAGGTACTCATATTCATGGAGTTCATAACAAGAAGAAAGAGAAAATATTTCATGGTTCTAAACCCTAGAATAAAGTAGAGGAAAAGAATAGAAGATAATAGATATCCTATGTTTTGAGAAAAGTCTTCTCTTTATAGCTCCACTCCTTCCAAAACTAGGTTTTGTCTTCAAAGTCCATTAGTTGGAAATTCACCCTACCCACAAGAGAGAAACCCGTAGAAATTTTGTCCCAAAAACGCTCGCCGAAAACTGGGATTATGGCGGAATCCGGAAATTGGCCGGAATATATCTCGGAGTGGCCGCAAAGTCCACCCGGCCACCGGTCAACGGGTCGGAGACCGAGTCATCTCGGGTCAACGAGTCAAACCGGGTCCAATCATTTAGTATGGGTCGAGTCGACTCCGAGTCGCTTGAGTCGATCATTTGCCTTGGGCCGAGTGAGTGACTAACCTTGGCTCGTGCCATTGCACAAAGCCGTGATCACCATGCACCAGGATGGTGCTTCATCCAAACAATTCCGAATGCATTCCGCTCTTCCCCGCACATTTAATCAAGCCATTTCAAGTCATTCATTCCGCATCACCGCCGCATACTCAAACCTTCCAATCCCATCACCTACACCACCGCACAACTCCATCGCAACACCCGCAACCGAGTACAATACAACTCCAACCCCGTAATCTCACTCGCTTCCATCATTCGAGCCATTTGCATTCCGCACTCCACTTCTTCCTTGGCAAGACACAACTCACTACCGCAACTCTCTCTTGTGGTTCTTCAAACTACCTCCATTAGCTTCATTACCAGCCATCACAACCTACGGTTCACCAAAGATACGCCACTGGCTCCACTTATCCAAGACAACTCGCTCCATTGAGACAAACACCTCAGAACTCGAAGCTACTACCACTGCATAGCCTAGCACAACTAACATCGCAACCCAAATCCATTGCCACCATCATATGTAGCTTCGCAGCCTTCAACCTGCAACTCATAACATTCTTACTCGTCGAACCCATTCAGTCCGAGTTCTCAATTCGACACTCGCCGCAGCTGCATACATTCCCGTAATCCACATCTTCTTCGCAATCCACCTTCTAACTCACCTTTAACTCGGCAACAAGCATCAATGTCTTCTCTTAACCCTTGACAAACATGACCACAATTCCGCCATTACTCGCACCCAACCATTGCCTCGCTCATTTCAACCACCCGCCATCTCCATCGATTTCTTCCTCCGCAATGCACATTACCAAGCACTATCAGCTTCATACTTTCTAAATTGCACTTGCACTCGAATCAACCTCGCTGCTCCAGAATTCACCTTCATCAGCTTGCTTCCAACTACCCATCAAAGAAAGGCTAGCCGATCGCATCAACCGAGCCATGAACCTCCCATTCCACCCCTACGCACGTAATCATCATCTCCGTGACATCAAGACCATTTCCAAATCCGAGAGCACCCAAAAAACTATTTAGCACACTGGCGTAAAAACCATCTTATCTTCCCTGTGTAATTCATCTTCTCCGATTCGATAGCAGCATCATTTATACCAAAACCCTAGCTCCTGAGATCCCAAATTTCAAATCCAATTCCTTACAATTCCACAGCCACAGTTTCGCTTCGCCAATTGGTTTGTACCCAATGTCCATCTCCTCTTGACTTCAAAATCCCTAAGTAATCTCACCGATAAACCCTAGCTCAATTTGGTTTCAAATCATCCCGTAACCCTCGACTTCATCTCAAAATCGAATCCGAGATTAACCCTTTATTCATCACCATTTCTTCTCTCTATTTTACAAATTATCTCAACACCCCTTTCATCTCTCAATTTCTATGAATTTCTCGATCTTCTACAACATCGATTTTACTTTCAACAAAGAAGAACCTCTCGCTTTTCTCACTTTCGTGTGGAGCAGTAATGAGAAAATAATTGAGAAAGAAAACTCGATTTAGGGTTGGCTAGATTTGAGCGTGATATTGGTACTCGGGCACTTTTGATAAGGGTTAACCAAGTTTCTAACCCCTTATCCTCAGTCGGTCTGTCTTTAACACTCCTCCAAAAGAGAGCTGCCCCTTACTGTAATGACTACCCTTAACGTACAGACGGGGTGACAATAGCACTTCTCTATGAAATGACCATTTAGCCCTTAGTCCTCCAAGTTCTTGTTTTTGCTCATAACTTCTTCATACGAACTCCGAACGACTCCATTCTTTCGCCATTGTCTTCATCTTCTCGTCCCTCTACACAATGAAAAGTAGAAATCTTGCATTTGAACGAGTTCCAATTGGTCTTTGGCCTTTCTCCACTTGTGACTTCACTTTTGTAGCTATTTCCACTTCTTTTGCTCCAAATGACTCCATTGCTCCTAATAAACTCAAAAGTAAACATAAGATACATAATTTACAAGAAAACTCGCAAAGAAAGCATAAATACTAGATATTAAATACGGTGTATTCTACACCTATCAAATTCCCCACACTTAGACTTTGCTAGTCCCCGAGCAAATCAAACAAAACAATAAAATACAACAACTCCGTGTCGCCGAGGCTACGGTCACTTTTAGCATAAATAACAAGCCTTTAAACCCCTAGGTGTCCCTAGTGGACGAGTTATAGTCTCGTGAAGGTTTACAAGAGATATCACCTACAAAACCTATATTTCAAACTCCGTCTATTTGTGACAAATCAATGAACGAATCCAAAATGACTACAGGAGGAGGTACCTTGCAAATTCAATTCATATTATTAGTAAATAAACTCTAATTAGATAGTCGAACAAGCCACAATACTCGGAAACTAACAAACCACAATCACAATGAAAAGATTAAGAAGATGGATATAGATGTAGATGTTGGCGAATATTCACAAGTGTTCGATGTTTCCCATATCTGTCTGAAGGTCACTGCTAAGATGAACCTAATCCTATTGGATTGAGCTACTTGGTGCTGAATGCTACATCAAATCAATTGGCATATACAAGGGAACCAAGAGTGACTTTATTCAACACAATAATAATTTCTTCTCTTTTTTTTTTATATGATTGGATCAAACTGGATCCAATTTCTCTTTTTTTTTTTAGACGGCATGATTAGATCTTTTGGATCCAAGCGCATGCTTCCTTGTCAACACGTATATGATAGTTGCCTTGGATCCTGCATTCCACGCTTGTTTAGGCGACGGAGACAGGGACTACGTTTCACACATACCGCTATTCCCAAGTGTCTTTTTATTCCGCTTTGGTCTAATTGGTCGGTCCTTTTTTTTTTTTTTTTTTTTCATTATTTTTTTTCTATTTTTTTTCTTTTTCTAGTAACTCAATCACTCTATTTCATCCTAGCAAGTAATAACACGTCGATGTTTAGTGACCCACCAAAGCACTTAGAGAACAATAGATAAATATGGAAAAATAAAAATAGAATGCGATATGGTGATATTCCGAGATATGGTAACAACTATCATGGTATTTATGATTCATGAGCTATGTTCGTCCCTTTTAGTTAAATGGTCCTCAACTCCCGCATTCAAAATGGTTCCATCCACTAATGGTGTCATCCTAAAGGCACAAGTTTCTAGATTTCGGAGTTCAAAAAGCACAATTTTTTCTTGGTTTTTCTATTTTTCTCATTTTTTTGTTTTAAAAGGCATAAATAAACTATACAAACATATAAATGCTCCCCACACTTAAACTTCACATTGTCCTCAATGTGTAAAACCGAAAGTTCTGAATTCTGACGTAACAGCAGATAAAACGCAAAAACTGTGCAAATTGGTAAGGAATTTGGAAAAACTCCATTTCACAAAAGTTGTTCACCTACGTGTTTTCTACACAGTGTCAAAATTTCACAGTGTTTTGATAAACGGTCTGACAGTTATGGTCTCTGGACTGAACTACGCGCAGTCTGAAATTTTCTCGACGAAAAGGTATTCGTCATAATTCTCTTCTAAGATAGATTACGGACTCAATGAAATTAAACATGGGGATGCAAATATGATATGAAAACAGTAAAAAAATAAATAAACGAAACAAAAATAAAATGCAAAAGGATAAGAGATACAAAACCGGTGGGTTGCCTCCCACTTAGCGCCTTGTTTTAAAGTCGACGGCCCGACTTAGCTTCTTGTAAGATTCATTCCCCATACACCAATAATCTGAAAAGTTGGGGATCCGTCCATAGAACCTGTTTTGCAAACACTAGCTTCACACAAATATTAGTAACATAAAGCAAAAGTGAAGCTATGAACCGATAAAAGCTTCCCCCACACTTATTCTTGTCCACACTTGGAAGTGTATAAAGAATATAGAAGTCTGGTACTTCCACGGTTTCTTGTTCCATAACCTCGCATAGTATGAGAATCAAGTATCTCTAATGGCGGAAAACGAGAAACAAAGTCATTCAACAATACTCTCAAGCACATACATTCAAACCAATAAGAGGTAAAGGAGAAGAAACAATAGGCAAAGGGTTAGATAAACCTTGCACAATCTCTTGTATCACTGAATCCTCTTCATCCTTGAAAAACTCAAGTGAATTATTCACCTCTTTTATATCATGGTCCTCTATCAAACCTTGCAACCATTCTTCGTCCGCTTCTGCCTTAACCAAAGTCTCGACATAAACATCATCATTACAATCATTTGCAAGCTCAATTGGGTCTTCCACAATATTGGTCATAACCGGTCTCATTCTCAACATACTCCTCTTTTGTTGTAAGGCACATACTCTTTTGCGGATCCAAATTTTATTATAAGAAACTTTTCTAGAACACTCGAAAATGCATCATCCTCAAGCTCCACCCTTTGAATAGGCTCTTGATCATTATTAAGATCAATGCTTGAGTAATCTACACAAGTGTCGACATATTCCTCTTCGTCTTCATCTTGATCCCAAAAAGACTCCTCGAGATGTCACCATGAGTTGTTTCAAGCAATGTATCATAATCACCGTCACTATCATAGTCAACATAAGATTGGTCCTCGCTGAATTTAGTGTTGCTAATCTCTAACTCATCCTTTTGAATAGGTGAATGATCATTATTAAGATCAAGAGTTGAGTTAACTACACAATTATCACACGAAAGTGCCCAAGGATTGGCCTTTTTCAACATTAGCATCAATCAAATATTCATCACAAACCATATGCACATAAGAATTATCCATATCTTCCTTGTATTGATCAATGCCTCTTCGCAAGCTAGTCATACCTTCACGAAGTTCTTGGAGTTGCTCGCTTGTAGTCTCTTTAGCTTTTTGAAATTCCTCTTGTAAAAGGTGGAAACTTTGTCTATAAAGTTAGAGACTTTTTGTTCACGAGCATAAGAATCCTCCCATCCTTGTGGTTGTTCCCATACTCATAAGGTTGTTGAGGAAAACCATAAGGTTCCATGGAATATTGGTCATAACCAATGAATTGGTTTTGATTATACCCATGGAATTGGTAGTTATCGTATTGTTGAGGTTGTTGAAAACCGTATCCATTGCTCCAATATGCTCCTTCCATAGAAATAAGCACCCGAAATAATTCTCAAACCAATGTTAAAAACCAGTAAAATAAGAAAAAATAAAACAAAAACTAAATACAAAAATAAGAAACCAAAAACAATTAACAATCATCGCCTCCTGCAACGCGCGCCAAAATTTGACCGCGGTCGTAAGCGTCAAAATAAATTACACTTTCTTACTACTCAAAATATAAATATAGCAAGGGCAAGAAAGGATCGATCCTACAGTAGAGGTCTAGGTTGTCAAATTGTTTCGGTTCCCTATAAATAACACCGGGTTTTGTGATTTTAATAAACTAAAATAAAAGCAAATAAAGCAAAAGCAAACAAATCAAATCAAGGATGAGAAAGTATTGGTCATGGATTTCGCTTTCATTCACAAACATGTTTTCAACACAATAACTAGAATTGATATTTTAATCTCAACTTTTATCAAAGACCCTAGAATACCTTGATCGCAAGAATATCCCGCAAATCTCCTCATGTCATCAACAAACACATTAAAAGATGCGAATATGAATTCTACCTAAAGGAACAACCTAACGTGTAAAAGCACTAATCAAGTTTAATTCCCTAGATGCATTAGGTTCTATGAAATCAGGCCAATCAAAGCAATCGAACGTGGAAAGCGCACTAATCCGATTTAACAAAGGTTATGGTTCACATATGATCATAAGAATATATCACTACAAACTATAATCATATTTATGCTACTTGCAATCCGGAATTATCACTTTTGCGTATAATAACCCTAATCTAGCAATAGAGATGAAAACAAACTCAATCGATTCGCGACTCGACTAAACAAGCATTCAAATCATGTAACAATATTCATGGTGAATCATAAACGATAATATGAGAGAAAACTAATTTATTGAATTAAAACCCATGTTTGGAAATCCAACTTATTCCATAACCAATAATAAAACTCTAGCTCATATTCATGGAGTTCATAACAAGAAGAAAGAGAAAAGACTTCATGGTTCTAAACCCTAGAACAAAGTAGAGGCAAAAAGAATAAAAGATATCCTTAATTAGGTAAAAGTCTTCTCTTTTATATGTTTCTCAATTTCCATAAAGGATACTCCTTCCAATATTAGGTCTTCTCAAAATCCATCTCCAAGTGGTCCACCAAGCCCAAATGTGAGAAAAACCCATGTAGAAAATTCTCCTAAAAAACGGTCGCCGGAAAACTGGGATTGTGGCCGGAAATTGGCCGAATAGTCGCTGAGAAAGTACCTCGAGTGGCCAGGCAAAGTCCGCCCGGTCAACGGGTCAAAACGGTCAAGGTCACTGAGTCAACTCGGTCAGGAAGAGTCAGGGTGAGTCAACTCGGAGTCAGACCTGAATCAGAGTGTGAGTAGCCTGACTGAGCTGAGTCATCTTGGCTCAGGCCATTACACATGCTGTAATCAGTCATGCACCAGGATGGTGCTTCATCCAGCAATTCCGACCATTCCGGCTCTTCCACCACACATTTAATCAAGCCATTTCAAGTCATTCATTACGCATCACTGCCGCATACTCAAACCTTCCAATCCCATCACCTACGACTCACTGCACAACTCCATAGCAACACCTCGGTTCCTGAGCAACAATTATTAGCACCACTTCTGTCAGTATACCACTATCTTCGATTACCATTTGCTCGGTGTCATTGAATTGCATCCGACCAACACAGCAAGACCCTCAGCTTCCCTTGTAAGTCTCATCTTCATCTAACCACTATCAATTTCAGTATCAGACCTTGCTTAGAGACTCCAGCTGATTCTCAGCATCATTAACACCACAACACAAGCTTCTAGCTCCATAATCTCCGTAAACTGCAACCGAGTACAATACAACTCCAACCACTGTAATCTCAGATTGCCTCCATCATTCAGTTACTTGCATTCCAGACCCACTTCTTCCTTGGCAGCACACAACTCACTACTGCAACTCTCTCTTGTGGTTCTTCAAACTACCTCCATTAGCTTCATTACCAGCCATCACAACCTACAGTTCACCAGCATACGCCACGGCTCCACTTATCCAGCACAACTGCTCCATTGAGACAAACACCTCAGGAACTCAGAGCTACTACCACCTGCAGCTAGCACAACTAATACTGCAACCCAAATCCATTGCCACCATCATATGTAGCTTCGCAGCTCGACTGCAACTCATAACATTCTTACCGTCGAACCCATTCGATCCGGAGTTCTCAATTCGACACTCGCTGCGGTGCATACATTCCCAGTAATCCACATCTTCTTCGCAATCCACCTTCTAACTCACCTTTAACTGGCAACAGCATCAATGTCTTCTCTTAACCCTTGACAAACATGACCACAATTCCGCCATTACTGCACCCAGCCATTGCCTCAGTCATTTCAACCACCTGCCATCTCCACTGATTTCTTCACTGCAATGCACATTACCAGCACTATCAGCTTCATACTTTCTAAATTGCACTTGCACCTGAATCAACCCTGCTGCTCTGTAATTCAGCTTCATCAGTTGCTTCCAACAGCTCCATCAGCAAAGGCTAGCTGACTGCATCAAATCTGAGCCATGAACCTCCCATTCCACCCCACGACAGAATCATCATCTCTGTGACATCAAGACCATTTCCAAATCTGAGAGCACCCAAAAAAAAACTATTTAGCACACGGCAGAAACCATCTTATCTTCCCTGTGTAATTCATCTTCTCCGATTCGATAGCAGCATCATTTATACCAAAACCCTAGCTCTCGAGATCCCAAATTTCAAATCCAATTCCTTACAATTCCACGACTACGAGTTCGGTTTACGCCAATTGGTTTGTACCCAATGTCCATCTCCCTCTTGACTTCAAAATCCCGGCAATCTCACTGATAAACCCTAGCTCAATTTGGTTTCAAATCATCCCAGAACCCTCGACTTCATCTCAAAATCGAATCCGAGATTAACCCTTTATTCATCACCATTTCTTCTCTCTATTTTACAAATTATCTCAACACCCCTTTCATCTCTCAATTTCTATGAATTTCTCGATCTCTACAGCATCGATTTTACTTTCAACAGCAAGAACCTCTGGCTTTTCTCACTTTCGGGTGGAGCGAGAATGAGAAAATAATTGAGAAAGAAAACTCGATTTAGGGTTGGCTAGATTTGGGCAGGATATTGGTACTCGGGCACTTTTGATAAGGGTTAACCAAGTTTCTAACCCCTTATCCTCAGCTGGTCTGTCTTTAACACTCCTCCAAAAGAGAGATGCCCCCTTAACAGAATGACTACCCCTTAACGTACAGCGGGGTGACAATAGCACTTCTCTATGAAATGACCATTTAGCCCTTAGTCCTCCAAGTTCTTGTTTTGCTCATAACTTCTTCATACGAACTCCAAATGACTCCATTCTTTCGCCATTGTCTTCATCTTCTCGTCCTCTACACAATGAAAAGTAGAAATCTTGCATTTGAACGAGTTCAAATTGGTCTTTGGCCTTTCTCCACTTGTGACTTCACTTTTGTAGCTATTTCCACTTCTTTTTGCTCCAAATGACTCCATTGCTCCTAATAAACTCAAAAGTAAACATAAGATACATAATTTACAAGAAAACTCGCAAAGAAAGCATAAATACTAGATATTAAATACGGTGTATTCTACACTATCCCGGATAATGACTAAGGTGTCCTTTATTTCGGGGGAATGTCTTGCGAAATATCGCAGAGTGTACATGTATCAATTCTCGCGACCTCATAAATTTCAGAGATCTTATGTCTTTCTCATGTTTTGGCTGTCGTCATTCATTGCATCATCTATTTTACTTCCATACGCTCCCTCGTAATGTCGTCATTTATTAATCTCGCGAAGTATTGATGTCCAGAATATTACGATCCACACATCTTGCCTCTTCTCATGTCTTCTCGCGAAGGAGAGGAATGTCATGAGAATATGTTTTGAAATGCCGCAATTGTTCATTAATTGTTCATCTTTATACATTTCCTCCCGTACTCTTACGGAATTTATTACAAATGTTTCTTCTTCCACTCTTTTCTTGACACGTTTCTTTCAACGTTTATTCTTGACCATTCACGTCCCATCTTGCATTAAATGCATTTTGTTTTCTCGAGGATTCTTCTCTCTATATATAGTTTTCTCACCCTTCTCTTCTTCTCTTATTTTTCCCTCTGCAACTTTTCTTGAACTTTCTTCCTCACGCATCTGCGTTCTACTCTTGTAAATCTTCCCTTCTTTCTTTCTCTTGATCTTCAATTCTCTAATCATTCCCATACTCAAAAATGGCTTCACTTGGTCGTATATATAAACCCCTTTTAATGAAGCTCAAAAGAATTTACAAGAGAGGGCTTCATCCTATCAACCATTCTGATCAAGAATCTTCACCTATACTTTACTCTGCAAGTTGTTTTACGATCATCAGTGTGATGATCGGAGAAAATCATAATCTCAGTAGGTCAAATCCTCGCAGGCCTTCCCATTCCTCTCTACAATCCGAGATGCCTTTATTCTATGAAATTCTTGCTCATGAGAAATTCTCATGACTTTTATCAATTAGCCGGATGCATCCGTCTAATGCTTGAATTCGCCAACCGTGGCGCTGGCAAAGGATCTTTATATCTGATGATGTCAAAGATCCTAGATTCACAAGTTTAGAATAGTCGTTTCTAGTATACGTAGAAAACTTTTGAAATTATGAAGTAATAAATATGAGAAATGATAAATCTCGTTGGGGTGCTCGATTGAAGAGAAAAGATAATATTCCGGTGATAAGCTTTGCTTATGCAAGATATTGACCGCACTCGGGCAAAAAATAATGTTCCTCGGTACTCCAAAGATGAGAAGTGGTGGGTTGTTCCTCTATTTTTGAGCGGACCTTATATTGCGAGGTTCTCATACACTTCTGAATCTCGCAAACTATCATCCTTGGGAATTTAAGTGGCCTGAGAAGGCAAAAAAGTATACTTCCTATTCGGGTTTGCTTTACGATATTTCCTTCCTCTTATATTTACTAGGCTTGCAAAATTTTCAGATTACCAAAATGAAAAAGAGTTATAGAAGACGTCCAAAGGCGAGTACTCTGGCGATACTCCCATCAATCACGGATGAAGTAAGAAATACTTTCTTTTGTTATTTTTAACAATATTGTTGCCTCTGTTTCTTATCTTCATTCGTGTGCGAAAGGTTGTTGAAGAAATTGACATTCTGAAGGCTGCGAAGGTTAAGGGCAAGAATAAAATCACTCTTCGCAAGGATAAATCTTACCGCTCCATCTTCTAAAAAACGGAAAATCCATCCCTCTTCTCGTTCTAGTTCCCAAACCAAATAGAATTCCGACGAAGATGAAAATGAGGTTGATACTTCTTCTGCAAAGGAGAATCATTCGGTTAACTTCTATGGCGCAATTGTCTAGTGTCTTCTCGATTCTATGCAAGGATTGGGAGATGATCATTTATCACTACTTGCTTGAAGCTCTCTTAATATTTGCGATGCTCCCACTGTAGTGGATAATGATTCTTTTAGCGGAGTTTCTCGAACAATGACTCCCAGTCTCTTAAATGCACTCGGTGCTTTGGTATGTTCATATTTCTTTATTTTTCTGTAATTTTGATTATAAACCTTATCAACAATTTCTTACCTTCCTTTATAGTCTCGGGAGAGCTTCCTTTGTTGTTGCCTCGGACCTCGAGAAAAATACGCAACAATCTTGAAAAGAAAAATCTTGACTTAAAGAGAAGATCAAAGAACTAGAAATTGAAGTTGCGACATCTTTCATGAAGGATGAGAAAATTCAACGGTTGAAGTTGGTCTTCTTCCCAAAAGGACAAAATATCCACTCTTCAAAGTGCTAATCAACAACTTTATGGTATAACACCCTCCTCTTTTCTTCATTTCTACTTTTACCATTTATTTTTATTTGCCTGACTTATCATTTTCGCAGACGTTTATAATCTTTCTGACGAAGCCATCCTTCTCCATTCATTCCCTGAACCTATGGATGATGATGCTCTTCTCGCTCATCTCAATGAATCTTTAAGTAGTTCTTCAAACAAGATTAATTCTCTCTCATTAAATGAACTTCGAACCAAATTTCATCTTTTAGAAATTGAACATAGGTCTAGTTTAGGTTTAGCCAACCGATTTAAACGTTTATATCTTGACTCCCAGGAGAGTAATAATATTCTAAGGAAAAAGATTAGCAGCCTCATAGATGATAAGGATCGCATTGCTAATCAAGGTGCACAAGCATTAGCAAAATTCCAAAAAACTATTCTTGAAGTCCAAATTGAACGAGATGAATCCCTTCGCCAAAATGCCATACTTAATGAGCGAGAAAATCAAATTCGTTCACTTCTTGTCATAAATAATGATGATGAATTCGCTTAGGCTGCGAAGGTTCTAGATAATGCCAGAAATAACTTAGGTGTTAACGTCAGTCTTCATGCTGAGCATAATGCCTTGGTTAAAGATATGATTTCTGACAGAGAAGGTTGTTTCTTGTTAGCTTCATTATTTTTCCACTTCTTTTTTACGAAACTGTTATTAAACTGCTAACTCATTGTCATTTGTTCGCGAGGAATACGAGAAGAGGTTTCAAAACTAGAATCAAGGAACTTGAATCTGAAAGCACAACTTGCAAAATACTTCTCTCTTCGCAATGACAAATATTCTAAGATGAAGAAGCAACTACAAACTCTCTGTGGCGAATTTCAATAATGATCTTTTCGTTTTCCCAATCAAACTATTGAAAAGTTTGCAGTGACCACAACATTCCTCTTTCTTCATATCCTTGTCTTCTCGATGAAATTCCTGAAAATATGCCTTGCTCAGATGTCTCTGATAGTGATGTAAGCGAAGAAGAGGAATCTGATAAAGAATCTGATGAAGAAAAAGAATAAGTTGAAAGATTGTTCTATTTTCCTTTTTCTCTTCCTGTGATACTTGTACATTTTTAATTTCATAGCTTGCATTGTTCCTGATTCTTCACAAATAAATGAAGAAATATAATCGTATTCGCAAGCTTGTTTGCTTACTCGATTTCTTGTGTTATTTTATCATCATTTATGTTGAAATTCATCATTGCGACAAAATCGCGTGGACGTCGTTACATTTTCATGTAATGACCCATTGATCTTGTCTTATCATTGTTTTTGTGTGGTCTTATTTTGCCTTCCTAGTTAAAGGTCTTATTTTGCCACCCCTCATTTTGCATCAATATGACGAGATCTAAATATTCTTGCGAACATAAAGTCCCATGACATTGACGTCTTGCGACAAAATCGCGGGACGTCCTTACACTTTCATGTAATGACCCATTGATCTTGTCTTATCATTTCTTTAGTATTTTTTGCCTCTGCGGGATATTTCATTTGCGACAATATGACGAGGCCTAAATGTTCTTGCGAATATAAAGCCCCATGACATTGCCAGTCTTGTGACACTTATCGGCTCCCTAATGGAGGGTGCCGCCCTTATCATCTCCCTGGTTGCCCCTTCAAGGAGGCGTACATCGGCCATACAAGACTAGCTCCTCCCATCCGGTCTTAACAACAACCGAGTTGTTTTCGCGGCCTCTTATCCCTTATACCTATAGGGTTTATGGTTACGAGGCGCACCCTAAGTGGAGTTTTCTTCGGGCCGAGTGCAGCATGTGCCAAGACTTGCCAAGAATGGCCGAGACACTTCAAATGTCCCAGGCACTCTTGGCTCAACCGTGTACCTCGGCGCCTTGAGCATACAGTGACTCCTTGGAAGAGACCCTCGGGCGTCCAACCGGGGTATAACCTTATATATATAGTTGGAAATCCAAGGTATCTCTCCCAGATAGGCTTTCATGGGCCCCAAATTTTCATGACTCAGGTTCAGGGGCGGTGTAACCTTTTCCCTGAGCCATGTCAAGAGATACCCCCTTATATGACGCACTTTAGGTCTTACATTTGCCTCTTGCGAAATATCATTCGCGAACTAGGGTGTACGCCATAAAGGTTCGTCCCATTCACTCACTCTTTCATTTTTGTTAATTCATTCAATCATTCATTTTTGGTTTTCTCTTGTTATTTTGTTTGCGAAGCTATCGCATAATCTTGCTTTGTTTGTTGTAATCTCATTTCAATTCTTCAATCAAATTTTCATACATTCTTGATGGCGAGATTCTCGCGCATTTCTTCTTCAATTATTATTTCTTCCTCTTACTCTTGATATGCCTTTGTCATTGATTTTGATAATAATGATTATTCATTTCTTACACTTTTTGCTCTGCTTGCTCTCTGCCTCTGCATCATTCAAACCTCTTAATGATTCCTTTCCATCATAATTTTCAAGCTTGTTTTCATGCACTTGCTTCGCAATGTATCTTCACCTCTTGTATCTATGGTATCCACCATCAACCTTTCTCTTCTTTGTTCATCTTTTATATTTTGCTTCCAGCCCTTTCTTTTTGCAGACTCTTTCCTCGCAACTCTCCACATCAATCTCATAGCATTTTTGTCCTTCCATCCGGTCTCCCTTTATAACTCCAACACCGCTAGGATGAGGAAACTTTATACAACGATGATAAGTCGACGCTACGCCCGAATTTCGTGCAACCATGGCCTTCCGATCAATGCATTATAAGGGGACTCCACATCGACTACACAGAACAAAATTTCGAGTTGATAATCCTTGCAAGGGTATTCTCATATGAACTTCTCCTTTAGGCTTATTCGTTGTGCCATTGAAACCAGTATATTTTATACGTCGAAGGTATCAACTCTTCATCCTTCCCACCCATAGTCTTGTAAGAGCAAGCTGCGGTGGTGCGAGTATAACCAAAGACCAAAGAGGAAAAAAAGACCAAAATTTGGGTTTAGTCAGATGTAGTGACACGTCGGTAGAAGACTAAATTTGGTGGGCGTAAGTTATAAGTTCGCTGGTGTGGGCGTAAAACTTTATCCCTTGCGAAACTTAAAAAAAAAAAAAAATGAGGCGTTGATATAATGTCGCACTGGTGTGGGGCGGACATATAATGTTACGCCCACACCGGGCGGACATTATATCAACGCCTCATAAAGATTAAAAAAAAAAAGAAAAAGGGGCGTAAACTTTAAGTTCGCCGGTGTCGGAACGTAAACTTTAAGTTCGCCTTGTGTAGAGGCGTAAACTTTAAGTTCGCACGGTTTTAGGCAGAACATTATATCAACGCTCGACTATATTTGGGTTTAGTCTTTGGTCCCCGACCAAATATAATCGCCACTGTTCATTTAGTCCGGGATTTGGTCGATGGTCCGTCAGCTACGCTCAGTTCAAAGACCAAATAAATGGGTTTAGTTAGCCCAGCTCACGGTTGCTCTAAGTATGGTAAAAAAGAATGTTCTTGAGCTTCATAGGTATCAATTAAGATTCTATTGATCGCCCGAGGAATTTTACGCTTCATCATCTTCGCAATCTACGGGTTTTGGATTAATTTCCAATTTTACGATCAATGGGCTATCATACGTCTCTGCGCCTTCGGGAATCTCTTCGCGGTGAAAGAAATTATATGCATTTGCCATTCTTTTAAGCTGCGATGTCTTCTCGATGTTCATCACTTCTCTGTTACTCAGGCATCCCTACGCAAAAACCCTACTAAGAACATTATCATGAAAATCTTCAATTGCTCGGTATGAATGTACGATGGAGTTGCGAAACAAATTTTTAGCTTTCGTTCCAACTTCTATTACGAATGTTTCTTTCCCCCTTTCTTGAGTTTGTCATGTGCATTTACGGTGGTGGTGGTAACGGTTGAACCTTCTCTTCACTTTTTAGAAAATGACTCGGCTTTCCTTGGTCAATCATTCGAGGGATGATTCTTTTTATATTCTATGAGTCATTTGTTAGGTGTCCATGAAAGCGGTGGTAAGAACGAGAACTCGTGACTTCTATCACTTGGTGGTGGCTCATTCCCCGTGTTCCATGGTGCGGGTATGTTTTCCATCAAGAGTATAGCTTCCCATATTTTTTCCACACTAGTATTTAATGGTGGCATTTTGATTTCCTCCCATACTACTCTGTGACTTCGCTGCCCTCACTACGGGAAAAACATCGATTAACTACCCAGGAAAACGGTTGTCGTACAATATAAGACGAGCGTTTATCTATAGGTTGCACAAGGGGGGTTGTAGAAAGTCTTCAATTCTTTGCAACTCGTCAATAATAGTCGTAGACACGGTTGTCGTTCCATTGTATACAACGCTTTTTCGATTGTGAATGTCTTTGAAATTTCCTCTTAATGCCTAACACAACTCATACCTGGGTTGTGAAAATAACTCATACACTACACTTGTTGGGGTTGTAGAAATTATTTGACAACTACGGTTAGAGTTGTATGTCAGTTCTTTGACAACAATGGTTTGAGTTGTATGTCACTTATTTGACAACTTTGATTTGAGTTATAAGTCATTTCGTTGACAACAATGGTTAGAGTTGTATGTCATCTCTTTGACAACTTTGGTTTGAGTTGTATGTCATTTTTTGACAACCTTAAATCGCAGTTGTGGTTATTTTCCATTTGTGAAAAAAATGAAATTGGTCACAGCATTCAAAATATACCAGCATTCATTCAAATGTAAACCATTAAAATCATAAAATGTGACAGCATTCAAACACTTGATTCATCAACAACAAAACTATAATACATTCATCAACAATTTACAATGTAATCATTCACCAAATACACTAGATTCTTTTCAATGTTGTTAATCACCACATATATTCTCATAATGCTCAAAGAGTTTCATCTCCATACTTGGAGCTTTCGGGCATGAGTCAAAATTTGTTCAAGCTGCTCTGATCCGAATGTACAAGAAGCGCGCCATCATAAAAATAATATCATCTTTGCTTGAAGCCGGGATATACGCAATATGATAAGTGAGGATTATTACATTGGGCATCTTGTAACCAAATCTTGCCTAGAAAGACATTGGGCATCTTGTAACCAAATCTGCCTAGAAAGTTATGGAAAAAATCATGACCCAAGATAGACCTAAAACCGGGATGGTACAGGACTTTTACCATCACTATTGAGAGCAGAGACTTGTACAAGATGTACTAGACGAGATCTTGAGATGATAGGTTAAAAATAATGAAAGCGAGTTCATAGGCCTATCTTGGTTCATGATCTAGAGCCTCGGTTTATCATTCTCATGAACGTCAACCATTTAATAATCTCACTACGGGATGAACTATATAAGAAGCAGAGACAACTCCACATTCTATTAACCGAGCTAGAAATATTCATCTCATAAAGTGACGGTCTGAAGTCTGCTCAAGAAGCTGTAATGCTGACCTTGCTTGCCCAAGATTTGTTATTGAGCGAGAAGCACTTCGGCGACTAATAGTGATTTCTACTTCCATATTGCTATCATCCTCGGAATCGTCTCCAAAATTTGAAAATATCTTGGTATCATTTCATATACTTAACACTGAAAAGAAACCAATTGTCAAACATAAGATCGAGAAACCAATCAATAAGTACCATATTTTCGAGTTCACAACAAGATAGGAGTCAGATTACCTTGATGTAGTTGCTTTTGAGCGAAGAAATTTACATTCCATGGCGGCAGAGATTTCTCGGCTTCTTCGCACACAAATATTTACTTCTTTTTAGATGATTTCATAGGAGTTTCCTTGTACATTTGCACGCGTTCCTTCAAAGCATCTCTCTAGGCGGTGCCAATTTGTTGTTAGGATTGAAAAGTAAAACTTATTCAAAAGCCTTGAGGGAAGCTTTCAAGTCTTTCAAATTGATTGATTCCCTTCTCGAGCTTCTCATCACGGATGTAGCTAACACCAAGGGCATTGTGAACTGCGAGAATAAAGGTTTAGACACATCAATGTATAGTTCGGACAGCAGAAACAAGAAAAAAACGTAAAAGGAGTGGCTTGGAGGTACTTTTGTGATGTATTTGTTTAGACACATCCATGTAAGCTCACCCATTAACATAGGCGATGGATGGATGGATGTATACTATTCACGTGATAATGGGTTGTGTTTTTGTAAGCTCTATCAACCACTTACGTGATTAGTGCATACATTTCACACAAAGCGGTGTAATCTTTGACACATCATTCTTCATTTGATGCTCCCGGTTCATAATCATACATTTTATTCTTAACTCTTTCACGGTTCTTATGCGAATTCCTGTGTGCCACCTAACACGGCTCTTCAAGCTCAAATTAGGGATATAACTTGGAAATGACTTATCCTCTCCTCCTAACAAACCACCTTAGCCAGGAACAATTACGGTGTAAAACAGAAACATTTCCTCCGGTTTGCGTCCTCTATAGATAGACTACACTAGAAAAGTTTAACCAATTCCAGTGACCAGTTTGGAATGCGCAATGCTAAAACTTTTCTTTCCAAGTAAAATCACAATCTAATCATTAGACCCATTAGCATCTTTAAATTCCACATACATATGTTTGGCTAAGTATTATGCGGGCAAGCAAATTCTTCCAATTCAAATAAAATTATTTGAGAAATAATCACCTTCGGTACCAACATGACTCCAGTAGTCTCAATTTAACCATCTCACTTGCAAGAAAGCTGCACTGACATCCCTTGCCTACAATTACACAAAAAATCAATCAATCAATCAAAACATGTAAAAAAATTTCCCAAAATAGAAATTACAAAATGAATAAACAATTCAAACATGTAAAAAAAAAAATGCAAAATCAATAAACAATAAACAATCAAAAACCAGTAAACAATCAGAATCACAACCTTTGATGCGTCAAATCGGTCCGGCCATCTTTCTCTTGCTTCATTAACCGGAAAATGTTCACCAATTAACTTGCAATCATAATTTTCTTTCGTTTCTTATACTTTAAAATCTTCCTTTGCAGATTCTCCACGGGGCTGCGACATCTTTCTCCATTTCTTCTTCCTCATCCACAACTTCCTCGGGGTCTTCAATATGTAGATCTGAAACCACACAACTTCATCATAATAACCACCAACATCAGATATTGATTTCTCATCAGTTCAATCTTCTCAAACCCCTAAAATCTAGTGAACCCATCTCTGTAGAAGTTACGGTTTAGGGGATGAGTTCAAGATGAAGTAAAATAGAGAAATCAACGATGAAATTAAGGGTTTCTACTTGAACTAAAACTAGGGTTTGTGAGGATTCAGTATGAAATCGAAAAGATAATCAAGGATTTGGGAAATCAGTGAATTAGGGTTTGTTGGAAGAAACAAGGGTTTCAAAATCCTAGCTACACCCGTTCATGGTGAACCTTGAAACCCAAACATTATATTAGAAAAGCGAAGAACAAATTATAGTTTCACTGAAATTTTGTTGAAAAAATTGGTTCGATTTCATTTAAGTGAGGTTTTTTTTTTTTCTAAGGGATGGAAAGATGAGAGACGAGAGAAAGAAACGTGAGTGAAGGTAAGTGAGAGAAAAAAAAATTTATGTAAAAGAATTTTAACGGATAAGATGTGGTAGGATGTGGTCATACGGATTATCAAAAATTTATGGACGGTATAGATTTAACTTAAGAGTGTCATACGGATCAAGGTAAGTGTGTTTTCTTTGTGTTAACACGAACTCATGTTTTCGGTTTAATTATCAACCTTCGACATGAAAAAAAATCCAAGAAAAATATTAATAAATTTAGGACATTGTTATCGACATTCTGATATAAAAAAATCCAAAAACTGTATAAGAATGAATCGGGAAAATGAAAAATGAATTCGATAATTGGTGTGTTTCTTTGTGCTTTCTCTTTATGCTTAGGTTTGAATTTCGACTAATCGCATAGGTCATGAAGTAATTTTGACAAGTTATACAGGTCATGAAGTAGCATGATACATCATCGAAATCGATAAATATGAAGCTCAGTGTTGATTCGAACTTCAGATATGGTATAACGACATACAAGCGTGAGCCAGAAGCTCAGGGAGAGTTCGACTTCAAACTTAGCATGATACATCATCGAAAGCGATAAATATGAAGCTCGGTGTTGATATGAACTTCAAATATGGTATAAGGGCATAGAAAGCTGTGAACCAAGAAGCTCAGAGAGGGTTTGACTTCAAACTTAGCGGCATACATCATCGAAATCAATAAATATGAAGCTCGGTGTTGATTCGAACTTCAAATATCGTATAACGGCATACAAGCGTGAACCAAGAAGCTCGGGGATAGTTCGACTTCAAACTTAGCATGATACATCATCGAAATCGATAAGTATGAGCTAAAATCGATAAATATGAAGCTCGATATTGATTCCAACTTCAAATGTGGCATAACGACAAACAAACTATGAACCAAGAAGCTCAGAGAGGGTTCAACCTTCAAACTTAGCGGGATACATCATGGAAATCGATAAATATGAAGCTCGGTGTTGATTCCAACTTCAAATGTGGTATAACGACAAATAAACTATGAACCAAGAAGCTCAGAGAGGGTTCAACTTTTAATTTACGATGAATCCATCCATTTACGAGATAATATTCCTTCGAATATTCCCTAAAACCTTAAACAAACCATATTATGGCATATTATATGCATACCCTAGCTCAGAGATCGAAACTTGGCAGTGAGTGGACTACCATAAGGCGGAAACTTCGTAAGAACGATGAATCCATCCATTTACGAGATAAGATTCCTTCGGAATATTCCACTGAAACCTTAAACAAACCATATTACGGCATATTATATGCATACCACTAGCTCAGAGATCGAAACTTGGTCGTGATTGGACTACTATAAGTCGTAAACTTCGTAAGAACGATGAATCACATCCATTTACGGGTAAGATTCCTTTGGAATATTCCACTAAACATTAAACAAACCATATTATGGCATAATGTACGCATAACCACAGCTCAGAGATCGAAACACTGGTCAGTGAGTGGACTACTCTAAGTCGTAAACTTCGTAAGAACGATGAATCCATCCATTTACGAGGTAAGATTCCTTTGGAATATTCCACTGAAACATTAAACAAACCATATTATGGCATAATGTATGCAAACCACGGCTCCAGAGATCGAAACACAGCCAGTGATTGGACTACTATAAGTCATAAACTTCGTAAGAGCGATGAATCCATCCATTTACGAGATAAGATTCCTTGAAATATTCCACTGAAACCTTAAACAAACCATATTACGGCATATTATATGCATACCACAGCTCAGAGATCGAAACTTGGTCAGTGAGTGGACTACTATATAGTCAGAAACTTCGTAAGAACGATGAATCCATCCATTTACATGTAAGATTCCTTGGAATATTCCCTGAAACATTAAACAAACCATATTACGGCATATTATATGCATACCACAGCTCAGAGATCGAAACACGGCCGTGAGTGGACTACTATAAGTCGATAAACTTCGTAAGAACGATGAATCCATCCATTTACGAGTAAGATTCCTTTGGAATATTCCACTAAACATTAAACAAACCCTATTATGGCATA
>JAJJWW010005400.1:0-81254 GCA_023531295.1 Papaver armeniacum | reverse complement strand
TAAACTCGTGTTAGTGGGACCCAATATCTGATCCATATCTACTCTTCTGTCTGTTTTCTACTGATGATTCATACCCCACGTCACCGAAACATGGCTTCAACCTTCAATTTTATCTTATCCTCCATCTCTTTCATTTAATTTTTATCGTTATTTAGAATCCCAAAGTCTCTGTCTGACACACACTGATTCAATCAAATAAATCCTCATCACCATTCAAACCTTCTATCTTGTTCTCTTCTCTCCTCCATTCTCATTACTTCTCTTCTCTGTTTTTAACCAGCTTCAAAAACATATATAACCCTTTGTTTGACCTTTCTTGAGGGTTTTTTCAATGTTGAGATTTGCACGTTTCGTCTCTGCTTTATATTTTTGTTGGTGTCTTATTTTTGAAATTACCGAATTAATTTGATTTTGATTGATTGATTCTGAGCATATCCTATACGCTTCCAAAAATTTGTTCTTTTTTAAACAGAAACGCAATTTAAGAATTCTGGATTAAACCCTTTGATTCGATTGTTACAATTTTTTGGATTGGAAGTTAGGGTTTCTTTAAGGGAGGAGGAGAAAAGGGGGAAATACAAAAAAATCAAAAAGGTATTTTTTTTTTTAATTTTTTTTGGGTTAAGTTTTCAATCTTTTTCCATGGATATTAGTAATGAAGCTAGCGTTGATCCATTTTCAATTGGACCATCATCAATTCTAGGTCGAACAATTGCTTTTAGGATTTTACTGTTCAGCTCAATTTCACAATTAAAGCAAAGAATTTATCGAATTTTATTGATTTGGTTGAGTAGATTTAAGAAAACTGTGTTTCCTGTGATATCATGGTTTCATCCTCGAAACCCTCAAGGGATTTTAGTCATGGTAACATTAGTAGCTTTTCTATTGAAAAGATATACAAATTTAAAACAAAGAGCTGATTTAGCATATAGAAGGAAATTCTGGAGGAACATGATGAGAACAGCATTAACATATGAAGAATGGGCTCATGGAGCTAAAATGTTAGATAAAGAGACTCCAAAAATGAACGAATCGGATCTTTACGACGAGGAATTAGTGAGAAATAAGCTTGAGGAGTTGAACCATCGAAGGCAGGAAGGGTCTTTGAGGGATATTATCTTCTGTATGAGAGCTGATTTGATTAGGAATTTGGGGAATATGTGTAATCCAGAGCTTCATAAAGGAAGGCTTCAAGTGCCAAAATTGATTAAAGAGTATATTGATGAAGTTTCCACTCAGTTGAGGATGGTTTGTGATTCCGATTCAGAGGAGCTTCTTTTAGAAGAAAAGCTTGCTTTCATGCATGAAACTAGACATGCTTTTGGAAGAACAGCCTTGTTGTTAAGTGGCGGTGCATCTCTGGGTGCTTTTCATGTCGGTGTGGTGAAAACACTTGTTGAGCATAAACTTTTACCTCGAATTATAGCAGGTTCTAGTGTTGGATCAATTATGTGTTCAATTGTTGCTACCAAGTCGTGGCCAGAGTTGCAGAGCTTTTTTGAAGATTCATGGCATTCTTTGCAGTTTTTTGATCAAATGGGTGGGATTTTTACTGTTGTTAAGAGGGTAATGACACAAGGAGCTGTTCATGATATTCGGAAGTTGCAGGTGTTGTTAAGGAATTTAACCAGTAATCTAACGTTTCAAGAGGCATATGATATGACGGGCAGGGTCTTAGGTGTTACAGTTTGCTCTCCAAGGAAACATGAGCCTCCCAGATGTCTTAACTACTTAACATCTCCGCATGTTGTTATATGGAGTGCCGTGACTGCTTCTTGCGCATTTCCTGGTCTGTTCGAGGCTCAAGAATTGATGGCAAAAGATAGAAGTGGTGAAATTGTTCCTTATCACCCTCCATTTCACCTAGGTCCTGATGAGGCTTCGAGCCTTCCTGTTAGAAGGTGGAGGGACGGTAGTTTGGAGAGCGATTTACCCATGATACAGCTCAAGGAATTGTTTAATGTCAATCATTTCATTGTTAGTCAGGCCAACCCTCATATTGCACCATTTTTGAGGCTGAAAGAGATTGTGAGAGCTTATGGAGGAAATTTCGCTGCCAAGGTAAATATTCAGAATTATTTTAAAAAGTCTAAATCATTATTTATATCAATACAGCGTATTCATTTATTACTTCACATTTTCCTTTATAAGTTGGTCAGAATATGAAATGGACTGTGAATATAAGACGCTCATTTTCTTTTCTGTACTTACAAATGTATACTTGAATGAAAGGATCCATGTCAACAACTTGATATTGATCCCTTTTAGATGGAGTGATAGTGGTGAAGGGAAAATTGCTGTTCTAATGCCATACATGGAAAATTTAGTGGAGAATTCATAGAATATCTGACTAATCGGGCTGCTTGTGTACATGTGATGCTAAATGTGACTAACTTGAATCTCAAAAGTAGACAGTAGAGTATTGTGGTCTTTTGACCTTTCTTCATATCAATTTTAGTTTTTTAGTATTAAAACTCCTCCACAGTTTGTGTATTGCAAAGATGTCTGGTTTGAAGGAGAGGAATCTATGTAAATTGAGTAGGGCTTAATGTCCATAGAGAGAGTGTATGGAACCTCTCGTGGGTTTCTATATAATAAAAAGTAAATGACATGAGAGTGCAGGTGGCCACATCTCAAACTTTTCACTATATCAGAAGATTACAGGAAAGTAAATGACACGAGAGTAGCATCTCAGAAGATTGAGTGCATGCATGTGTCCCTGTTACGAGATTTTTTCCCGTGCATAAATTTATCTTCACATTAGCCAGTATGTGGACTTATTGATGTACATGGTCTAGCTACAAGTATGATAGTTTTGTTTATTTTAGTTCTTTGGTTTATTGAAGTGAACATTAACGATAATTTGTATCTTTATGACTATAGCTTGCTCATCTAGCTGAGATGGAGGTAAAGCATAGATGTCATCAGCTATTGGAACTTGGCTTTCCTTTGGGTGGCTTGGCTAAACTTTTCGCTCAAGATTGGGAGGGTGATGTCACTGTTGTTATGCCTGCCACACTTGCTCAGGTAAAGCAGATATTTAACACAGCTTTCAAGTGAATTATTAAGTTTTGGTGTACTAATTATTAATATTGGGATTTGTCATTAACCCATATTTTAGCAGACTAAAACCATACAGATCCCTGTCTTCCATATTAAGTCCTAGTGTTCTATATTTGTTGACTGCAACCAACCCTTGGTTTGACCCAAAACTATGTGTCAGGATGGATTAACCATCTTGCGTTTTTTGATGTCTTCTCCTTTTCAGTACTCAAAAATTATACAGAACCCATCTCATGTTGAGCTTCAAAAGGCTGCCAACCAAGGAAGGAGGTGCACATGGGAGAAGCTTTCTGCAATTAAAAGCAACTGTGGTATTGAGCTTGCGTTGGACGAATGTGTTGCCCTCCTCAACCACATGCGGAGGCTCAAGAGGAGTGCAGAGAGAGCCGCTGCTTCACATGGACACGGACTAGCCTCCACCGTCAGGTTTAATGCCTCAAAAAGGATACCCTCATGGAACTGCATCGCTCGTGAAAACTCAGCTGGGTCCCTCGAAGAAGACGTCATTTCCGAAGTTGTATCTCAGATGCAAAGAGCGGGTGGTGGGTCCACAAGTAAGAATTTCCGTGTTCACCGGAACATCCATGACGGGAGTGATAGTGATACAGAGAGCATTGACCTTAATTCATGGACAAGATCTGGTGGGCCCTTGATGAGGACAGCATCTGCAAACAAGTTTGTCGACTATGTCCAAAATTTAGACGCTGATTCAGAATTAAACAAATCGTCTTGGACTAGGGGGGAGGATGAGGTCAAAGGAGTGACAGTGCCACCAAATATCATCATTCAAATGGTTAGTAGGGATTCTTATTATCACAGTAGTTCCAGAGTAACCACACCAGACCGAAACCCTGAGATCGTTGACTGGGAACAGCAGGGGGATATCAGTGGCAACAGAACTTCATCCGGTACATCTAGCATTACGATTACTGAAGGAGATCTTCTTCAACCTGAAAGGATCCATAATGGAATTATCTTTAATGTTGTGAAGAAGGAAGATCTAGTGGTATCTCACTCAGGTCATGAGTCTGATACTTACCACAGTTCATCTCCCAGCCCTGCGGCTGAGTGTGTTCAGCTCGAGCCTCTAGGTAAAGATATGGATTCAGGTTCAACATCTGAAACTGAAGATGAAAAAGTGGTTCCTGAAAACGGCCAAAGTGATGAAACCGATCTCAATTAATTTCAGGTAAGACCTTTTTGCAGAAATACGGCGACAGTCATTTCTACGTCTGAAGGAGTTGTTTTCTCATTTGTTTCATTTTTTATTTTTTTTTTGTAATTTGTATGTCAATTCAGAGTGGTTTTACATCTCCACACAGTTAGATTAAGATGCTGCTATTTCGGGGAAAGAATAAGCAGGATACCAGGCTTCCCTGTTAGATATATATACATGTAATGTAATGTAGTTGGATTCAGGCAATACTCCGATGTAAAATGATACAAACAAAAACAAAAACTGCTGGAAAATGTAAAAGCGTTAGCACTGTAAATCAAAATAACATTGTTTCTGAAGTTGTCTTGCAAAAACCTGGTATGATCATCTCTAGTCATTTTTTATGTTCTATACCTCGCAAAATTGAAATGTTGAGTGCTGAATCATTAAGAAGGCAAACTTTCCTTCACCATCACCTCAGAAGCAGAATGACCAGACCAAAAAAAATGGTCGGACACAAGAGCCCCAACCAACCCCCAAGGGGCAAGGCAGGCCGGTCAAGCCGCAGCATCAGCACGGCTACAGGCAGGATTGCACCAGGGCACTCGGCATCTCCGCAAAGAGCGAGCTACGGGGTCAAATTACAGATCCTGTACACTTGACTCGATGCTAATAACTCGGATCTTGTGGCATATATACCAAAGGCAGTTTGTAAATCTACAACATATGGGACTAAACTTTTGTAAACTAAATAAAACCCACCAAAATTATGAACTTTAGACAAGTGAAAATTTTAAAGGAATGGTTTCGTATGATTTCTCTCACTCAGATTTCGGAAGAAGGGAAATGTTTGATTGGACAACTACAGACTCTGCTGATAGTATTGTGATTGAACAATTACAGACTCAACTCTTTGTTTACATCAAAGAGCGATGATGTGTAGTCTGAGAGTGATGGAAAAGAGAAAAGAGAGCTTCAATGGAAGATTAGTATTCAGCTGTTTTTTCTGATTTACAAAGGAAAGCTAATTGAATATATGTATGGTGAAAGTAAGTTATCATTTATTTATTTATGGAATTTGTTCTCCTGATTTCCTCAAATTGCTAGGGTTTCTTTGATTTTCTTTCAATTACTCCAAATTGTGTTGAGTTTCCCTAAGTTATTACTAATGATTAAGAGTGTTAGATTTCAGTAGCAGCAGTTTGACGAAATTCTGGTGTATGTCTTGTGTAGGTTGTGGTGGCTCTGGTGCAGGTGGTGTGTCTCACCCTGGAGATATCAAATGGTCCCGAAGAGTATCCCGAAACTGATGCCCATCAATAACAACCAAAGTCTTGCTTGCATTCCTATCAATGTTATTTTACTGTTGTTAAGAGGGTAATGACCCAAGGAGCTGTTCATGATATCCGGAAGTTGCAGGTATTGTCGAGGAATTTAACCAGTAATTTAACGTTTCAAGAGGCTTACGATATGACGGGTAGAGTCTTAGGTGTTGCAGTTTGCTCTTCCAAGGAAACATGAGCCTCCCAGATGCCTCAACTACTTAACATCTCCCAATGTTGTTATATGGAGTGTCGAGACTGCTTCTTGCGCATTTCCTGATTTTTTCGAGGCTCAAGAAATGATGGCAAAAGATATAAGCGGTGATATTGTTCCTTATCACCCTCCATTTCACCTAGGACCCGATGAGGCTTCGAACCTTCCTGTTAGAAGGTGGAGGGACGGTAGTTTGGAAAGAGATTCACCCATGATACAGTCAATCATGTCATTGTTAGTCAGGACAACCCTCATATTGCACCATTTTTGAGGCTGAAAGAGATTGCGAGAGCTTATGGAGGAAATTTCGCTGCCAAGGTAAATTTTCCGAGTTATGTTAAAAACTCTAAATCATTACTGATATGAATACAAACTTTTCATTATTACTTCACATTTTCTTTTATAACTTGGTCAGAATATGAAAAGGACTGTGAACATACGATGTTTTTTTTTTTTCCTTTTTCTCTATTTATAAATGTATATTTGAATGAAAGGATTCGTGCCAAGATTCAACAACTTCATTTTTGATCCCTTTTAGATAGAGTGATAGTGCTGAAGGAAAAATTGTTGTCTGAATGCCATACACGGAAAATTCATATTATATGTGACTAGTCAGGCTGCTTGCGTACAATGATGCTAAGTAATGAATCTCTAAAGTAGGCAGTAGAGTATTGTGGTTGTTACAGAAGTGTGGTGTTTTGATCTTTCTTCATATGAATTTTAGTCTTTTAGTATTAAAACTCCTCTCCAGCTTGTATATTAAAAAGGTGTTTGGCTGGAAGGAGAGATGTCTATGTAGTTTGAGGAGGGCTTAATGTCCATAGAGAAAGTGTATGCAACCTCTCACGGGTTTCTATATAGTAGAAAGTAGAAGACATTTGAGTACAGGTACCCACGTCTCAAACTTTTCACTATATCAGAAGATTATAGTCTCGTCTTAAAGTTAAATGACATGAGAGTAGCATCTCAAATACCCGTCCTGATCAGAAGATTTGTTGGCTATTCTCAATCGAACTGTTAGATTATGCAGGTGTCATCAACAATACTCTCACTGAGTGCATGCAAGTCTCTCTTTCCCATTCATAAAATATATCTTCACATTGGCCCGTACGTGGACTTGTCACTGTGAATGTTCTAGCTACACGTATGATAGCATTGTTTATTATCTTTTAGTTCTGTAATCAATTGAAATGAACATTAAAATTAAATTGGATCTTCATGGCAGTAGCTTGCTGCTCATGTAGCTGAGATGGAGGTTAAGCATAGATGTCATCAGCTATTGGAACTTGGATTTCCTTTGGGTGGCTTGGCTAAACTTTTCGCACAAGATTAGGAGATGTCACTGTTGTTATGCCTGCCACACTTGCTCAGGTAAAGACAGATACCTACCACAGCTTCTAAGTGAAGTGTTAAGTTTTAGTGTACTGATATTGGGATTTCTCGTAAAAACTTACTGTATCAGACTTATCAGTACTGATGTTTTTTACAAAACCATACAAATCCGCGTCTTTCATAATAAGTTCTAGTGTTCTATATCATGATGGATTAACCCTCTTGCTTTTTTTTCTTTTTCTTTTTTTGCCTTTTCAGTACTAAAAAACTATACAGAACCCATCTCATGTCGAGCTTCAGAAAGCTGCCAACCAAGGCATGAGATGCACATGGGAGAAACTTTCTGCAATTAAAGTAACTGCGGGATTGAGCTTGCACTGGACCAATGTGTTTCCCTCCTCAACCATATGCGGAGGCTCAAAAGGAGTGCTGAGAGAGCCGCTGCTTAATATGGACACGGACTAGAGCGGGTGGTAGGTCCACAGGTAAGAATTTCCGTGTTCACCGAATCAACCATGATGGGAGTGATAGTGATTCAGAGAGCATTGACCTTAATTCATGGACAAGATGTGGTGGGCCCTTGATGAGGACAGCATCTGCAAACAAGTTTGTCGACTATGTCCAAAATTTAGATGGTGATTCACAGAATTATACAAATCATCTTGGGCTTGGGGGGAGGATGAGGTCAAAGGAGTGACAGTGCCACCAAATATCATCATTCAAATGGTTAGTTGGGATTCATATTATGACAGTAGTTCCAGTAATCACACAAGATTGAAACCCTGAGGTTGTTGACTGGGATCAGCGGGGGGATAGCAGTGTTCGGCTCATGATTCCGATACTCACCACAGTTCATCTCCCAGTCCTGCGGCTGAGAGTGTTCAGCTGAAACCGAAATGCAAAGTGATTCCTGAAAACGGCCAAAGTGCCAAAACTGATCTCAATTAAATTCAGGTAAGACCTTTTTGCAGAAATATGACTAGAGTGTTTACGGTTTGTTTCATTTTTTTTTTTTGTAATTTGTATGTCAATTTAAAGTTAGATTAAGATGCTGCTACTGTCGGGGAAAGAATAAGCAGGATACCAGGCTCCCCTGTTAGATATGTATACATGTAATGTAATGAAGTTGGATTCAGGCGATACCCCCGATGTAAAATGATACAGACAAACAAACTGCTGGAAAATGTAAAAGCGTTAGCACTGTAAATCAAAAATAACATTGATTCTGAAGTTGTCTTGCCAAAAACCTGACTATAATCTTGTTCTGTTATTTACTTGATCTCACTGGAAATAATCCTATTCTCAGGATTGTAGGCACATGCATTTTTATCTCACTTTGCAACTGCGCACATACATGGTTTGTCTTGGAGTTCTTGTTTGCAGAATTGCTCAGTTCCAGTTCTTGTGTTGTTTCCGGCTTTCTCTGCAACTTTGCGCATATTCTGTTTGTAAAATATGGTTTGTCTACAGTATACATGAATGATGGAGAAGACTTGCTCAGTTTTTGTTTGTCCTTTAGCCGAGGATAATACAGTTACAGTTATACATAACATAGCAGATTGTCATTTGTACTTCCTGTGAGAATGAATTAGCAAGACCAAAATGGAAGAGTTCTGGGTTATTGTCCCTGCTATAATCTTGTCCCTGCTATAATCTGTCATTGCACTGGAGCCACGTTTTCTCTATGGTAGGTAGGATGTTTCCACGAAAAAACAAGCAACATTAGGTCTTTGAGGGTTTCACACCCCAAACAGAAGATCTACTAGTATGCAGTAACAATAGACAACAGAGCAAAAACTAATTCTTCCCTTCTATTAGGCATGAGATAAATACATTTGGAGTGCCATTATACAGACAAACAAGACCCAAATCCATAACAAAAGGGAGAAACAAAATTAGATGTCAAAAAACCTAAAGAAAAAAAACAGAAATTACAGGAGTATACGTTTATCAGCCGAATGGGGATGGAAGCACAGTTATGTGTTTCAAGGGTTGAGAAACATCTGTTCTTCCGGCATGTTTCACAAATTCAGCTGGAGAAAATGAGCTCCCATGGCAAACACACACTATGCTAACTTCTGCATTGGTATACCTGTACAAGAACCCGGTAATGGTTTTCCCATTAGGTCCATCTCCAACAGTCGAAACGCACGGCATTTTCGGTAGCGATTTGATTTGTGGAACTTCTCCTGCTTTAGAAGATTTGTTAGTTTCTTCTTCCTCATTAGTAACCTTTTTCAACTGGTTAGTTTCTACATCATCAGTGACCACCACCTTCTTGGGTGAGAGTGGCAATGGAGGCTTCTTATTAGAATCCTCATTAGATCCCTTTGATTGATGAGGAACCCTTGGTATTGGCGGCTTGTGACTATCCCCATTAGCACACTTCAATTGTTGAAGAGGTGGTAAGTTTTGTGGTGGGAATTCTGTCTTAGATGAGTTAATAATTATGGGTGGTTCTTCGGCTGATTTGCTGCAGCTAAGGTTAGATTGAGTACTATTAGATGATGCTATGATCTTGTTCAATTTTGGTGTACCTAAGGTTAATATCTGTGGTGGATGAGAAGTAGTAATGTTTTCAGATTGCACCTGCTGTACATTGTTTGATTCATGAAGATGAGGTTGATTTGATGGGGGAGATTGTGCTGATTTCGTACTTGTATCGTTATCTGCAAATAAAAACCATAAACCCATTAATAATCATCAACAGAAATCCAACCAGATTTCAAGCAACTTAAAAGATGATAATCATGATAAGCTTACCAATTTGAGATGAAATTTGATGATCAGAAATAACAGCAGATCCACAAGAATCAGAATCTCTAGTTTTAACTCCATCATCAGAAACCTTATCTATAGGAGGAGAATCTGAAAACTGAAAAGCTCTGATGAAAGGTTTACAAACAATTGGTTGAACCACATTTTTATCATCAACAACAACAGCAGTTTCAGGAGAAGAAGAAGAAGTGGAAGTAGGTGGTGGTGGAGGAACCCAAAATGGCATCATTTGATAAGCAGCAGGTAAAGCACCTAACCCATTACTAAAAGGAGGTTGATGATGATGATGATAACCATATTGCATCATTGATGGCATCATCACAGGATACAAACCACCAATATCACACTTTTCCTTATCAATTTCTTCACTTTCAGGTTTCAATTTCTTGAAGCTGCTGGTCTGTTCATCATCATCTTCTTCTTCTTGTTCTGCTCTGTTCATCAATTTCTCTCTACCACCATTCTTTTTGATTTCTCTCTTCTTTCTAGCTTCCTGCCTTCTCATTTTATGAATCTCCCTCTTCCTTTTCTCAAGATCTAACCCATTATTATCATTTTCAAGAAATTTCATATCAAATGTTAATGATGATTTCTCTTGATTTGGTTTATCAAATTTCTTAAAACTTCTACCACCAATTGATAAACCTAAACTCAACTCAATCTCTTCATCATTTCCTTCAATAATCTCCATTTGTAACTTCTTCAAGATCTGATAATCAAATTCAAAAACCAAAAAAAAGGACAATAATTGAGTGTTTTGTTTTTCAGACTGCAAAATCTTTTTGTTTGCTAAAGGAAACTTCAAATAATAAACAATCTCAAACGCGGGAAACCTAACACGTGTCGAAAGACGAGGTTGTGAGAGATGACTAAGCGACACGTAAATAGTATGACGGATTCGGCGGATGATGGTTGGAGTTGGGGAATCTTATCCTCCGACCCTTTCTGTGACGACGTGGATTTTAAAAGCTGTTCCTTTTGGGACGTGGCTTGTTTTTGCTGTCTTTAAAACTCGACTCCTAGGTGTTGCGAGATGCTGCGAGATGTCATTCATTTCCAACGTACAAATTCATAAAGCGGGAGTATCTTTGTTTATTCGTTTAGCTAAACACGAATACCGTTATGGAATATCAAATACTCGATATTAGTACCTCGTGTAGTGACACGTGGCAAATCAATCAGATCCATCGGCGGCCAAAAAAAAACAAGAATTATAGCTGAGTTGGGTGCAAATTGCTAGCCAGTTTAGCAATGTTTTGATGAACCAATTGTGTATCCAAGCTGTCTTATCTCTGCTTGACCTGCTTGACTCGACGTCGACAGAAGAAAGCTCAGAATAAGACACGTTGCTGGCTGTTAGGAGAGAGTACGACTGACATCTCCTTGCTTCCAGCAGAAACGCATTTCCACATGTCGACAGCTGATGCACTAGCTTAGACTCAGATTTTAACAGAACAGTGTTTCATTACGTGGCGGACAATGAATGCAGATACGGTAGGTCCAACATTCGGTGAAACCGACATTTCATAGGACACGCGGAAAGTGAAGCAAGTACTCTCACATTTAATTTAGCAGCTAATTTTGTGGTTAGGGTAATCATAAAGGTTTGTCTGTTGGTTGCTTTAGCCGATGTGATTAGAAGGTATGCACGTGTTGGTGGCTTACTGGTTGTTCCAGATCTGCTTGGAATTCTATAGCACCAAATTGCTTTTGGCGATGCACTGTATGTGTACGCACGCACCTATCTCCAATTCCGACATGAACGTTCAATCCAACCACAACAGCCTACTACTGCCTACCAATAATACTTGTACGGTGTACCTACCAAAATGATGGCAAGCACCGGATTTAATCGCTGGTTATTCGCTGCGTTGGATGTGCCGAAATCTTGTTCATATGATCTTCACTCTTTCCCCAACGGATTCTGCATTATGTATTGCGTATAAGTGGGATGGCGCGTATCACGATTGCAAAATGAAAAAAAAGCTCCGAGAAGAACAACACAATCAAATTTGACTGGGCTTACTAGTTGATCCAATTATAGTTGAAACCTTAGGTAAATAGTTCACATGGATAAAGTTCCTAACAGGTTTTGTTAGTTTGGATAGAAGAAGCCGAGTATTTTTGCTTCTCTAGAAGTAGAAGCCAGAAATAGAAGTAGAAGTAATTTTTTTTTCTTCTAGAAGTGGTTTAAAATTTATGTATCCAAACTGGCTTTTTTACTTTTTGACTTCTAGAGTCGAACAGTAGGTTCTGAGTGTGCATCCAAACACGTTATAAGGCCAAAAACATTGAAGGTAATGGTATGGTGGTTACTATGGTACAACGTAAAACTGGAAATGTCTTTTGCTAAAAGGGAAAGCAGTAGTTAACTACATAAACACCAAAATAGGGAGGTTAGCTACTGGAGACAAATTGACTCATTGGCCCAAGGAGTTAACCGATCTTGCACTAAAGTCCAGTAAAAGAAGAAGTATATAAGTTTACGCACAGATTAAAAAAAAGGCTATTACAGCAGATGTTGCTGCGGCATACATAATCAACTCTGGAATCCTTTTCAAAATACAGAAAACATGAAATTACGCTTATCACAAGGATTTAAATATTGCTGTATTGTTAATTCTAATATGGTGCAGTGCAAAAAAAAAAAATCATATTTGTCATATTTTATCTAGATTCATATGTTCGAAGTAAAAACATACAGAAAAGCAGCGAGTTGCTAAACAAGACTTTGGCTGACACAATATTAGAAGGGTGCATAAAACAAGATTGTTACACATAATCAGACTGACTTCTATGTGCCGAATTGCCATTTATAAAATCTCTCGAATAGAATCACAAGCAGAGCCGCAAAGAGAAAACACAACTTTATGTTCAGAATTTGAACTATAAAACTGGGATTATAAGTTGCGTTTCATTTAACTAAGTAATTAAATTAAGCTTCAAAGCTAGTGTTGGTTAAAGTTAAAACTACTCAATATATCTGAATACGACATGATTGAAATTCCTCTAGACAGGACAAGGAAGTCTGACCAGTAGTTGACCTTCCATAACACTGCAAAAAAGATAAGACACAAGTTCAGAATAAAAATGAAGTTGGGGTCAATCAGAAAGTGAATCAGAATGACAGATTTGGGAAGGAATGTATCTCTACCTCTTGACATAGTAGTAACAAAAGTCGGCCAAGATAAAAGTCTGAACGATTTCTGAAACCAGAACTACTGGTATCCAAAGAACCCCAGTGCGGACGAATAAGTAAGCCCCTCTAGTCTCAATAACCTGAGTATATAATGTGATGGAAATAAAAGTTTTAAAAATATCTTTCAGACAAAATTAAGCTACTCTAATATGACAGGTCTTGTAACGACTTGAAATTAGATGTTTTGAGAGGTCTATAAGTTGTAACCAATTGTAACAAAACATGATGTAAACCACACGGACATATATTCTTAAATAGAAAATATCAAACTAACTACTTTCTCTAAGAATCCACTTTGTTTTTGTGTTATAGCATACGCAGTCGTGAATTTGCTGTGAATTTGCATACGCAGTCGATGAAAAGCTAAGAATTAATGATAGCTTCGACAGTTTGGTTTATCAATCGTTCAGTTCCTCAATGCAGGTTTCACCAAAAGTTTGTTGAAGGGTGGGCTCATTTATACTGGTGAACCAATCTATTTAAACCAAGTAATAAGCATGTAAAATGAACTCCGCTATTCACCTAGTGTTTCAACCAGCATAGTGTCCCACAGCCATTTGAGGGTGAAATAATTTCAAGCACTGCGCAGTAAGCCTCAAAAGTGTGTGGATAGGATATTTTGTTTGTCCCAAAGGTGTTATTCACGGGCGCCATTGGGTGGGGATGAACATCATTTTTCTCATCTATTATACTTCTGTGGCAAGAATAGGAAAGCAAACTGAAGCCTTTTCTCAAAATTCCCAATTAAAATAGCTACAGAGCTAATGTAAAACATGTAAATTAACCACAATCTAATTGAAGTATTTATATCTCACCTGGATGATCCAATGAGCACAACCCAAAAACCTTGCAATACCCAAAGCAAAAACGTAGTGTGCAGTAAATGGCTCAACCATCTGAAAAGCAAAGTTAAGCAATCAAGATTTGTATCTGTTTCTCCCCTTTATGAAGGAATAATGTACGAAACACAGCACACCAACAGAATTATTACCATCAAAGCTAACGACAAAGCAAAAATAGTAGAATAAGATTTATACCTTTGCATTTTGCATCAGACGAAGCTGAGGCAGAACAGAAACAGATTCCAAGAAGACGCTGAATGCCCAACACATTCTATTAATGGCATTATGATGAGTACTTGGATGAATGAATATTGAAAGGATAGCACAGGGAATCACCTGCAGAAACAAAAAGTTTTTATCTAGAGAGAAACCAAAAGCTGTGTACTACAGCAGGCTACGTGCATCTTTTGTGTAAAGATTGTTCTAGTTTATTTAGGGGAAGAATCGTATTTATGATGCAAATGGTTCTACTTGAATAAAAAGACAAAATGAATGCTTAAAGAGTGATAGATAAATAACATGTAAAATGAATCGTTGACAAGAAGTTTCAACAGTTCCAAAAGACATGTAGGATTCTGGTACTGTCTATTAGAACGTCTTTCACTTTGACCTCATTGGCACCAATGAGGTAAGGAACCAAATTTGTCGACATGGCAATTTAAGATTCAAGAATCACAAAAGCTTGGATATTGAAAACCCGTTCCATCCCTTTTTCATATGTTATTCAATCCTGGAACTAAAACCAATCTGCACTAAATTACCCGTCCGATAATAACTGACGCATATCAGGTGACTCAACAACAGAACTGAGTGTGCTAGCATACATTCAGATTGATTGTAATCCATCAACTGATCTGTCTCAAACCCTTTTTTTTTTTGTGAGAGTGTTAAATTTAAGTAAGATGACACAAAAACTAAACCAAGGCAAAATTAATGTTAGTTAACTCTTTACCAAATAGTATATTGGCATGTTGTCGAGTTCCTCGATGTAGGTAGAGTTCAATTTGAATCTAATCATGTATATGACCCAAACTGTGGCAACGAGTGTCAGGAAATCAAGCACCGTATGAATATCACTCTCCATGACAAAACTGCAGTAAAATCTTACAGCAAGGAACAGAGCTGTGAGCTCTTGAGACTTCAATGACAGACCTAAGAAACATCAAACGTTAGGAATTTAAAATACAGCTCATCACAACATAATAGTCGATAATTTAAATGTATCAATAAAGTCTACCATGAAAAACAGGTACTTCTTGGGAAGAAAAAAAACACAACAAGAAGTCAAGGTATAATGCGGTTCAAATGTGTGGTGTCTAATATAAGTCAGTACAAACATTAACTGTAAAGCAGTAAAGGAAATATCACACAGACCAGACCAGTCATGCACCACAAAGGATGCATAACAATGTTGTACATGGTTGAGCAAATCTCAAGCCTTGAGATCAACAAGGCCACGAATCTCGCTTTAGGCAGAAAGTTTAGACCCACAGAGACTACACATAGTATGTGACCCCAACAAGTTAAAATTGTGAGCCATCTAACTCTAAATTGACAATTAGTTAGACTAGATTTCTAATCTTCATGTAGGATTGATTTCTACAATCCCCCTGGCGCTTGGGATTATCTTCTGTTGGGTATCATCACATATGAACTAGCACTATGTTAAATTAGTGAGTATCCCGTCAAGAACATGAGACTCGGGTGACCTAAGATCATTATAGACTTGATTAAATAGCTACTCCCTCCATTTCAAAAAGATACTCTTGTTCCATGTGCAAGCCTGTCTTTTTAAAACGGAGGTAGTACTTACAATGACCTAGCTACTTTTATTGACACCCATCCAATCTTAAAATTGCTACAAGGATCATGCACACGACAAGGTTGAGTAAAATCATGATTTTGAAAACAAAAATCATACATGCAGGATTTATGTACACCACCAGTCAGAACAAGAAACAACCAAAAATCCAAAAAACTGAATCACATACAATAAATGTTTTTTTTTTTGATCGGTCAATAGGAAATAGATTAAAGAGCACACAAGCCGTGTGCAGGCAAATACAACTAAAAAAGAGCGACAAGGCCCTGAAAAAACAAGAGCACAAAGAAAAAACTAAAGCAACAAAGCCCTGAAAAAACAAGAGCACAAAGGAAAACTAAAGCACTAAAGAAATACAATAAATGCTTTGAAAGGAGAAGTTTAAATCACCTAAATATTGCATAAGCAGAAACTGAAATCTGTATCAAAATAAATCTAATAAATTCAGGAAAAAAAAAAATCAAACCTAAAGATGCTGAATTATACGAGTAAAAATTATACAAAATTGAAAATATACCTGAACAAGTCTTTTTAGTGATGAGTTTATAAACCAAAACAAAAATCCCAGCAGCATGAACAGCTTCAGAAGCAACAAAGAAATGGTTATGATCTTTCACTGAGTATTTCAAACCAACTAATGACAATATTGCTGTAACCACTCCTAAGAATATCTTCACTTTCATTGATTGTTTTCTTATCCATCCAAACAATTCATTCATTGGTGAATTCCTTCTTCTCCCCATACTCACAAAAATAAATCAAAAATCAAAGATTTTTTTTGATCAAGAAGAAGAAGACCCAGAATAAGATTTTGCAGAGAGAAACGTTTCTCTATTTTAGTTTTCTGTAGAGATACTCTGTTTCTACTGCAGACACGAATAAGGCATGCAATTGAATAAATGAAGAAATTTTGTTTAATTAAGGCGAAATATGAAAATTTATTTAAGGTTTTTTCCAGTGTATGAGCCAATGAGTACACGACACGTGTGCGTATATTGATTTAGTGGGGTACCGTACTTCAGAATTAATGCCATAAATTGATTTCGTTACCGGAAGGTAAAAGATAATGAGATAATTCCTTTTTTAGGTCAACTTCTTATTTTCGTTAGATCAACAAATTTGAGTAGATGATGTAAGACTTTCCTGTGGGTCCAAAGAGACCGACGGTTGTATACTGTTTCTCTGCTACCTGACAAAAAGTGGAGTAAGGTTTGGTGGTTTTGGACGTACATGTTAATGGAGGAGCTACAGTTATCATCGAAAATTTGATGCTGTGGCAGTGGCAATGGCAGCACCTAGAACCGGTGGTGCAGGTTGTGCAGTGGTTCCAAGGCTGACAAATCAATGGGGATGCTCAAGCTCTCCATCTGGAAATCTTTTTCAGATGTTAGGCTTCAAAGAGAACAGTACACTATATTTCCACAATGGGTTCATCACAGAGTCATGGAAGCTAATATTTATCAAAAATTGAATATAACAGGTAGAAATTACATTTTCTATTATAATACCTTGAACAGTCAAAAATCAATTATGAGACCGAACGGAGAAAGCTCTCATTTTACTTTTGGTGGCTTTTCAAAGGATCCGAATCTGTGTCTGTTATACTGTAACCGTGAACAAGTACTTTTGATGCTTTTTCGAAGGATCCGAATCTGTATCTGTTATACTGTAACCGTGAACAAGTACATCTTTAATACCACAGCCAGACCTAGCTGCAATAGAAAGATTCCAGCGACAATCAAGAACCACCTCTCACCAGCTGAAGTGATATGAGCACGAAGATTAAGTGCAACGAAAGTTGCTGACATGAATCCTGCAACACCTACAACTGCCCATCTAACTATTTCGTAGGGAATGATTGACAGGCACTGAAATATATTAAGAATTTGAGCAAGTTAGTACTTAAGGTTAAGAAAAAATTGAGATGGATTAAGGTTATCAGTTCAGAAACTACAGATGTGTTTACAACAAAGTCAGGCCCACAACTTCTTAAGTAATGAACTATTATACGTATAAATAGAAGATATGGAAGGGGCCTTACCGAGGCAGGAATGAAAACAAAAAGGGAGTATCCATATAAACACCAAAGCTGAACCAGACCAGATGGTGCCGAGAAGTATTTAAGGATGATGTACAATCCAAGAGGAACAACCATGGAGTACCCATAAAACAAGCCAGCTGACCATGTAACCATGTTTATATCGTAATCCCACTCTTTCTTCTGGACCTTGTGTGCCACATATGTAACGAATGTCCCAATGGCTGCTGCCACAAATATTAAAGTGGTGCATATCCAGAACGGCCCGTACCTGCTCAGAGTTTCAAGTGATAAATTTAGTATGATTGCATAAAAGTATACTTAAAAGAAAGAAAGAAAAGGATTTTAACAACTTGGAGCATACAGTATGACAAGTAACTATCATTGCTCAATGACAACAAGACGGCCGCAAACAAAAACATAGGGAAAAAAAATAATCCGAAATCTTTACTTTTACTTTTGTTTTTGAATTGCCAATTGCTTACGTGTACCCATATATTTCGTAGTTAGTTTAACTTCAGTCAAAATTCTTACAAATTTAACTGTTAAAAAGTTTTTTTCGATTGATATATTCAAAAAAAAATCTTCTGTAACCCCTTGGCCCTTGGTAACCTTTGCTACACCACTAACTCTACCATCACCACCTTCATATGACGACAACCGGTGTCATTGTTATCACGACTGCCCCAAGCCAACATCATTATTATCAATACCACCATGCCAGCATCATCAACTATTCACTTATTTTTTTTCTTTACAAAAGTTTTGGACAAGCGAAACGCTACGAAAACTGAATATTGATCAGAGATTCAATCGAAATGGTTACTAGTAATTGAGTCAGTGTTCATAATTTTCTGAAAAGCTCCATCAAAGAACCCTATTCCACTAAGTGCTGTCTCAGGCATACAAGCATACTGTTTTATATTTACTTCCAAGAAACAAAGCAGTTTAAATCTAACTACAAGAAGATAGGACAAGGTCCAGTCAGTGAGATAAATAAAATGGAGTTCTAAAAAGAAGCTTACATAAAAGGTGCTAGATTCTAAAAGGTAGGTTATACTATTATAAAAAGGGTTAATAGTAATTACTGCTTAACTATTTGTTGAAGCGGGTTTGCTAGTTGAATAACAACAAAACAACTCAAAAGTATATTTTGATCATTGTAACCTCTTTCGACTAATTCACAACGTACAGGGTCAAACCCCTTTGTGCTGAATTTAATTACACACTAAAGAAAAAATAAACCGCTAAGTTATTAACAAAACCATCTTTAACAACATTATTTTCTGCTTTGCAACTGTGACCCCTAGTTACAATGTTAAACCGCTTGCAACCCTTTCTTACCAAAATCATTCAAGAATGAAAGCTGTCACTAAATTGATCTAAAGCTTCTCAATTATAAGATACGGAGATATTTCAACTTGCAGAAGAAAACTAGTTTGATTTATATTTCAAGAGAATTTGTAGGCATGTTCCCCATGACAGGAAACAGTGAATCTTAGCGAACACTAAACTTCAGTTTTATGCTTTCTGAGCATCTACCACTGCTACATTTCTTTTTTTATGGAATTGGATCCTAGCACTAGAGTTATCCTTACAGTGTTGCATGCCATTATGCTAGAATTCATAAATTTTATTATGGAAGTCAGGCAAGATAGAAACAGAAAACAACTCACAAGTCTGGGTTGCTGCTGGTCTTTTCGTTAAAGCTTCCTTTAAATGGAAATAGTGAATCCTTGATCCTCTCTAAAACATCAGACGTGTCCACATCGAAGTATGGCTTGTATGCAGCAACCGTGAATGTTCGTAGCCAACCACTTGGTTGTTGTTCTTCAGAACTATTACTACCAGAAGCTGGTTTCGAAAATGAATCTGCATTGGTTAAAATCATGTTAAAACTATCAACAGAAATGTAAACCAGAAGAAGAAGAAAAGCTCTACTTCAGCGACTAAAAGCGAATGCAACAACGTAAGGTTGATTCCTATATTCAAAGGACCATTCAAAACCATGAATATGAAGCGTCATTGTTTACAGTTTTCTTCAACATGATAAAGTGTTTAGTTCTTGCAGTACTCTTAAGATTAGCAAACCAAATCTAAAAATCTACAGTGACAGAAACATGGCATGACTTCCTAGCTCCAAAAACAAGATCTAAACGTTTGAGTATCATAACCGCGTCAAAATTCAATGAGAAATAAACTTCTAATCACTTACCAATTGCTTAATGGCTAACATTAAACTATAGATCTCAGATAGTAGTTGCATCTAAACCCTAATTCAGTTTAAATTTTTAATAAATTGTACCATTAATGAGCATTTTTCAAATTCAACAAAGGAGATAAAGTAATACCATCAGCATCACGAGGAGGACGGTAACCACCGGAAATTTTCCCTTGAGTTTCAGATGGTGGAAACGTCTGAAGATTCGACTCTACAAAAATTCCCAAATAATTCAATTAAATCGAACTCATAAATTCACAATCAAATCCAAACAAAAATATAGTAAAACCAGACCTGCAAATTTGACAGTTACATGCCCTGGATCTGGAACTGCCTACAAAAATTTGTAAAAATAAATAGTCAGTGAGATCTTAAAGATTAGAACAAGAAGAAACTCTTGTGTCGAGAATTAGAGAGAAGGAGATTTACAGGAACAGATCCACCACCACCAGAAACTTTCTGGTTATCAATACTGGTGTAACCACTCGACATCATCTTTCCCCTACACAGAAATTCGCGGGAAATCTAATGCTTTTCTTTCTTCCTTTATTTCTCTCCTCTGCGCTGTTGTTCTGCTGAATGGGGTGGGATCCCTCTTTCTCTCTCAACCCAAAAGGATTTCGTTTGTGTAACTTCTAATTAAGTCCTTGGACTTTTGCGAAGCTTCGTAATACATCCTTTAGTGAGCGCAAAATTTAGCTAAAGGCTATATGCCAGAACTTCTGCCGGTGGCTTAGTGTCACACCCATTTAATCGCCTAAAATTTTCATGGGACATGACCGGCAATAATTGTGGTTCGGTGAATCAACTTCGCCCACAATTACTCAGCTTTGCATACTTGCATCAAAGTACGCATTTGCCTTCACTCTAAAGGCTTTGCACAGCGGAAGTCTTTCTTCTTTCTCTCCAACTCTCCGTGCCCCCATAAGCATTAGAGGTTTTCCATGCAAAAATGTACTCAAACAACTTCACAAGATCAACAACATCAGGAACACAAATATATAACACAATAAACCCATTTTATTGCATTAAGGAAGATTACAAACAACAGTCCAACTCACTGACCAAAACTGGCCATTCACCCTCTTGGTGAATGCCTAAAACACTCTCTACATTAGTGGCTCTTCTCTAAAATGAACAACACCAACATTATTGATTCCTAAACTATTTATACTAACTAGGATCAGGCCAAAACTTCTGTGCAACCGCTTGGACAAGCCTTAGACAGCCAAGTGTCCAAGTAGTTTCCATAACCGCCAACTTCAACTGCCACCTTTTGTGTTGTCACGCCAATTGGTGCCACACCTGCTCTTGGTGGTTATGAACACTCTAATATGGTTATAAACACACTTTATAACCGCTATCCCTTGTCTCACACATTTGGCATGCTTGTAAAGCCAATAACCAACTCCTAATCGTCACTTGAGCCGTATTGCGCCACTGTAGCGCTTTACTGAATTCGGCCTTGATCCAATGCTCATCCATCTTGTCCCTGCAAACTTCTTGCTCCAAGTTAATGCATGGACAATCCTTGTGCTTCAATCATCAAGGCCAACTCCTTAAGCTCATTCTGGTTGCTGATGCGTCGTATGCTTCACTTAACCAATTTGCTTGACAATAACAATACCACTCTTGCATTGCTAGCTTGTTTGCACCGTTCAAGCTTTGTCCAGCCTTGAACTAATGTCATAGATCAACTCTTGGCCTATTGACCGGTTGTCAGCCGAGCAAAAATAATTTCCACTTTCTTACTCACTAAATATAAATGAAATCCAAGGTAAGGAAGAGTTCGTTTCCACAGAGAGGCAATTGTTGTTATGCGATTTTCAGTTTCTAAGGTAACCAAGGAGGGATTTTTGTTGTTTTAGCGAAATACTAAAGTAAAAATAAAATAAAGCAAAGCAAATAATTGGAATAATCAATAGAGAGAAGATATTGGTCACGGGATAGTATCATTCACAAACATGTATTTTCATCAACGATTAGAATTGGTATTTTAATCTCTCATTTACTAAAAGTCCTAGGATACCTTGATCGCAAGTATATCCCGCTAATTCCCTGATTCCTTCACAACCACATTAAAAGATGCATATGTGAATTCTTCCTAGAAAGCAACCTAAAGTGTAAAAGCACAATTAGATTTAACTCCCTAAAAGTAATAAGTTCTATGGAATAAGACTAATCAAGGCAATCAAACGTGTAAAAGCACTAATTCAATTTAACCAAGGTTATGATTCATATGCAATTATAAAGATGTATCACTACAAGTAATAACCACACTATGCTACTTAGAATCCGGGATAAACAACTATTTCGTATTGAAAACCCTAATCTAGCAATAGAGATGAAAGTAAATCGGATTGATTCCGGACTCAACCAAACAAACAATCAAATCATATGACAATATTAATAATGAATCATAAACAATAAAATATTGAGACAAAACTAATTCATTGAATCATATAACATGTTGTGAAATCCATTTTATCCCATAACCAATAATAATTGTTTATCTAATCATAGCTATGGAGTTCATCATAAAAAATATTAATTGAATAGAAGAAGATGAACAAAAGCAAACCCTAGAAGCGTAAACAAAACCGGCTCTCTCCAAGTTCCAAAATACGTGATCCTTCAAAGTTGTAGAAGACTTTCCTTTAAATAGGTCTCTTGTTTCCAAAATTAGGTCTAATCTCAAAGGTCTAATAGATAGAAGTCCACCAAGCCCATATGTGAGAAAAACCCATGTAGAAAATATGCCCCAAAAACGGTCGCCGGAAAACTGGTATTATGGCCGGAAGTTGGCCGGAAAATATATCTCAGGTGACCGGCAAAGTCCACCCGGTCACCGGTCAATGAGTCAGCTCGGTCGGGTCAAATCGGTCAACTCAATCAAGATCACTGAGTCAGGTGAGTCTGTCCTAACTGGGTGACTAGGCTGAGTTGGGTTCTTGGCCAAAGCCATTTTGCAAAGGCCAAGATTGTGTTGCACCAGGATGGTGCATCACTGCTTCACTCTCAGCCATAGTGGCTCATTATTCCTTCTCTGCCACTTCCACACATCAGCTGCAATTGCACTATACCCTGCAGTTCTGTCACAAGCCATCAGTACAAACATCTATGCCATTCTATGCCTGCATCCGTTCATGACTTCAATTGAGTCATACCCATTCGTTCATTATCACGAACACCAGTATTGCACCTAACAATCAACAACTGACTCCATTACAACAGCTGCACCTTAGTCCCTGCAATTGCTTCAGTTCTCAGCTTCAACCACTAGCAAACATCCTCCTACAACTGCTTATACATTCATTTACCAAGCTTAGGCTTCATTTCATCTGCAGCTGCAAAATCCATTGCAGCAACCTACAGCCGCAACCAACTAGTGCTCATTTCAGTTACTTGAAACACTCCACCAACAAAACCTCATTTCAAAACCTCAAACCCATCTGAGTCACTTGCATACAGACTCAAGTATCTCATACACAAACAACACCTTGAACTGCACAGGCCACCAGAAGCCATGGCAATCACCAGCAATTTCAACACCACTGTAACAACATCAACCTGTCAGTCTTCTTCTCTGTTTAACCATCTCAGCTACAACTCAGTTCAACCCATTTCCTCCATCTGACTGCAGCGACAACACCAGAGCAAACCAATCTACCAGTTCCACGACCTCATACCAAAATCACAATTTCCATTATGCGCAGCTCAGTCACCAACACAAGACAATTACCCCGCCAGAACCTATTCCATTAGCTTCATTACCAGCCATCTCAACCTGCAACCTGAGATACAACCACAGTGTCACCAACAACTCGACCAACTTCTCCATTCAACCCATTACAGCTGCAAATATCACTCCCTGCACTTGAGCTAACACCACCTGCATCATAGCAACAGCAGCATCATCTCAACTCAGCCTACCAAATCCATTCTGCACCAGCTCAAGGAAAAGAACAATTTCTTCCCTGCAATAATCCTAAACATTCATCTAAGAATAACTCCATCTTATGCAATTGCTTCAATCACAACACCATCACTAGCTCAGCTGCAACTCCATCTGGCTTAGGTCACAGCTATCTCCTTGTTCTTCAGTGCATCCCCAAAACAATCTTCTTATTGTCATATGCTTTGCACTTTGCCCTGCATTACCAACAAACTCCAAGGGAAAGACTCATTCTCTGTCTCAGTTCCATCTTCTTGTAACCTGCAGCTCAACATCAGGGCTTGCAATTGCACATGTAGCTCTATCTACAACTCTTGCTCAGCTCAAATTCTTCCTCCATGTTCTGTCAAACCCATCTCCTAATTTCAGTCATGACATCAGCAGCACTTTCATCTCCCTGACCTGAATCTTTGCTAAGATTCTGATTCATCATAATACGAACTCAGGCCAAAACCAAATCTGACTGCAACCCATCAACACCATCATTTGCTTCTCAGAAATTAGCAAAAACCCCTTCAATTTCTTGTCGTCTTTGCCATTACAGATTCCACCGAAGACCCATTTCATCCATGGCAGCAACTAGTTATTCTTCCAATAACGCCATCTCTGATCCATACACAGACTAACAATCAGAAAACCCATCTTCAATTTCATAACAGACTCTCAATTTCCTTCTTACTCTTCAATCAAATCACCATCTGCAATATCTTCTCTGTGTCTTCATCACGGCCATTAGCACCAGAACCCGTTTTCCATTTCAGGCATCAGTGATTTCTCGGTTGATTCTTAACTGCAAAGAACGAGATCTACTCTCTGATTTTGATTTTCTCACTCAATTCCTCGAACTATTTCTCGGAAGTATTAACAGCAACAACTGCCTACATTTCAGGTGGAATGAATGAAAATGATTGAGAAGATTACTTCTCGATTTAGGGTTGGATAGTTTGGGATTGGATAGTTTCACCCCAGTGATAGGGACCACCCCACTCATTAGATAAGGGACATCTTGATTGGCAACCCCTTTTACCACAGCTGGCATGTCTTTAATATTTCTCCACATAGAGTTGCCCCTTAACCTTGACTGGGCTCCAAACAGTGTTAAGCCTGCAAAATGATTACTTTGCCCTTTCCGACTCAATTTGGATGATTTCTTCTTCTTTTCCTCCATATGACTCCAAAGTAACTACAAAACTCAAAACATGCGTAAAATACATAATTTACAAGAAAAATAGCAAAGAAAGCATAAACTCTAGATAGTAAATACGGTGTATTCTACACCTATCACCTATTATACCTTCTTGCATCGTCCTTGAGTTTGGTCCAACTCAATTCCAAGGATATTCCTTAATGCCAACATCGCATGTTGCATCTGACAACTTTGGCCATGTCTTGCCAATCCCCCAATGAAGCCTCATTGTGTCGGCCAATAGGCTTCATTACTTAGCCAATGTATTTTTCAGTGTAGCGCTACCTTGGCGCGTCACTGGCCCTGCATGGTCTTGCTATCTCAGCACTTGACAGTCTACGCAGTGTCGCGCCGTCCTGGCTGCACACTGACTTGGCCTGCTACTCTGTAACGCACAATCATTGTGCGTCTTGCCTGGCCGGTCATAGACCTCCTCCACCTAATCCGTTCAACGCCCTCGTTGAACGCAACAAAGTATACTTGTTATACTTGCTCTCTGGCCTTGTACACTTCTGAGCCTATCTCAAAAATCAGCAAACTTGTTTGGCCTTTTTCCTTGCCAAAACTTTTTTGCCTAGTACCAAATGTCATCACTTATGTTACTGCCTTGTCATTGATCATACTGACTTGCACTGTTGTTGTCACGTTGGCCTACACTTCAACTCTCACTACAATCGCATATCAACACCCAAATGCAACTTGGAAATTCTTCTTGCCAATTCCCTAAATTAGGCTTGAACTTCTCATGAATCATTTGTGCCTAAGTGTACACAAGTAATGATTCTCCCCAACTGATCACCAATGATCATTTCATAGTATTTTGCCTTCACTTTTCGACTTTAGTTGCACCACGCAACATAACAGGACTTATACAAGACTTAGCCTCATTCTTCAATCATATGCGCCTACGTCAAAGCATGCCATGCCTTAAGGTATATACTCTATGACTTCATACCACTCTTGGTATGCGCCACAACCTATAGCCTTTGATGTACTTTGTCAACATCATCACTTTCACTAGATTTGGCCTCCAAATCATATTGCAAACTTCACCTTCTTGGACTTGCATCATTTGTATGCCAAAGAACCAGCACCTTGCTATTCTTTGCTTGCATTGTCGCAACACCTTGATTGAAATGCATGACTTTGGTATAGCCATGACGTAAGATTACCCGGGACATCCCACCGTCACTTTGGACAAGGTATCCTCTTCACGCGCCTTTGAAACCGGCAAAGCCTCACTTGCTCTATCAAACCGCTACGCTTTAATGTAGCGGAAAAACAACATCATGTTCTTCCTAACTATGAGTTACTCTTAACTCATATACTTGATGGACTTACATCTTCATTCTTGCTGCATTACTCCATGTTATAGTTGCAAAATGCCTTCGCACTTCCACATCAAACTCGACTATGCCACCAACTCTATTTGCTCCTTTCACTTTCAGAGTATTTTATTGCATATTTTGGCTTAACATGCTATGTAGCATCTTCCACGTGAACTAGCTTTACTTTGAACGAAAGAGACAAGAACTCTCGCCTCAAATACCCTCATTCACTGCTACCTTATATAGAGAGACAATTCCCAACACCAAGGTCCACTCGACCGTAACTGAAAGTATACTCAAACTTGAGGAAATACTCACATCAACTGATTGCAACTTGTAGGACCTAACAAGCAACAAACAAGGAATCGAGACAACACCTATTGTCCCCAATGTAGCAATTCACTTTGCCACATGCACTCTTCCAACTATCAACATTCTTATGCCACTACCATAACGAAGCACAATATAATTGACACTTAGTTGAATACTCCTTCAAACTGAGGCTATCATGTCGTTATAGCTTTCATGAAGATTTCTTCAAAAATGACCTCACGCCGTTCTTATGTGTCATCAATACCATCAATTATCCTAATTGGAACCAAGCTTCTTCAACTGCTACCTTTTTGGTTTGCAGGCCACACTTGTTCACAACGATTAGGACATGCCAATTAGTACCAACATTTTGACACAAACTTGTGCAGCTTTGCACAATTGAATTGGACTTGACTTGGTAATTCTAAGCATCACCATAGAGCTCAGCAAAGTCATATTTATCAATGACTTTCGCGGATAATTCTCTTGGATAATCTTAACAAGGCCACAATCCTTGCAAATGAGGAGACATTGCCTATGTTCCATGAAGCAAGAATGCCGCATTTTTCTTCAAACTTGGAACTCATTTTTACTGCCCATGCACAACTGGTTACTCTTGTCTTTCCCCTTCTCCAAAATCAACTTCAGTAGCAACAATTGTTGATTTGCAGTCGACAAGAACATCCGCTTGTGGTTATGATTAATTGCGGGTCTTTGGACACCCTTGTCCAAGCATATTGATCCCACTCATAAACCAGGTGCAAGCACACTCCTTTTGCACATCTAGCATCAACGAAGAACACTATGCAAACGCAAGATTGTGGTGTATCGGTTTTTTCCTAACTTGCGCTTCTTTCTTCAGCCTTTCCATAAACTTCATGCTAGATAAAAATTGGCCATCTAATTCTTATCTTATGGCATCACAATTGCCACAAAAATACTGGTTCGCAACCATACTTTGCGTTACCACCAAGGTATATGCATCGAGAGAGATAACTTTAATCTTACATCAAACTGGCTACGATGAGAACACCTTCAATCTATCGCATAGACAAATTCTTCATCTACTTTGCCACTGCAAAGGCCATCAACTTCTTTGAGTTCAGGAATTTTCGCAAAATTCCCATTACAACTTTCAATATAATCGCTACTGATAACACTACGAATATATGCATTCCTAATGCATAATCTTCGCATACTTGTGAGAAAAATGGACTTAAACTTCTGAATTGCACCATAGAATTCAACATACTCTTTAGTTTTGTCATGCAATCACTTGAAAACCCTGTTTTCAATGATTCTCGCATGTTCGTCTAACATTTTGGGCAGGAATTTTGACACCTTTGTCATAAACTTTCATGGCATGTTGCTACTTCAAGCTTTAAAGTTCATTCCAATTGATCTTTCCACACAAGACAAACTTCTTCTAGTCTCCATACTAGTGAAACCCAAACAATTCTTCACTGAATTCGATAAACAAATGACACCAACTTGAGTAAAAGAGAGAAAAAATCAGAAATTGTGTCCCCTAACACAGCTCTGATACCTGCTGTCACACGCCCATTTAATCACCTAAAATTTTCATGGGACATAACCGGCAATAATTTTGGTTTAGTGAATCAACTTCACCCACAATTACTCATCCTTGCATACTTGCATCAAAGTACGCATCTTCCTTCACTCTAAAGGCTTTGCACAACGGAAGTCTTTCTTCTTTCTTTCTAACTCGTCATGCCCCCATAAGCATTAGAGGTTTTCCATGCAAAAATGTACTCAAATAACTTCATAAGATCAGTAACATCAGGAACACAAAGATATAACACAATAAACCCATTTTATTGCATTAAGGAAGATTACAAACAACAGTCCAACTCACAGACCAAAACATGCCATTCATCCTCTTGGTGAATGCCTAAAACACACTCTACATTAGTGATTCTTCTCTCAAACTAACAACACCAACATTATTGATTCTTAAACTATTTATACTAACTAGGATCATGCCAAAACTTCTGTGCAACTGCTTGCAAAAGCCTTAGACAGCCAAGTGTCCAAGTAGTTTCCATAACCGCCAACTTCAACTGCCACTTTTTGTGTTGTCGTGCCAATTGGTGCCTCACCTGTTCTTGGAGGTTATGAACACTCTAATATGGTTATAAACCCATTTTATCACCGTTCCCCCTTGTCTCACACATTTGGCATTCTTGTAAAGCCAATAACCAACTCCTAACCGTCACTTGAGCCGTATTGCGCCACTGTAGCACTTTACTGAATTCGGCCTTGATCCAATGCTCAGACATCTTGGCCCTATAAACTTCTTGCTCCAAGTTAATGCACGGACAATCCTTGTGCTTCAATCATCAAGGCCAACTCCTTAAGCTCATTCCGGTTGCTTATGCGTCGTATGCTTTACTTAGCCAATTTATTTGACAATAACAATGCCACTCTTGCATTGCTAGCTTGTTTGCACTGTTCAAGATTTGGCCAGCCTTGAATTAATGCCATAGACCAACTCTTGGCCTATTATACCTTCTTGCATCATCCTTGAGTTTGGGCCAACTCAATTCTACGGATATGCCTTAATACCAACATCGCATCTTGTCTTAGAGCACTACTCGGTCGAACTCGCATGCGTTGCTATCTCAAGCATGTTTGTCAATGTTAGTGATCAAAACTATAAGTCTTTATTTCTAGTCTACTTATAGATGTCTCGGACTATGACGTAAATTGTGTAGTTGAGCCTTAGACTTCACGGCGTTCATCATTTGAAGACGAAGAACTACTAAGGAGAGCTTGTGGAACTTCATCGACAAAAGGTATGTGGAGACTGAAACTCATCTATCACTTGGAAAGTTTATTTCTACTCTATCTCCTATATTGAGACATAAGTCGTGTTACGATATAGTTTACTATTTTACATATTTGAGATTTTGAGCTGAGTTTAACTGGCTTACATATTTCTCGGAATATGTGTTGGCAAGCTTTCGCTTCGACCAAGTTCATGTTATATTCTTGACGCAAGTCAAAAGATGATCATGTGAAAATTGCCGAGTAACATCTTACATGGTTTGTGTGATATAATCATTTGGTGTAGACTTGGAATGTTTCATTATAATTATTTCAATAACTTGAAAATTGCTTTGATGCTAATAGTGTGTGAAAATGGCTATTGTCATCCTCTAAGAAAGTTTCAATGATTGAAATATGAGTTTAGAACACTTAACCATTATTGGATATGTCATGTTGTGTATTCTTGCACATATGTAATCCATGTCCGGGAACCATAGTATGCGCACCCGTTCGCGTACCTGTTGGCTTGAGAAATCCGGGAACCTAAGTATGCGTACACGTTTGCGTACTGGCGTACAAGTTCATGTCCGAATATTTCTGCTGGCATTGGAAGTTCGCGTACCCATTTGCATACCGGCGAAAACAATTCTTGGTCCGGGTATTTCAAGTATGCGTACAGGTTTGCATACTTGAAGGTTAAAGTTCTAAAATCGGTTGTGTACATGAATATAAACATTTATATAATAAGGAATGCAATCTTTGCAAACCGTGGCTATAATGTTCATGAATTGTGTTCTTGTACACTTCTATGAGAATATAGCAATTGAACAACTCTTTAACTAGTTTCATTTGAGTCATCTGAACTAGTTATGGTTAAGATGAACAAGGTTGATATGAGAGTGTTCATATGGCTAACTTTGGTTAACTATTGTTGAGCCAACATGGTGTACACGTTTAGTTACAGTAACATAAACCTAAATGAGGGTACATTTCATTTGTGTGAAACAAGCTAAGTTCGATCTAACGGTTGAAAGATATTAGCTTGGTTGAATCAGGTTTTTCATCTAACGGTGAATATTGAATGCTTTGTTACCAAGGTAACTTAGATCGCAAACCCTGATTTAAAAACTATATAAAGGATCACTCTATCAAATGGGAATCCTAATCCTCACTCTTTTGTGTGTTACTAGTTGCATAGCTAGAGTCGATTCTCCTTTAACCTTAGGTTTCTCTCGAGACCCTGTAGGTTAACAACTTGAAAAACTTCATTGGGATTGTGAAGCCATACCCAACTATTTTCTTTGTATTTGTGTGTTCTGATCTTGCCCGATTCTATCGTTTGAGTATTATCTTCTCTAAGATTTGCTCGAGATTTAATCTCTGATAGGCAAGATAAAAAGTAATCACAAACACCTTCATCTCATCGTTTGTGATTCCACAATATCTAGTTTCACTTCCATATGATTTAGATTATTGTGAGGTGATTGATAATACTAGGTTTTTCTTCGGGAATATAAGACCGGTTTATCATTTGGTTCATGTTTACCTTGATTTATCAAAACACGGAACAAAACTCATATGTATTCCTGTGTAGAATACAGATTTATCTATACCAATAGACTTTTCTGTGTGAGACAGATTTTAGTATCAAGTCTTCGACTTTGGGTCGTAGCAACTCTTGGTTGTGGGTGATATCAGCTAAGGGAATCAAGTGCGTAGTATCCTGCTGGGATCAGAGACGTAAGGAACGCAATTGTACCTTGAATCAGTGTGAGATTGATTAGGGTTCAACTACAGTCCAGTCTGAAGTTCATTGGTAGTAGTCTAGTGTCTGTAGCGACTTAATACAAGTGTGGTGTTCAAAGTCGGACTAGGTCCCGGGGTTTTTCTCGCATTTGCGGTTTTCCTCGTTAACAAAATTCTGGTGTCTGTGTTATTTCTTTTCCGCATTATATTTTGTTATATAATTGAAATATCACAGGTTGTGCGTTGTATCGATCAATTAGGAAATCCAACCTTTGGTTGTTGATTGAAATTGATCGATCCTTGAACATTGGTCTTTGGTACCGTTCAAGTTACTTCTCATATATTCAATCGGGCTCGCAAATTTCTATTTGCTGATTGCATATTGAATTAAGAGATAGAGATATAAACTAGTGTATATACTTTTCTCTAGATTAAGTCTGACTGTCTAGTTGATTCTCTAGAAAGTATATGGGAGTAAGTCCTCTCAGATTGCCAAACGAATTGTTGGGTGTGGTTGTTGTACCCCCACATTTTCAATTGGTATCAGAGCAGGCAAACACGTTTTAGACCTCATAAGTCTGTGTTTGTAGCGATTTGAATATGGACAAAAGTGTTATCTCTAATAACGTACCAGTTCATAAATTACCAGATGATTTTCAAATCTTGGATTCACGAGAGAACTGTCACATCTAGGTCAGTATCTAATTATTCTCTTAATGTAAAAATTGTTGAAGTTTGGGAAACGCGCCTATAATAACAGTTGGATGAACTTTCTGATGAAGGTGATTCAAATATTGATAGAGATGTTGATGAGGAAGTCTTAGAGTATGTTAAGCTATTGGATTTGGTGGAAAAGAAGAAGATGAGAACTTCTCATATCACACCTCTTCTGATTCCTCTCTGTCGAGAAAACAAGAAATTGAGAATATGTTACGTAGGTGTTTATGTTTCGAATCGTTCTAACGAATCGATCCTCAAGGATTCTGAGGAAAACCTACGTATGAAGTCACTTGAATGTGATAATCTTTATCAAAAGTACTATTCGTTGGAAGAGAAACTTGCAGAATCTGAAGCAAGGATTAACTTCAACAAAATAGTTTTGATGACAGAGAAAACGCTTATCTCGCTCGAGAAAAACGCCTTGAGGCTGAAATAGCTTATGCTCTTGATAAAATCAAGATGTTGGAAGATGACTTGAAAAAGTTCAATACTAGTTCAAGCAAATTAACCACTATGCTAGGAGCAAGTAAAAGCATCGTGATACAAGAGGATTGGGGAATAGATGCTCCAAGTATTAGCAAAGAGGTAAAATTTGTCAAGGCTAGTGATTCTTCTCAACAAAAGGTTTCCACTGATGACAAAAGTGAAATACATTCACATGCGGTTAAGGTTCTGTTTGTGGGTGAAAACAGTTTCTGCTGATTTTGGTAATTTCGGGTGTGTGTATGAGAAACGAATCTAAACCCTAAACAATGCACTACACGGGAGTACTTTTGATTCGAAAGATCAATCTGTAAAATCCTGGCCTAAACCAAGAAATGGCCGTTCAAGGCTTGCTTCGGTCACAAAGTGAAGGAGAAGGGTTGGTCTTAGGGAGGGAAGCGAAGAGATTGTTGAGACCAGAATCGTTGATTCTGATGGTGTAGTTGTTTATGACTTGTATCTGAAAGTAGAACTAGCTAGCATAATGGAAAGCTACCAGGTGATTTCTAGATACTGTGTTGTTACCCACCAAAACTTGTTGTTTCGTGGTAAATAGGTGAAATCTATTTATACATGTCATATTGAAACGTATCATGGTCTCGTAGGAAATGGAAACGATTGAGTGGTGGAAGAATAGAGTAACGTGTAACCGTCATGCATTATGCTTCCATGATGAAAGAAATGAATTAATTTACATCGTTACTTTCATCATCACTAATTGTCCCACTTCATGACACTTTCTTATAACGGGCTTATTGCACGCCGCAAGCTGTAAACAGCCAGACCAATACCCTGATGAGTATCCCCCAGTTTGTGACATGTTTGATGTCTCGAGTGTTTTCGTGGAATACGTGTAGCAGGTTGCTATGTGTGGCAAGTCAAAGTCAAGAGACTTGCCATAGGAAAATAGCATGTGATGCTGTTAGGCTTGCCTTGGCCGGCCGCCTAAAACTTGCCACAAGTCCGTCAGTTTGGTGGCGAACTTGAATGGCTGAGATTGCATCTCATGAAGAAGGGTAGACGTTGATTATGGCTACCTTCTGTTGGCGCCTGGTAATGCCACAGTGGCGTTTTTGGTGTACGCCAGTGGCATTGCAGCATGACTGGCATATCTCGTGCATGTCAGTGGCACGGTGGTGTAAGTGGCGTCTGGCGTAGCCATGGCCACTAGTTGGTTGCCTGGAACTTGCCGCAAGTCCGTTAGTTCAGTGACGAACTTGGATGGATGAGATTGCATCTCATGAGGAAGGGTAGTCATTGATTATGGCCATATCTTTGTTGTGTAGCAAAGTGGCGCCATTAGCATAGTGGCGCCTGGCGTAGCCGTGGCATAGCGGCATGCTAGTGGCGTAGCCGTGGCATAGCGACATGCCAGTGGCGTAGCCGTGGCAGATTGGTGTTAGACCCAAATATGGCTCTGGTAACATTGGCCTTGTTGCCACATCGATCCTAACGCTCTGGAAAACATTATTTGGCTTGGTTGGCGTAGCAATTTTGCCCAAATTAGGGTTTGGCATGTCGAAACCCTAATTAGTGCGTGTGGCATGGTTGCGGCATGGCCACACCTGTGGCGTTGTGGTATGGCCAAATCTAGGACTTGACTCCGTGGTCAAAGTTAGGGCTTGGCGGCATGGCCAAGGCTAGGATTTGGCGTCGTGGCCAAAGTTAGGGCTTGGCGGCGTGGCCAAGGCTAGGATTTGGCGTTGTGGCCAAAGTTAGGGCTTGACGCCGTGGCCAAGGCTAGGATTTGGTGCCGTGGCCAAAGTTAGGGCTTGGCGGCGTGGCCAAGGCTAGGATTTGGCGTCGTGGCCAAAGTTAGGGCTTGGCGGCGTGGACAAGGCTAGAATTTGGCGTCGTGGCCAAAGTTAGGGCTTGGCGGCGTGGACAAGGCTAGGATTTGGCGTCGTGGCCAAAGTTAGGGTTTGGCGTCATGACCAAGGCTAAAGTGGCTCGTGGCATGTTATTGCGGTAGAGTGGCATGTTGGCACGTTACTGCGGCAGAGTGGCATGTTGGCATGCCGATTAATATGTTGTTATGGCAGGGCGTGTTTGGCTTGCTAGTTAGTATGGTGGCGCGGCAGGGTGTGTTTGGCCTTTAATGTATGGTGGCGAGTTTTGAGCGAATTGATTGGTCAAGAAAAGGGGTCGGCCAAACGTGAGGCGCGTCTGCACCTCTAGTGCTCGTGGCGCATTTAAAGTGAGCTAATTGGTCGGTAGGAAGGAGAGGGGCCGGCCAAGCATGGGCGTGGCTACACTTCTGGTGTGAGTGTGACGGCTTTAGAGAAACCTGATTGGTCGATGGAAAGTAGGGCCGGTTTAGGATGGGGTGTAGCCAACGACAAGTGGCGCCGGCTGGCCTAAGGAATGGCCACGCTTCCCTTTGCTGCTGCTCCTACCTTGTGGCTCCTTGTTTTCTGATTTTGGGCAAGATTTTGCGTCTACTAATCCATGGCGGATTAATTACCTAGGGTCTGTTTGGGAGCTTGGAAACGGGATAACATATCCTGGAAAAGTTCATCTTAATTTAATATATGATAACCTTGTTAATGGTTAGTTTTAATGGTGATTGTCTAAAATTCTATCATATCTTGGGCTAGGTTAACTTGTGTTTGTTTGACTACAGAAATATGTTAATATAAATAATTATTTCTTAGCCAAATACTTATTTTAAAGAAAAATAACTGTCTAACCCAGGTGAGGATACAGGTATCCCAGGTATTTGGAAGAATACCTTAAACTCACTTTTTTAGCTTCCTAAAATCAAGGAAGGTTTAGTAATCCTTATCCAGGATTTGAATTGCGGCGAGACAAACACATTTTAACAGTTATTTACTGGATAACCCAACCTAGGATGGGATATCCAGGATACCAAACACGACCCTAGTTTTCCTAGGTTTAAATTTCGACAAACAAGGTCTGATACACTGCGCGAGGCGCAAAACCCTAACTTTTGCAAGTTAGTCAGGGTAATTGATTGAATTATATGTGTTGACACAGAGTTCTTTTAAGTTCATTACCAAAGAGCAGCATGCTTTCTGATTGAATACTTTATGCAAAGACCTTATCCTTGATATTTGGAAATTCGTGTTACTCTGCAGCGAGTGAACACAAATTGTCATGCCATATCAACATTAAGGGTTTAGCCGAGGAACATTAAGTGAATATAGGCAAGGCGCCAAAATTTACAGAACATCTGGGATGGTTGCTACATGCACCAGTCTGGATAAATTTCATGTAAATATATTGAACGTCTCAATAAATATGTCAGTGGAGAGGTTAACACTCATGGCTCCGTTTCCTTACAAAGTGACGTCACATCAGATGCAAGGTTTTACAATTTTAACCCTAAGCTAAAAACCACCATCAACAGGTTCAAAAGAGCAATTAAAGAATATCAACCTCCAAAGTCAGCACATACGGATCGAGGTAAGAACATTCCTTATGTTTATCACTACTGCGGAAATAAAGGTCACCTGGAAAGGAGATGTCGTTTCCGTATAAGGAATGAGAAACTTCATGATGCTCTGATGAGTGCTAAATAGTGCATATTTATACACCTTTTTATTGGCATTTTACTCATCTTTTGTGCTCAAGAATTAGATATTATCCCATATTCTGTATTTTCCTTGTTTTCAAGAATAAATATGTGTACTAATTAATTTTGTGTTTTTAGGTAATAAATAAGGTTCGGAGAAACTGAGGATCCAAAGAGCGAAGAATTGGAGTCGAGCATCCATGGAGCAGATAGCCCAAGCCAAGGCTAACGCGAATCAACCGTTGCAAACCAACAAGGAAGACATGGGCTAGAGCTATCCATGATCCGGATCCGAGCCCGTTTCATCCTGAGCCGTTGAGATTTCTATCTCCCACATCCAACAGTCGCTGCCTCCACGCGCATCGAAGTTCGCTGCTCCCGTGCAACACCAAACCGCCCCAATTATCCCTCGGCCGTCCAGATCTCTCCCAGCCGGATCCAACGCTCGCTTCAGCTGGCACATCGATCTCTCACAGCGCCTGCTTCACAACGAAATCCCCAACACCTATACCCTATCGAGAAAACCCATTTCTCTTCCATCTTTCTCTTTCTTCCTCTCCCGTCTCCATCAGAGAAAACCCAGAGCAGAGCTCTGCTCTTCCGCCACCTCCTTCCCTCTCCCTGACAGAGCCACCACTTCACCATCTCCATCATCACCTCTCTGCCGCCAAACAACTCTATCAAAGAACACCATCTCTCGCATCCGCACCACCTCTCTAGGTCTAGGTTTTCTCTCACTTAGCTTCTCCAACCCTAGAAGCTAACTTAGAGAAAACTAGAACTAGGGTATTCAACCAACAACCCCAAAGATGGAGCTCAAAGCCGAATTGACAAGAGGAGAAGCGATTCGAGAGTATGGGTACACTGTTTTTCATTTAATTTTTTGTTTTAAAATTAGGGTTTGGTACTTTGGGGTATTGTGCATGTATAAATAGAAGTGTGTTGTGTGTGTTTGAGGGTATGACTGGGCTAGCCAGAGCAGCAATTTAGTTTTATTTGTCGTTTTAAGTATGTTCTAAATTATTTGCTAGGGTTACAGTGAAACCCTAATTTTCTGATTGTGATTTCAATTATGTTGAATGTTCTTGAGTGCTTTATTTATCGATATTTTCAATTCCAAGATTTGCAATACTCTTCTCTCACAATGGATGCCTTGTATCCATTGTAGTTAGGCAAACATTTGTGTTGTTGGTACCTCAGCTTAGACATTAGACATAATTACTAATTCCCCTGATTAGTTGTGCTTAATTAGACAACTAGTACTTAGGGTTAGTACCTTAGCTGATATTTGAAGTATCATTAGGTGAAACTCCGTAGACAAGCGGTGGAATTGACACACTGCCCTTAGCTACTACAGAACAAGAACTTCAATCGAGTTGAACACATGATAGGAATTAGTGGTGGAACCGAAAACCCTAGCATCCCCGTTGTCACTTTGCTTGTATTTCATTTATTCCATTGCCACAACTTCCAATCTAGCCTTTTCGGCAACAAAACCATCTGTTGTTACTTGCATTTGTTAGAATTCAGTAGAAGAAGCCTTTAGATCACCTTTACGGCACCACAAGTCTCTGTGGATCGACCCGTATTTGCCACGTCTCCGATAGACGCCGTGCACTTGCGGTTATAACAAGTAGGCCATAATATAAACCCTTTTCCAGGCCTACCAAGTTTTTGGCGCCGCTGCCGGGGACTTGGCGTGTGCCCTGTGTGATTTTTGTTCTTGCTTTACTGAATTTCACCTCTCCCCTGTACATAGTTGCTTTGTATTATTGCTATTAGTCATGTTCTAGTGTAACTAAGCTTAACTTTGTGTTTCCTGTTTCTTAGCTTAACTTAGCTTAAATTGTTGCTCTTAATCACCCGCATCTTGTCACCGCATTGTAGTGTAACTTGTAGTCATCATAACTCGTACTTAACTCGTTAGTTTCTTTTTCTACATTGCATTGCATATTATATCATTGCACTTTTGTTTTCTTTATCTCGCATATTGCATTACTCATTGTTAATTAGATCTTAGTTGAGTGCATATCTCGCATATCTCGCATGCTCTTAGTACTTCTTGGCTTGCATAACATCTTTGCATTGTGCATCTTTCTCTCTGTGGCTTGAGTCATCAATAACTCACCGCATCACCGTGTGTCTTTGCTTCATTCTCTTTGCCTTAAGTTGCATATTGTGGGAACTAAACTCTCTCTTGAGTAAGCAGGTACTGTGTGTGCTGTGCTGCTGTGCTTGTGGTGCTGCTAAGCAAGCCAAAGGGGAGAAGAAAAAGAGCAGACCACTGGGGAGTGCCTAAACCCAGTGTAAACTGGTGGTATTGTCTTCCAACCTTGTTTCCTTGAATGAATGAATGTATGCCAAGTAAATGAATGAATGATATAATCTGTGCATGAACTGAGAACTGTCACATGCTAATCTTTGTTCACATGACAACTTAGCAGCCATTCCCATTGTTACTCAACATCTGGGCTTAGCTGCCAGCCCCCTGTAGCTGCAGTTTGAGTTTAGCCTGTCTCGCCTTGAGCTCCATTTTCCGTAGCCGTGAGGCTTGAACTTGAATAACCAAGTTGGATGTGGTCGCAAGTTTTAAGTTTGACCTTGTTGAGCCAAGTGTGAACAATTGAGCCACAATCGGATAACCCCTCGAGCTTCGAGTTTGACATCAATCGAGTGAGTTGATGCCACAAACTCAACCGAGCCGATTGATTTCCTCCGTCCCCGCACTTTGACAAACCCTTGATCATAGCCTCGTGCTTTTAAGCCTGCAAATTTGTGAGCCTTCGCGCGCCTTTCTAGCCCCTGAAGCTGCAAGTTTTTGGTCAGAGTCGCTAGCCGAAAAGCCATCCCTGTGATCTCCCCATAGCTTCAACCTGCCCTGCATCTTTGCACATTTTTGATCGGTGAAACCTTAAACAAGATCTTTGATATGTCAAACCATCTCGGTATTGAGCTAAACCATCAACCCTTTGCAATTGAGCCGGTGTATATCTTGTGTGAGTTATGCTTAATCATGACTTGAACTTGACCATGAACCCATGTTGTTGCTTGTTTAAACTCGAAGCATCATCTTTGCACACAACCTTTGTGCTTGGCCTGACTAGTGATAAGCCGCACCGCACTCGTGCATGTCTTTGTGAAGGCCAAAGATAGCCATCTTGTGTCATTTTGAGAGTTTGTGTTTCTCGACTGTGCCTATAGCTGTCCGTGCGAGACAACCTGGGCATAAGCTGCTCGTATCATCTTGCTTTCCTTGCTATGTGCAAGCTAGCCCTGTGTGCTGAGCTGCACTTAGAGCTATGATGTGTTTCTTTTGAGAATCTGTGCATAAGCTTGTACTAGTCTGTGCTGAGCATAGCCTGTGTGGTCATTGCCAACCTGTGCACATTGTTGCTTTCTTGTCGTGCACGACACCGTAGCCTGTGCTTAACAACCAACTGCATAACCAACCGAGTTCGCACGACCCGGCTCGCTTCGCACCAAACTCAAGCCCACATAACCAACCTTCAACCCACCTAAGTCTTCATACTGGTCTGCAAAATCAAGCCCAAATACTTGGTGCATATCTGGTGTGCGGTTTCACTTTGTCTTTTGTTCTGCCTAAGCTAGGCTGCTGGGCTGGACCTGGGCTATAAACCAAGTTGTATCTTCCTGGGATGCTTAACTAAAACCAAATCTGAGCCCACATAACCAAACCTGGGCTGCAAACAACCTTCAGCCCACATAAGCTACACTTCTGGGCTATACTTTTTTTTCAACATAATCTGGGCGTTTGTGCAACCAAGTCGGGCTGGACCATCTAGGCTAGAACCTATTCTGTTGGGCTGTTTAAACATCAAATGGGCTGTACTTTCCCAACAAACCAAAAAAAACCCAATAAACCAAAGCCCAAACAAACCAAATCCCACACCAACCAAATGAAACCCAACAAACCAAATGAAACCCAATAAACCAAACTAAGTCCACAACAACTGGGCTTTGAGTTCAATTTGAGTTGTTAAATCATGTCAGGATTTTGGTCTGCATCTGGGGATGGAAACAAATCAATTAGAGAGCTTGCTTACGGGCATGCCTCACAGTATGAACTCCCCACATACCATAGTGATTTTAGGGAATATTATGAGCCTTCTCAGGGCCCCGACCTCACATACCCTAATCATTATGAGCACATGCATCATCCACCACAGGTTGAAAATGAATACTTTTCTCATAGCCGGTCATCACTTTTAGATCAATTAGAAGCTCAAGTATCTGCTTTAGAAAGGCAATTACATGAGAACTCTGTCGAATCTAATTTCCCTAGGCAATATGAAATGTATGCTTGTACCTTATGTGGTAGCTTAGACCACCTGTTGAGAACTGCTATATTTTGCATGATTTTAGACAGGTCTAGGGAAAGCCATGATAATCCAATGTACGAATTATCTAGAAGTGACTATCTTTGGCAATCATTGGGACCATAATCAACCTACACACATGCATCATTCACCACAAAGTGGGGAGATGAACAATTTTATACTCCCCCAACTCCTAGTTTGCAATCAATAATGGAAACGCTCATGGAGCAAAATGCTAGGCTTGAAATGAATGCAATGCATGACCATCCACATAGCAACATGTCTGAATTTCCCTTCTCTAGTGAACCTCATGCACAACCATACAGTGAATATCCATATGAGGAATGCATACCCACTAGTGAAGACTCTCCTTCAATAGAACAACTCACTGTGATTCTTCAAAGGAACCTGATTGAGTTACGAAATGATAGGATTGAAAATAGTGTTTCTAGTCTTACTCATGCAACTAACACTGAATATGAACCTACTCTAGAGGTAGATGAGTACACTAAAAATACTACAATTTTGAATGGAGAGATGAATTCTTGCTATGATGATGATGATGATGAATATGAAGAGCATGTGTATTTTGAAAATGTAGTAGAATCTTTAGGTTCAGAGACATTAAGTGTCTCTTCCGTGAATCCTATGAATGATGCTTCTTCTAATATTCATACTTGTGCTGATGATTTGGAACCTGTGGAATTGTCCTGTGAAAATGAGCATGCTATACCACCTGTTTGTGACCTAGGAATAGCTGAATTGTCTGTTGACACGGATGATTCAATGCATGTGCCTAAATCCATGCCTAGGTTACAGCATGATATCTCTCCTAGTTATGTTGTACACGAGAGTGATGATGAGTATGACCTGGAGATTGATGAATTGTTCTATGCAGGTGAACATGATTTACCTTCTTCTGACTTTAGGAAAGTGTGTGATGGTGCAAATGATTTTATACATGAAAATAACTTAGATGTACCTAATCTCTCTCCTAAGTCACAAATTGAAACTCCTCCACCAAACCTAGGTGTAGTTTGTCACAAAAATCTTAAACCAACTTTTCTGAGAGTTCCCAATTTAGGCCTAGAACTTTGTGCCTCCCAAGTCCTCTTGGACTATTTTGCATCAAAGTATAACACTTTTAAGGAACCACAGTTGGAATGTGTATATCTCTGCCTGTTATTAGTAAAACTCATTTTGAGTTAGACCTTTTGCATGATGTACCGTTAAAATTGCAAGATTTTGTGCTCACAAACACATCCGTTGCCAAGTTTAGGTTTGGAGGAAACTCATTCACATACACAGTCTTACTTACATTCTCATATTATATTTGTGTAAGACTGCTGATGTTTGTACATATTTTCTATTGGGTTGATCCTCAACTCTTTAGACTGTTGATATATGGTGAATTTTTGTATATAATCCAAAGAGGACTTGTTAAATTTTTCTTTCTTGAATCGGTTGAGTCTTCTTGTGCATATATTATGCTAATCCGATATGAACTCCATTGAGAATGTTGGATTCTAGCCTTGACTAATGAAGCTCAACCTTGCTCCTGCCGACATCCGGTAATCTCTTCCCTTTTCTCTTATCAGCATAGTTCTCGTGGTATGTGACTGTTTAAATTTGTATTATATGTTGACACATTGAGGACAATGTTTGATTTAGGTTTGGGGTGGATTTGCATTTAGAGTTTTTAGTCTTTTAGTTTATCTTGTATTTTCAAAAAAAAAAAAAAAAAAAAAAAAAAAAAAAAAAAAAATCAAAAACTCTTTTTGTAAAAACCTCCAACTTTTAGAGATTTTAGAGTCACTAGCATGCTTCTAGCTATGTTTACATAGAGAATTTTTCTGACCGAAATAACAGAAGTTAGAAGTACCGGAGAACACAATCGGGTTTCTTAGTTGATTAGAGCGTTAAAATTGGATTTAACCATACCGGAGGGCGAATTAGGTGCTGTTTAGATATTCGGTAGTAGAATTGTGATCACCCATAGTGGAGACTACCCATTTTACATCAAGTGAGGCACCAACCTTCAATTTTTTGCAACTTTCTAGAAAAGTCATAGAGTGTGTGTGTCACCGTACGTCAATTCCGGGTAGGAATGGTGAGCTACCCAACTTCTCACCACTTTCAAAGACTACTTTTGATCTCTTGAGTGCTAGTTTTTGTCAATCATGAGGGTGACGTTTAAAGATGAAAACTACTTCTAAATACCGATTTGCCGTTAGCATCACTCTCTCTCTCAATCAACAGACCCATAGAAACACATCATCGTCAGCAAACGGAGCATCATCAGAATATTGAAAGAAAAGTTGATATAGTCCAAGGTTTATATGCAACAAAACAAAGAAAAGAAAATAGGATGAGAATTAATGAAGCTTGTGAAAAATTGAGTTTTATTGTCATGTAATTAAAAAAAAAAAAAAAAAAAAAAAAAAAAAAATTGTCAAGTTTTTGTAAAGTTCAGAAGTTCGTCATCAACAGTTGAAGACCGAAGACCAAAGATTGAAGACGTTTCTATGGTTTCTTATGAGAGAGCGATATTAATTGTCGATCGGGTGAAAAGGTAAGTGAGTACTCCCACCCTTGCTAATGGTTGATTTCCTTTCTTAGAGATCATCAGAAAAGATTCTTTTTGTCCACATTTCTGTGGAGTCTCCAGATTTTATTTCGGAAGGTTATCCTTCTTACCTACAACGTGTGCGGATTTCTCTCTTTATTCCCGCTGCACACATGAGAGACTAAAAAAGCGATCTTTTTGAGTGCAATTATCATAAAACCCTAATGGTGAGGCAGAAGTCGAGGCTTATGATCACCTAATCGAATCCGAATTCTTTCATATGGTATGGTTACTTCTCGCTCAACTCTTAAGGATGAGAATGCGTTCTTTGGTAGTTCTAACTTCTGTTACTAGCATGCAGAAACTCTATGTCCTCATAGCTTCTTGGATGCTTGAGACTCTTTTTACACTCACGAAGTTGGAGAAGGTTTTGTGGGTACACCTCTTGTAAACCCTCACGAGACTACAACTCGTCCACTAGGGACACCTAGGGGTTTAAAGGCTTAGTGCATACGCTAAATGCATTCGAGAGACTGCGACGGGGTATAGTTAGGATTTCTTCATTTCTGTTTCACTTGAGGACAAGTAAAATTCAGGTTTGGGGGTATTTGATGAGTGCTAAATAGTGCATATTTATACACCTTTTTATTGGCATTTTACTCATCTTTTGTGCTCAAGAATTAGATATTATCCCATATTCCGTATTTTCCTTGTTTTCAAGAATAAATATGTGTACTAATTAATTTTGTGTTTTTAGGTAATAAATAAGGTTCGGAGAAACTGAGGAGCCAAAGAGCGAAGAATTGGAGTCGAGCATCCATGGAGCAGATAGCCCAAGCCCGCGCGCGAATCAGTTGCAAACCAACAAGGAAGACATGGGCTAGAGCTATCCATGATCCGGATCCGAGCCCGTTTCATCCTGAGCCGTTGAGATTTCTATCTCCCACATCCAACGATCGCCGCCTCCACGCGCATCGAAGTTCGCTGCTCCCGTGCAACACCAAACCGCCCCAATTATCCCTCGGCCGTCCAGATCTCTCCCAGTAGCATCCAACGCTCGCTTTCACTGGCACATCGATCTCTCACTGCTGCTTCTGCAACGAAATCCCCAACACCTATACCCTATCGAGAAAACCCATTTCTCTTCCATCTTTCTCTTCCATCTTTCTCTTCCATCTTTCTCTTTCTTCCTCTCCCGTCTCCATCAGAGAAAACCCAGAGCAGAGCTCTGCTCTTCCGCCACCTCCTTCCCTCTCCCTGACAGAGCCACCACTTCACCATCTCCATCATCACCTCTCCTGCCAGCGCCAACAACTCTATCAGCAACACCATCTCTGCATCCGCACCACCTCTCTAGGTCTAGGTTTTCTCTCACTTAGCTTCTCCAACCCTAGAAGCTAACTTAGAGAAAACTAGAACTAGGGTATTCAACCAACAACCCCAGCATGGAGCTCTGAAGCCGAATTGACAGAAGAGGAGAAGCGATTCAGAGAGTATGGGTACACTGTTTTTCATTTAATTTCTGTTTTAAAATTAGGGTTTGGTACTTTGGGGTATTGTGCATGTATAAATAGAAGTGTGATGTGTGTGTTTGAGGGTATGCCTGGGCTAGCCAGAGCAGCAATTTAGTTTTATTTGTCGTTTTAAGTATGTTCTAAATTATTTGCTAGGGTTACAGTGAAACCCTAATTTTCTGATTGTGATTTCAATTATGTTGAATGTTCTTGAGTGCTTTATTTATCAGATATTTTCAATTCCAGTATTGCAATACTCTTCTCTCACAATGGATGCCTTGTATCCATTGTAGTTAGGCAAACATTTGTGTTGTTGGTACCTCAGCTTAGACATTAGACATAATTACTAATTCCCCTGATTAGTTATGCTTAATTAGACAACTAGTACTTAGGGTTAGTACCTTAGCTGATATTTGAAGTATCATTAGGTAAAACTCCGTAGACAAGCGGTGGAATTGACACACCGCCCTTTAGCTACTACAGAACAAGAACTTCAACTGAGTTGAACACATGATAGGAATTAGTGGTGGAACTGAAAACCCTAGCATCCCCGTTGTCACTGCTTGTATTTCATTTATTTCATTGCCACAACTTCCAATGTAGCCTTTTCGGTAACAAAACCATCTGTTGTTACTTGCATTTGTTAGAATTCAGTAGAAGAAGCCTTTAGATCACCTTTACGGCACCACAAGTCTCTGTGGATCGACCCGTATTTGCCACGTCTCCGATAGACGACGTGCACTTGCGGTTATAACAAGTAGGCCATAATATAAACCCTTTTCCAGGCCTACCATGCTCTTGTTTGGGTATCACAAGAAGTTTTGAAACCAAGATCTTATGTTAAGACTAATCCCCTTAACGTTACAGGTTGTAACTGTCCAACCTTTAGGCAAAGGAATCAGTGCTGTGATAAACTTAGATTTGCCTATAAACGCCGTACGACTCCTTTTCACAATCGTAATGGTTATCAAAAGGATAACTTCGTAAAGACGAAGAAAAGATCTGATGCTCCCAATTGTAGAAAGACTAACTTGCAAAAGAATAGTCAATCCAATTCCCTTCCGAGAATTCTAGAAGAGAGTAATGGGAAGAAGGTTCTGGTTGTTCCCTAAACACACTCAGAAGTGGATACCAAAGAAGTGTGAAAGGAATTCTCCCCGTTCCATGACTATGAGAAAGGATCCATGATCTTCTTTGGATGTGAAAGGTTCTCAAGTCAATGAGCCGTGTAATTGATAGAGTTATTTAGTTCAAATAAATTAAAACACAAAGGGTTCTTAAAAAGAATAACAAATAAAACAAAGGATGATCAAGGAGTCCTTCGCCGGTTGACTCAAATACTTATATCTTTCGCAATGTTTCGGTGTTCACTTACTTGGTGTTGTCTCAACTTCCACCAGACCCCGCAAGGTCTCACGTTCGCTACATGAGTGTGTTGTAAATGATCAATAGAATAATCATCCTCAATCTAGAAATCAATCATAAAACCTAATTATAGAAAAGACAATGAGAAACATATTATATTCGGTTGAAAACTCCCCCTTGGTGGTGATTCGACCCTGTATTCCTCAAAATTCGAATTCGATTGGATTCAAATTCTTCACAAAATCGGTCTGGTGATGGCTTTATTTTCCAAGCTTTTAAACTTCTCGGAATGCTGTATTTTCTCTCAAGTTTCCGCGTAGAAACAAAAAACCCGGCCGTCTTAACTTCTCCCTCGATCATTCGGCAGACGATGGAACATATAATCTTCACTTGGTTTCTAAGCCCATCCGCTCGAGTTCCATTCACTGCGAACCATATCCCTTAGCTTGGTCAATTAATCTTCATTGCCCGATGGAGCGCCACCATTGCCAAACTCAACTCCGTATCGAGTCTTGTCCAAAACTCACGAGCAAGAACACCATCTTATTCGAGTGATCGAATGTCTCCAAACTTTGTCTAGTCCAAACCAACTTAAGCTCAATACTCGGGTCTTCTCATGATATCCATGTCCAACACGAGCTCGCCCATACTCTTTTTTTCTTTTACTCTGTTCACGAGTTTCCAAAACCTTTTACGGCTCAAGACTACCAGGCGTCAACTGCTGGCTTTGTTGGTTATCGCTTCTACATCATTGCCGGCAATATCGATCCATCACAAGTGCGGCTGACCATACAACCACGGTTCAACTCGGTGACTTCTCGACAATCCCATTTACCGTCTCTTCTCGAAATAGCACTATCATTTTGCCAACACAGATCTCTTTTCTTTCCGCACGCTGTATTCTCCATCTCGTTTATCCCCACGAGTTCGAAGTCAAAAATGAAGGAACTATTATATTACCAAAGATCAATCACCATCTACGTTCTCACCGCCATCTCTCTTTTTGTCTTCCTTATCTGCAAATGAAGCTCGGGAGCTTCCAACTCCGCAAGTCTTGGGCTCACGTGTTTTATCGAGTTGAACACCATCAACAAAGACAACTCTTCATCAACCTGTTCTGCTTTGAAAACTTAACCCAAGAACTCAAGTTTTCCGTGAGTCGGAGAAGATAGCAGCCCGTAGTAGATTCCCAGGTGCCTTTAGTGACCCTCCTTAGCTGTCGGTTTCAAGACCGACCAGTGCACTATCCCTTTCCTTTCAAATGCCCAAAAGATCTTCGTACGATGTCGGAATGACTTCGTTCTTTCGCCGTTGCTTCGCATTTCGTCCTCTTAAAGATGATAGCAAGAAATCCTACAGGTTCGATAATTGTATGTGCCAATTCACTTTTGGATTTCACTAGGATTCCACAAAATATATGCAAAATATGCAATGATGTTTTGAGTGTGAAAAGGAATGATCTCCCAGAAAATTCCATGACTATGGAGAAAGCAGTATCCATGATGTTGGAACTTAAAGGGTTCTTTGGATGTGAAAGGTTCTCAAAGCAATCTCTTTCATGATAATCCAAAAGTTACTTATGGTGAGAAAGACATTGTTCACCTCAACACAACTTGAGTGTGTTGTAAGTGCATCCTCACCAAGGAATTCCCTACTATGTATACGGTGAGGGTAGCACGAGAATCTACATATTATGTTCGGTATTTGTTCGATTGGATTCTTCTACAAAGGTATGTCTATAAACTTGAGCAATAATTGTGTTTTTATTTGCTTAGAGTACTTATAATGATCCATGTACCTTGCTTATCGTTCATTTCTACCTAATTTGATTTGTGTTTAAGGTTCTTAAATGTTTAGGTTTGAAAATAGTAGTTCGGGATGTTTGGACTTCATGGTAGACATACCAGGTATGCAAACCATCATTTAAAATCAAAATCCAGGGATTTTAGTACGCATACCCGTTTGCATACTGCTCCAGGTCACGAAAATTCGTTTGCAAATCGGTATGCATACTGGCCTGTAGACGTCGATGTTCGGTAAACTTGTTTTGGCCGTAACTTCTTCGTCCGAACTCGGAATGACCTCATTCTTTTTGCATTCTCTTCCTCTTTGAATTTGGATTACTTGAATTTGGATGAGTTAAGATTGGTCATTGTCCTGTCTCTTGTTTTTGAGTGTTTTTCTCCGTTTCGTCGCACTTGTTCTACTTATCTTGGACTTGGGCACTTGGATTATTGGAGTAATCCTCTTCTAAGCTCATTTGTAGCTTTTACAAGAATGATATTGGTGAATCACAAAGAAGGAAGTTCAAGAATGGGCAAATGTACGCATTGCTATGGAATTCTTGAATGTTCACAATCATTTTATGTGAACTATGGTGCATGGTTGTTAATGACTTTGTATGTTCTTCTTTGTTAATAAAATATTTTTATACACCTTTGGTAGCTATTCTTGGTGTGAATCCGGGCGAAAAATATTGATTCGACCCTCTAGGACAAATCATCTTATATGTGCATTACGAGTTTGTCTTGATGTCTAGGAAACTTCTTATGAGAATTTATTCTTGTTTTTGAGAAGGATTACTAGAGTTTGAAATAGCAATTATTGTGAGTACACATAGCTATCTCCAACGATTTTTCATCTTGCAATGTTTTTAGATTTATTTATTTAACAACTAAAGTTGATTTGGAAGATGATTTTTGCAGTATTAATCTTTATGGTTTTATATATTGCAAATTATTATGGGATATGTGGTTTACGTCCGTGAACCTTGACTATCCCATACTTTTTCAAAAGTTATCTCTATTATATGTCGGTATGAAAGTATTAATAAAAGATGGAATGAACTTTTGACTACAAAAGTTAAGACTTTTATGTCATTATGCAAATATTGATGGAAGAAAGGATGAACTTTTGTTTACAAAGATTAAGTCTATTACATGTCATTGTGCAAATGGTGATGAAAAATAAAATGAATATTTGTTTATTCCTCAGTATTGGTCTTTCCCTGATACACATCTTTCTGTATATACTGTGTTGCTCCGTAAGTTCTCTTATGTTGAGCATGACCAATTGAATTGATCATTTTCCTTTTGGTTAATTCAAATGATAGTTTTGGATGCAAATTCATATTCTTATGCGATTTTTTAATGTCCAGAGAAATCCTTCTTTTCATGTAAAAGTAAGGTCTCTCTTGTTGTTCTTTCGGGAATGACATATTATGGGGGAGAGTTCTTTTTGAACTTGTGCTTAATTGCCAAATCTTTGTGGGGAGTGCGGCTGTGGAATATTGTAGGGGTTATCTTGTATCTTTATAAACTCCTTGATGAATGCATTTAACTTCGTCTATATGAATGCATCTAAATAAGTTGGTATGTTATTCTCTTTTGGTCATGAAGTATCTCTATGAAAATTTCATAAGGATCCCACTAGTATTCTTACCTTTGCCAATTTATATTGAAAAAAAGGGGGGAGAATTAATGTGTAGTTTCATACTACAAATACATATGGTTTACGGATCATTATGTAAGGGTGAGTGGTTTTCATGTCGAGATGAAGTATTGACTAAGGGGAGTAATACATATCACCATAGTATTGTTGTCAAAGTTGTGATACAATTGAACTTTGATGTTGTGTAATAATACTATGACACTGTATAACAATGATTGAGAGCATTTGTTTTCTCATTGTTATCGCTACGGATCTTCAACAACTATGATGCTGAGTTGAACACGTTTAGAATCATGGAGTACTTGGAAGTGACGAAGATTTCGAGTCGTGTTGAAGATGCCAAGGAGATCAAGCAGTTGGATGAGAGAAGCTACAAAGTTTTATTTATTTTGTAATCCATATGTTTTGATAGTTTTGTCACTAAAATTGACAAAGGGGGAGATTGTTAGAGCACTGCTCGGTCGAACTCGCATGCATTGCTATCTCAAGCATATTTGTCAATGTTAGTGATCAAAACTATAAGTCTTGATTTCTAGTCTACTTATAGATGTCTCGGACTAGGACATAGATTGTGTAGTTGAGCCTTAGACTTCACGACGTTCATCATTTGAAGACGAAGAACTACTAAGGAGAGCTTCTGGAACTTCATCGACAAAGGTATGTGGAGACTGAAACTCATTTATCACTTGGAAAGTCTATTTCTACTCTATCTCCTATATTGAGACATAAGTCGTGTTACGATATAGTTTTCTATTTTACACATTTGAGATTTCGAGCTGAGTTTAACTCGCTTACATATTTCTCGAAATATGTGTTGGCAAGCTTTCGCTTCGACCAAGTTCATGTATCTTGACGCAAGTCAAAAGATGATCATGTGAAAATTTCCGAGTAACATCTTACATGGTTTGTGTGATACAATCATTTGGTGTAGACTTGGAATGTTTCGTTATGATTATTTCAATAACTTGAAAATTGCTTTGATGCTAATAGTGTGTGAAAACGGCTATTGTCATCCTCTAGGAAATTTCAAAGATTGAAATAAGAGTTTAAAACACTTAACCATTATTGGATATGTCATGTTGTGTATTCTTGCACATATGTAATCCATGTCCGGGAACCATAGTATGCGCACCCGTTCGCGTACCTGTTGGCTTGAGAAATCCGGGAACCTAAGTATGCGTACCCATTTGCGCACTGGCGTACAGGTTCATGTCTGAATATTTCTGCTGGGATTGAAAGTTCGCGTACCCATTTGCGTACCGGCGAAAACCAATCTTGGTCCGGGTATTTCAAGTATGCGTACACGTTTGCATACTTGAAGGTTACAGTTCTAAAATCGGTTGTGTACATGAACATAAACATTTATATAATAAGGAATAAAATCTTTCCAAACCGTGGCTATAATGTTCATGAATTGATTCAAGTGAATCAAACCGATTTTGCTTCAATTGTGTTCTTGTATACTTCTATGAGAATATAACAATTGAACAACTCTTTAACTAGTTTCATTTGAGTCATTTGAACTAGTTCTGGTTAAGATGAACAAGGTTGATATGAGAGTGTTCATATGGCTAACTTCGGTTAACTATTGTTGAGTTAACATGGTGTACACATTTAGGTACGGTTACATAAACCTAAATGAGGGTACATTTCATTTATGTGAAACAAGCTAAGTTTGATCTAACGGTTGAAAGATATTAGCTTGGTTGAATCAGGTTTTTCATCTAACGGTGAATATTGAATGATTTGTTACCAAGGTAACTTAGATTGCAAACCCTGATTTGAAAACTATATAAAGGAGAACTGTATCAACTGGGAATTCTAATCCCCACACTTCTGCGTGTTACTAGTTGCATAATTAGAGTCGATTCTCCTTTAACCTTAGATTTCTCTCGAGACCCTGTAGGTTAACGACTTGAAAGACTTCATTTGGATTGTGAAGCCAGACCCAACTATTTTATTTGTAGTTGCGTGTTCTAATCTTGCCTGATTATATCGTTTGAGTACTATCTTCTCTAAGATTTACTCGAGATTTAATCTTCGATAGGGAAGATAAAAAGTAATCACAAACACCTTCGTCTCATCGTTTGTGATTCCACAATATCTAGTTTCGCTTCCATACAATTTAGATTATTGTGAGGTGATTGATAATACTAGGCTGTTCTTCGGGAACATAAGACCGGTTTATCAATTGGTTCATGTTCACCTTGATTTATCAAAAGACGGAACAAAACTCATAGGTATTTCCGTGGGAGACATATTTATCTATACCAATAGACTTTTCTGTGTGAGACAAATTTGTTTATCAAGTCTTCGACTTTGGTTCGTAGCAACTCTTGGTTGTGGGTGAGATCAGCTAAGGGAATCAAGTGCGTAGTATCCTGCTGCGATCAGAGACGTAAGGAACGCAACTGTACCTTGGATCAGTGTGATATTGATTAGGGTTCAACTACAGTCCAGTCCAAAGTTCATTGGTAGTAGGCTAGTGTCTGTAGCGGCTTAATACAGTGTGGTGTTCAAAGCTGGACTAGGTCCCGGGGTTTTTCTGCATTGCGGTTTTCCTCGTTAACAAAATTCTGGTATCTGTGTTATTTCTTTTCCGCATTATATTTTGTTATATAATTGAAATATCACAGGTTGTGCGTTGTATCGATCAATTAACAAATCTAACCTTTGGTTGTTGATTGAAATTGATTGATCCTTGAACATTGGTCTTTGGTACCGTTCAAGTCACTTCTCATATATTCAATCGGGCTCACAAATTTCTATTTGATGATTGCAGATTGAATTAAGATATAGAGATATAAACTCGTGTATATACTTTTCTCTAGATTTAGTCTGACTGTCTAGTTGATTCTCTAGAAAGTATATTGGAGTAAGTCCTTTCAGATTGCCAAACAAATTGTTGGGTGTGGTTGTTGTACCCCCGCATTTCCATGTTGTATCTGACAACATTGGACATGTCTTTCCAATCCCTCAATAAAGCCTCATTGTGTCGTCCAATAAGCTTCATTACTTAACCAATGTCTTTTTCAGTGTAGCGTTACCTTTCCGCGTCACTGGCCCTGCAAGGTCTTGCTATCTCAGCACTTGACAGTCTACGTAGTGTCGCGCCGTCCTGGTTGCACAATGACTTGGCCTACAACTCTGTAATGCACAATCATTGTGCGCCACTTGCCTGGCCGGTCATACTTAGCCTTGGCCAAGAATATCCGACCAAATAGTAATTTCAAGAAACCGAGTACCATAGCAAAATATATCAACCAACTCTGGGTTGGAGCTCAGCTTGTTGCTCGGCTTCCAACCAACTCTTTGTAATTCCAATTATGAAAAATATATCAATTTGGAGTCTTAATTGGTCTCCATGAGCCAAGGATTTGATGTCTACTACAATGTAGACAAATAATTAGACACCATAGAGGTTGCATTTTTGTAGAGACATGGGCAATTTTTTAGCACCATAATTAACTTTCTTTAAATCCTCGTGAATTACCCGACCAAAAAAACTCTCAAAGCAATAAGATGGTAATAAGAATTCAAAGATGCTGAAATCTGTTTTGACCATGTTTAATTATCAACGTATTAATAGCTTGTTTAATTATAGAGAACAATGCACATAAAAGTTGTTGTTGCTTTTAGACTTGGAGAGATTTGTTATGTAAGTGTAGATGGTGAAATTTGGATAAGGGGAAAAAGTGTCATTTCAAGACTATAAGCAAACTGGTACTTCCATAACTGGGGTTGAGTCATCATCCTGAGCTAACAAATTATCTTCAAAAGTTTAGGACTAAAATGAGAGGATTGGACGTAAAAATAAAGCTTTAAAGACACATTTGATCCCCATCGCCAAAAGATAAGCTCAAAGACTAAGCCCTTGATCCTCAAGGCACTTGTCCACGATTTATAACGTACATCCCCGCGAGACACTGCTGGTCATGACGTCGTGACTCCTTGCACACATCCTCGACGAGATACTGCTGGTCACGTATGTTCAGTAGAGTGTAAAACGTCCCCGAAGGACTTATGAACTAGAACAAACACAATTTCAGCATGTCTTCGGGAGACACAACTGGTTGTGATGCCATGATTCCTAGTATACATCCTCGACGAGATACTACTGGTCATATAGGCTCTATAAATGCGTAAAAACGTCCCCAACAGACTTATGACCCGGAACGGAGACATGCATGTCTCCTACAAGCACGACTCACCCTATTTGAGATCAAGGACCTACTCTTAGTACATCATCGCGAGATACACTGGTCATGTCTAATCTAGGCTATGACTCGACTTACTAAGGCTTCCGAATAATTCTTAGGACATCCCCGCGAGATATGCTGGTTATTCAGCCCATGTGCCCTTTCGACAGACTCCTAGAACATCCTTTTGAGATACAGTTGTCATGTAGGCCCCATTATAAGGACACAATTGACTCCTAGCACATCTCTGTGAGATACGCTGGTCAAAGATAAGTGAGCCAAAGTCTCATCGAGATATTATTATGCGTGCAAGCCTTCCTTTCTCTCCCGAACATGTCCCAGCTGACCTCGGAGAGACTTAAGCGCGAGCCAAATCTCAAAGGCCTCAGTCGCGTCGGCCAAATCACAGTCTGCCGCAGCTGCGTAGGCCAAATCTCAGACTGCCTCAGTCACGTTGGCCAAATCTCAGAGAGCCCCGGTCGCGTCATCCAAACATCAGATATCCTCATCCGAACTGAGCCAGCTCGTCTAAAGAGTCTTATACAAGCATAAGACTCAGGCATAAGCCTCACTTAGGGCTCATGCCTCTTTCTTAGTTTCTCAAATACACTCACGGCTAGTGAATTGGGCCTGAACGGTACATGTCTGTCCAAAAATGCATATAATCTCTCTTGAGCTCCGCATGCTCAACAAAAGGACCCATACGCAATAATACGGTCTTCACGTGACATGTGACCGTCCATAAAGAGGTTGAGCCCAATATCATCTCCTCTCACACTCTACACATGAATTCTGAGGTATTTCATGCCTTTTCACGTGACTCATCCTAGTTATTTTCACAAATCAGAGAATATTTCTCTCTCTCGACATATCATCACAAAGACTAACTCAGCTTCACACAAATAAGGGGATATCGATTAAGGTTTCGATCTGGCGGCCTACGACACGTGTGATAAATACCCGGCCTATTTCTCACCGTAGAAGAGAGTAAATGCAGTGGAATAAAGAGATAAACTCAGCCTAGTTTATCTCTATCTATTCTTAAAGAGACGGGAGAAGTGCTACGCAGGTCAAACAATCCTTATCTTCACCAACCTGAGATTAGAGAATTAAACTATAAATAAGTCCTTAATTTCTCCAAGCTAGCACAACTTTTTCATAAACTCTCAGAGCAATTCTTATTCAAACCCTAGAATTTTCTGATCTCTCTCTCTTTATCTGCTTCCCTCCCTAAGTCCGGACCTATAAGACTCTTCCCTGTGACTGAAGCATCCTTTGAACGACCACTGTGCGTGGTTAAGGAAAAGACTGTTCGTGCTCAACCTCTTGTAACTCACTTTCAGAAACCCTGGAATCCAACTTTTAGCCTCTCACAGATTTTAGGTAACTACATTTTGGCGATCACCCAGAAAATTCCTATTTAAAAGATGCTCTTGAAAATCCTATAGCAGAACTTTAATCCTATTTATAAGATCTCCTCAACAATTAGGGTTTACGGTTTCGTAACCTAATTGATTCTTCCTCACATGATCACCGAGAAAAATCTAGAGATATCTTGATTTATCAAATCTTGGGTTTATGAAAAGCACCTAAAGACATGTTCAATAACTATCAAAGAAGATAGATTCTCAGTGCTTTACGATCCCCAAGTAAAGTCTTTTAAAATACCACTCTTGTTCGTGAAGAATAAAGATATGGAAAACAACCTTATGCAACGCACACACACTTTTTCAAGGGATATAGCTTGTGTGGTTACATGAAATCTATATTTATAGTAAATGGTCAAGGCTAGGTTGCTTGGAAACAAACCTACCTTGTCTAGGAAACAAAACACCCAAATACTTGACCAAAATTGACTTTTGGTAATGTATTCACGGTTTTGTTTCGCGAACTGTTTCCAAAAGTTCGTGTACAATATACTATTCACGAAATCAATCTTAGCCACACTAATAAGCGTTGCTTTAATAAATCACTCATAACTTATTCGTTATAACTCGAAATTGAGTGATTCTTGGCACATTGAATTTGTATTCTCATTCACTATAACATGAGGACTTTTCTAGTGATAAAGGTCGTTCTCACAAAATTCATAGGCTCAAATATCCTCGGGTGCATATATCAATGTACATCTACCGTCATAAGAATTGTTCCATAAAGTGAACACATGTTTCGATAGATAGATAAGTAGAGTAAATGAGAGAATCAAGAGTTTGCTACTAACCTTTGATGAAGTTTTCAAATATGTCTTCATGAAATCTTCAATATCCATTCTTCAAGGATATATTTGATTCTATACTCTACTTCTTAAACATAGTCTAGTCCGAAATTGACTTTAATGACTAAATCAAGAATGCGTTTTGTTATATAAATTTGACAACTAACTTTACATACCAATATGCTAGTGGGTTTAACCGAGCAATGCTCTAACATATGTTAGAGCATTGCTCGGTCGAATAGTATGCGTTGCTATCTCAAGCATGTTTGTCAATGTTAGTGATCAAAACTATAAGTTTTGATTTCTAGCCTATGTAGCTAAAGGTCTCGGACTAGGATAAAAAGTGTAGTTGAGCTCAAGAACTCCATGGAAATCATCATACAAGACGAAGGACTACTCGAGGAACTGGTGGAACTTCATCGACTAAAAGGTATGTGGAGACTTGAACTTATCTGTCACTCAAAAGTCTATTTACGCTATCTCATACTCTTGAGACAAAAGTCGTTTAAACGTATAGACTTTCATTATACACATTTGCTATTTCGAGCCGAGTTTAACTCGCCTATCTATTTCTCGAAATATGTGTTGGTAAGCTTTCGCTTTAACATAATTCATCTTTACCTAGTGACGAAATTCATGATATGTTTCAATCACTTTGGAAATTGCTCTGACGAAAAATGGTATGTGAATAACGGCTATATAACGTTCTCTGAGAATATTTTAATGATTGAAATGAGAGTTTAGATTACATAACCATTGGTAGGATATAAGCATTGTTGTGGAAACACATATATATATAAGTCCTTATTCCTTGAACCAAAGTTTGCGAACTTTGTTGATCAAGAGAAATGGAAGTGGCGCAAGCCAAGTCCGCGAACTCGCGGAAGTTCTCACCCGAGAATTTCTGCTGGAGTTTGTGTACTCCTTCCATGAGCTTAAGTCCGCGAATCATTCCACAAACTTGAGTAGGTTATATCTAAAACCGGTTGTTCTTGAACTAATGTTTATATAAACTAAGGAATGCTTTTGCAAACTGTGGCTATAAAGTTCATGAACCGATTCGAGTGAATCAAACCGTTTTTGCTTCGATTGTGTCTTGTGTAGTTACATAAGATCTAAGCAATTGAACAACTCTCTAACTAGTTCATTCGAGTCATTTGAACTAGTTATGGTGAAGAAGAATATGGTTGATATGAGAGTGATCATATGGCTAACCATTTGGTTGACTATTGTTGAACCAACAAATGTTAATGTCTGGGTACGGTTCATAAACCCAAAATTGAACATTTTGTTTGTGTGTAACAAGCTAAGTTTTCGATCCAACAATTGAAAAATATTAGCTTGAATCTAATTAGGTTTTCATCTAACGATGAATATTGAATGCTTTGTTACTAAGCTAACATTGATTGCAAACCCTGATTTGAAATACTATATAAGGGAGAACTCTAGCAACTGGGAAACCTAATCCCCACACTTTACGTGTGATACTAGTTTGCTAAGCTAGAGTCGATTCTCCTTTAACCTTTGGTTTTCTTCTTCTAAAACCAGGTTAACGACTTAAAGACTTCATTGGAATTGTGAAGCCAGACCGATACTACTTTCTTGTAGTTGTGTGATCTGATCTTGTTGTTTCTATCGTACGAGTTTAATTGGAATAATTGGCTTGAGATTTATATCTCCGATAGGCAAGATAAAAAGAAATCACAAACATTTCGTCTCCTCGTTTGTGATTCCACAATATATATTTTCGCCGTCGATTAAGATTATTGTGAGGTGATTGATAATACTAGGCTGTTCTTCGGGAATATAAGTCCGGATTATCAATTGGTTCATGTTCACATTGATTTATCAAAAGACGGAACAAAAACTCGCAGGTATATTCGTGGGAGACGGATTTATCTATTATCGTAGACTTTTCTGTGTGATACAAATTTGTTTATTAAAGTCTTCGACTTTGGGTCGTAACAACTCTTAGTTGTGGGTGAGATCATATAAGGGAATCAAGTGCGTAGTATCCTGCTGGGATCAGAGACGTAAGGAGCGCAACTGTACCTTGAATCAGTGTGACATTGATTGGGGTTCAACTACAGTCCAGACCGAAGTTAGTTTGTAGTAGGCTAGTGTCTGTAGCGGCTTAATACAGTGTGGTGTTCAATCTGGACTAGGTCCCGGAGTTTTTCTGCATTTGCGGTTTCCTCGTTAACAAAATTCTGGTGTCTGTGTTATTTCTATTCCACATTATATTTTGTTATATAATTGAAATATCACATGTTGTGCGTTTGAATCAATCAATTGGAAATCCGACCTTTGGTTGTTGTTTGAAATTGATTGATCCTTGAACATTGGTCTTTGGTACCGTTCAAGTGATTTCTCTTGTATTCAATTAGACTCGCAAATTTCTATTTGCTTGAGAAAAAATTGAATCGAGAAAGACAGATATAACTCTTTGATATAATTTTTATAGATTGAGTCTTGTTGATTCTCTTAAAAGTATATTGAAGTTTGTCCATACAGATTGTTAAGCGAAATATTGGGTGTGGTTGTTGTACCCCCGCTTTATCAACATATATTAAAGTAAATATTCACTCGGAAGTTCAGCACACAAGATAGTAACAAGTTACCACTTAGTGCAGTATCGAGAACACGAAGTCCCTTGATAAAGTATACTTTGTCACTCCATATACTTAAGTTGTTGAGACAATTATTGAATATTATTCTTTTAGATACTTTGATTATATTATAATGACCAAGTTACCAGTGCTAAAGTAATTGTAACAAACGCAACTTCGCATGTTATGTGCATTTTCAGTGAATAAAAGCATGAACGAATAAATATAGAAACAGAACAAGTCAAGTCAAGTTATTAACTTTGAAATGAAGTGTGATATATTTCTTGTATTCAATACATCTTCAAGTCTTCATGAGTAACCAACACAAGTGTCAACATTTCTATGTTCCTAGTCTAAATTAATGAAGTTAGCTTTAGTAATTGACTTAAGCGAGTCGAGTTTTAGAACTAAATTTGACAACCAAACTTCGCATGCCAACGCTTGGTGGTTTTACTGAGCATTTATCTAACACATCTTATAAAGAGAACTAGTGTTATATCATAAGATTTACAAGATGAATATTTCCTACAGGGAATTGGCGTTCTGCTAGGAGTTTCAAAGGTACTTGAATACGACTGAAATGAGGTAACTTTGAGGGTATACTTTGTATCCATTACATATAGTCCGAAGTTTGATAGTATGTAAGAGGTGTAACAACTTAAATCAGTGTATGTACAATCTGGATTATATCCCAATTTTTTTTTACAAGATTGTAGTTTCCTCGTTAACAAAATAATGGTGTGCTTTCTTTATATTTATCTCCACATTATAGTTTTTTTTCTAATTTAAGTATGTTATCATCCTTGTTGATTACAATCTTGAATAAGGATTTTCCAAGTATTGTCTTATAGGTTTATGAACGAAAAAGTTGGTGGTGTACAATGTACCCTCTCTTTTTCGAAAATAGATAATGAAACTAATACACTTACAAAATTGCAAACATATATTTTCTTACCAGTTCAAATACACAATTCATTTTATTTTTGTTAATAAAAAGATTATGGATTTAATGTCGTTCCCAATATATCCTTGTTCCAATGATACACATTCGTCGCTTGCTTATGGATTATTTTTTCTCTTGGACATCCTAGTTTCGTCTTAGTGGGAGAATCATATTAAGAATAACCAAAATCTTCACACATATATTCAAGGTTTGTTTATTAATCTAACTGGGTGTAAAAATAACATAAACAACCGGAATGCATCATTGTCGCATGGAACAGACTCCTAACTCTTAGAGAAGTGGTTCAATAGCTAATTAATAGAATTATGGTATACACTTCAGTTTTCCAAGCAAAGTTAAACAATAATGTGTAATTTTACAGTGGGATTAGATTCATGGTATCCTCCTCCTCAAGGGACGATAAAATTTAACTTTAATTCATTGTGCAAAAAAATCTAATGTAGTTGTGGGCTTGAATTTATTGATCATGATTATACAAGTACCTTAAGGTTGCTACAAACATCTCATCCGTAGAAACATTAATTATGATTGCAGAGAATCTCATAATATTTAAGCCATCAATGGGCGTCAAAGTAGCAGTTACAAAACCCGATTCTAAAGGACGACAATCAAGGGGTTATTAACTACTTGGCAGGACTGAAGAATAACATGGATTGATAATGTATCCACCAAAGTAGTTAATATCATGTATCGGTCTCGTATCAACGAGGTTCGATACACCTAGACAAATAATTATATCAGATATTACCGGCAATACACGATTAACTTTGTAATCTTATAATATATGTAGATGTGAATCATGTTACCCGAAGTTTTTATGAAAGTCATTTATAATTTAAAAACATAAATTAAACTAGTTTCACTTGATAACCTTATAACATCTCCGAACATATAATTCGTACGAGAAAAAGAATTTAAAAAAAAATACAAAAAAAAAACATTGTTAAGAAATACATTTGTATCCTTAACAATATTATCAACCGATACTGTCCGATAAGACCAATATAATCAAAATATTCATGTATTGTTGATATTTTGTGCATCGTCTAGGTTAAAGGCCGACACACGATAAATTACGATATTATCGGCCAGTACGACATATATTAACTACATTGGTTCTTACATATTAGAATAAATGAGTCGGATAGCTCCATCATTTACATCTTTCAAGATCTCCCGTATATTGAAAAATGAAAACTAGGTAGTAGATGTTCTCGTAAAAATCGGTTGAACTCAAGGGACAATCACTAACTACCATTTCCTAACTTGTAATATGTAATGACTCAAACTTTAGAGCATCTCCAATGCAATATGATTCTCTAAAAATTATGATTGACACGCTAGAAATATATATAAAAAAGACTACTTTTCTAGGTTTTTATCCAAAAAAAATTGTTTTAAGTGCCAAATTATGTTTAAACTGGTAACTTTCAATTAAAAAAAACTAAAAAATATGATATGATTTGGTATTTTTATGTGTCTAACTCTCCTAGAGACTCGTAATCCATTAGAGATTTATTATATATTCTAATAAAATGACTACCATGGCAAGGGATTCTACAAAAATAAAAAGAAGGAAATAAAAAAATTCGCATAAAAAAAGGGAAAATACACTTAGGCAATTTTCATAAAACGCGCTACCGGTGAGGCAGAAGTCGATCAATCACTCTCGAACCTGGATTCTTTTGTACGGTGTGGTTATTTCTCGCTAAACACTTAAGCTGAGAATTTATTCTCTGGTATCTCTAACTTCTTATTACTAGCATGCAAAAACTTTATGTCCTCATAGCTCCTTGGATGCTTGGGACTTTGGAACGCTTTGAAGTTGGAGTAAAGGTTTTGTGGGTACACCTCTTGTAAACCCCAACAAGACTATAACTCGTCCACTAGGGACACCTAGGGGTTTAAAGGCTTATTACATTTGCTAAATGCAATAGAGATACCAGCGACAGTGGTATATTTAAGATTTCCTTAATTTCTGTTTCACTTGAGGACAAGTAAAATTCAGGTTTGGGGGTGTTTGATGAGTGCCAATTATTGCATAATTCTATATATTTTCATTGACATTTATCTCATCTTTTGTTCTTTAATTCTACATTTTATCCCAAATTCTATATTTTCATTGTTTTCGAGTATAATTACTTTTACTAATTTAATTTTGTGTTTTTAGGTAGTAAATAAAGCGTGGATGCATAGAAGAAGTAAAAGGAACAGGAAATTGGGGTCCGAAGGCAGAAAGCAAGAGCTCCGCTATAAAACTGTGAGAAGTATAGTAAAAATATCACGCAAAAGGTTACCGCAATCCGCTTACGCTCATGTTGCCATCCGCTTGTGCCTCAGTAGGCTCAATAGAAGAGGTTGGCCCGAAGAAGATACGGGCTTAAGAGATCCAAGACCCGAACCCATGCCCAAAGCCTAACCCGTATCCATACTCGTTCATCAGTTCTGATACAACTGCTCAACACCCTAGCCACCTATCTTTTCTTCTCCAAATCGCACAAACAAAACCCAAACACCTCCATTTCGCTCCTCTTTCTTCTTCCACAGTTACCTCCATCTCCCGATTAATTATTAATCTGTAGACTAAAGAAACTAGCCAAGATACATCAACACCAAAGATACAAATAATCCCCCAAATCCTTCTCCATCAACACCAAATACTCCCCGTAAATAAATCCTAAAACCCTAACCCAAACATCTAGGAAAAACCTGTGCGAGATTCAGTGAAAAATACTTGACGGCTTCAGCAAGATAGTTTATTAAATCCTTTAGGGATTGTAATGGTGTTGCAAAACGGGATTAAGCTTGCTTCTAGTCTTATTTATGCAAACTTTGCTGATCTTGTTGGTAAAGTATGTGATTGTCTATTGCGTAAGGGAGCCTTAACCCTTCCTGAATTAATTCGATACACTGAGCTAACATCTCAACAAGTGAAGAATTGTCTTCTAGTCTTGATTCAACACAACTGTGTCTTAGATTACTCTGTTCAAAAAGAAGGTATAATGCTCTTCTTGTCCCTTGTCTCAGATTATATAATTTTTCTGTTCGCATTATAAACTCATAATAATGTAATTTCAGGTGGTATTGGAGAGCAAGATAAATGGGTAGTTCATTATACTGCACTCTTTGATAACATACTTCATCGGATGAGGTTCACCAAATTCCTAGCTATGGTAGCGGAGGAGCTGGATAAAGAGGTGAGATTCCGGATATGGCTAGCTGAATTTTATTTTTAATATGTGATGTAAACAAATTGGAGTTTTGAATTGATTATGTTGTGGGCTGATTTTCTTGTCAGTGTAAAGAACTTTTTGAGGGTTTAGTGCAACATGGCAGGCTGTCTTTGGAACAACTTATATTACGAGCAATACCGGAGCCAGATCAAGGTTTGAATTCTCATACTTGTTTATATTTAGATAGTGTTAAGTTTGTGGCATGTTAATTGGAAATGTGGATATTGGCTAAGGATCATTATATTGTGGAAATGTTCATGTGGCAACAGTCGACTTGTATAATGTCTCTGGATTAGAAATTTTGGTTTTACCGTATCTGTTGACATATTATAATGGAATTCTTTATCGGCATCAGGAAATATTGCTCTTCAGGATGGTATACGTGCAAGCTTTGTTAAACTTGTTGATGCGCACTATGTGGAGCGTTGTCCAGATTTTAAACCCTCGATTCCGATACCACCTCAAGATGGAACCACTTCTACAGCGAGACGCGGTGCAAAGTCGTCTAAGGTAATCAGTATTCAGTGGGTTAACTTCACGTGAAAATATCAGAAATCGCATTTTTCCTTCTTGTTTTTATGTTGTTCGGTTACCATGAAATTGGAGGCTTAAGTAAGATAAATTGTATGGGGCCTCTTGGAGAATGTTTCCTCCTGTGTGATTTCGTGTGTCCAGTGTCCACAATGTTCTCCTTTGATGTTCCTTCGCTATTCACGTGCTTTTACCCTGTCTGCTGGGATTTCTTAAATATTTATTTGCTTACTTATAATTTACTGAAGTTCGTCTGCAACCATGTATTATGTTTTCTGTTCCCACTGCAGTTTTAGGAACCAAAAGTCCTCTATGGGTAACTTGCTTGCAGTTTTTTTTTAGTGCTTATAAAATCTGTAGGAGTTCCAGTTCAGTACCACCTACTTCAGGGATTTTGTAGTGTTTGAGATTGTGCTAGAGGAAGTGCTTGCGTATCTCTGTTAAATAGGAATGTTGTATTTTGTAGTGTTTCCTTTGTGCTCCAGTCTTATGCTGGAAGCTTGTGACATCATGCCACTCTTTTCTCTTTAGTAATGAAAATTTTCATCTCAGAAAAAAGACAATCTGCTGTTACGCTTGTGACATGTGACACGCTTGATCAGGTCAATCTGTGGACTATTTGACTCGAGCAAACTGGAGTCTCCTTTTTATAGAATTTCTTGGCTAGTTGAAAAATTGAGACATTTCAACTTAACATTTTATGGCATATCTATATATTTTGAACCATATATGAGTAGCAAATCATTCCTACTTTCTCATTTAATTTTTCATTCGCCCAATGAGACATTCAAATTAGCTCAGTGAAGTACCAGTTCATTGCATTTAGTTTTTAAATCTCACAATTTCACATCTAAGTGATACACGTGATTGCGTTTTCTGATGACAAAATAGATTGCGGACCAAAGAGAGAAGACACAAGAACAACAGGCTATCGCTATGGGAACTTGTTCTGAAGGAAGAAGATTTGATATTACGATGAACTATGGAACTGATGTTAAGTCTGGAGCTAGAATTGAAGGAAATGCTCCAATAAGCATTGGCGAAAAGGTTGGTGTACTTTGTAGTTAACTACACTCATTTGTCTTGTTATTAGTGCTGAATAACTCATTATCTTGAATTGCCTCTGATGTTACAGCGTAAGCATGAGGAGATAGAGAGTGAACATGATTGGGAGAAAAAAGATCTTTGGCGTGTAAACTTTGACGAGTTTGTACGCCGACTTAGGCACAAGGTCAGTTTTCTTTTCAATAAGCTAGAGCATTCTTAAAACTCCGATCCCTTTGAAATGTGTAACCCCGTCACTCAATCATTGGATATCCATTATTGGAAGTCAGCTAGTCTCGAGGTAGCAAACTTCTAATCTAGGGTGGTTTTCAGTGAAGAATTGCCTACATGACGACGTTTGTACTAAATGCTCTCCACATCCCCAAAATGAAGTGGCCCTTAAAAGTTATATATGATAATTAGCCTTTTGATAAATACCACTTCAGGAAGCTTTCAGTGAAATATTTGTTGACACCAGTAGTTGTTTCTTGAACTGTTTTGATAATTAGCCTTTTCTTCCATCTCAGTATTTCGTCCAAATCAGTTTGATTGATTCAGAAGACTTCCTAGCTTTGGCCGCTTTTGATTTTCACTATTTAAGATCTGTATAATATGAAAATACAATTAGTACTTAAATGTGATCTCAAAATCTTCTCCATCAGGTTGATCCTATCTTTTGTTTTACTTTTTTTTCTTTCCATGTTCTTATTGCCATAAACAACCACTTTATTGTTTCCCTTCAGTATATGATTGTTAACGTATATGATTGTTAACAAAGTTGATCATTCAGAAAAAGGGAACATAGACGAGTACTGACCAATGTTTTTTGGGGGAACTTTTGCTAGTATATCCAGTAGTATGGTACTAAATCACTTTGTAGTGCCTATGTTTTGCAAGTTGAAGGTTTTTAAATATAGATAGTTTGACATCTAAGTCTGTTTTTTATTATTCGTCTGTTTCAACTGTTGTACCTAATTGTCATTATTTTTTCTATAAGTTGTTTTGATATACATAATGTTTTATTATTATTATTATCATCTTATATGTATACTTCATATTTTCCAAATGTAATGTTCTACATTATGCTACATGTACATGATTCTTTGGCATATGCATGAATCTTTATGCTCATCTTTTTAGGCTTGCGTGACAAGTGTGAGATCACAACTAGATGAGGGAGCTGGTACTGTGTTAAACGCAATTCTGGAGACAACGAGAAGGGCAGAGAAAAAAGTTAAAACAGAAATTACAGGTAATGCTCGATAAAGTTTGTAGTTTACTTTTGTCATGGTTCATGTGATTTGAGTCCTGCATATCAGAGTACCACATCTATTACTGAAATTGGCAGTTATTCATAACTTTACATTTGTCATCGTTCTTTAATTGCATGCACTTTCTTCCTGTCAGTTGTTTCTCTGATAGTCTTCATTTGTCAGATCCATTATCAATAAATACTATTTATCAAGAGGTGATCAATCGTGAAGAAGGTCGTACCATGGACTTGGAACATGTTAGAGCTGCTCTTGTCCACTTGGAATGTCGTGTCGAGAAAGAGGCTTATCGTGTTGGTATTGATTTTCTTACATCTTCATTTTGAATTTCAAGTGTGAAGAGTTTTTGTCTCTCTTCTGTTAAACTCTACCTTCCAACTAATGTCTTGATTACTTTGTGTATTAGATTTGAAGAGCATTATTGAAACAGCTCAAAACATGGAGGTACCATATTTGGGTTTATGCAGGCACTCCATTTATTTGTTTTTACTTTTTTCTTCTATTTTCAAATAAGAAACCATGTTTATCCGCTCATCAAATACTATGTCTTTCTTAATGGTGTAGGTAGAATCTATTGTCGAGAAAAGATATGGGGAATATGCATGCCGGATTTACAGATATCTGTCACGGACTGGCCATCTAGCTGAAACAGATAAGGTAATCTCTGGGTTTCTCTTATGATGAGGTTTTCTCTTGTCGTACTTCGTACTTATTCACAGTACATTAGATCCTTAAACATGTAACTGCAAAACATCACATGGCTAGTTAAATATGCAAGCTAAAGAATAGCTTTAGATTCTTGCAATGTTTCATTTCTGGGTCCAATAGAATTCATAGCTATAGCCTTAAAGAAAAAAGCCATCAGGTAGTTACTCTTCACCATATTTCTGGATCCAACCAACTTTTAAGAGCTATGTGATTTTTACTAGGCAATAAGTTTAAAACTAATCGAGCTAATCGTTATCTTAACTCTTAAGAGATAAAATTGATTTGATTCTATCTTCTACTTTGTCAATGAAGGTGGGTCATCCACCTAGAATCTTCTGTTCATAGCATGTTACAATTCGAGCAAGCAGCAGTTAACTTTGGTCCCAACGTGTGGTAGCATGTTACACGTGGATATAAATTACAGTGTCCAACACATATATTAAGATTTTAATGTTGTACTCTTTAACAACGCAACACTCTTGGAACAGTGGTCATCCAAGGGGGGAGCGCTATTAATAGAAGATTTTAGGTGGATGATCTGCCGTCTTAGACAAAATCAAAGATAGAATTAGTTTTTAACAACTTACCACGTGTGCTAACATGTGGCTGTTTTGTCATACCCCTCCCAGGTTTATTGGATTGTGGCATTCCACTGAGCGAAGCTAAAAATAAACTGTAATGCTACAAATATTATGGCTGTGGTTATGGAATAGTTTCCCTGATGATCTGGGTGGGTTATTAGGAAAATCAACGCCTTACTCTAGGTCTAGTACTATTCGACCAGTATTTTGTGTTCAAGTCCTACATACATGCACTAAGTAAAGAACAAACCAGTCAACTCCAGGAATATATTCTTCACATAAGACATAGGAATATGCTGACCAGTTTATTATTCTGACTTTTGATCATTACCATTCCTCTGTTGGTTTCATACATTTATACATAGGAATATCCGGGCAACCGACAGAAATGTATTTAGGCAGTTGCTGCCATTTTCCTAGTTATTGTATCTTGATCATTGCACACATTTATACACGCAGCCAGTTTAACTTTGTTTTCTTCTAGTCCTTTTTTCACTTTGGGGATTAAGTTGTTCATAAACTCCTTCGCTTTACTTTCGCTTTTACTATCTCATACAACAGTGTTAAAAACTACAACCTGTTTGTCAGGTTTTATTTTGTGTAAAGTATTTCTTGAATTTAGAGATTTTGATGAAATTATTTTGCATTCTCAATAGATTGCGGATACGACCTTTCTTGAAAAGCAGGATGCACTAAAATTATTGTACACTTTGTGGGAGAATCGCTACTTGGAAAAGGAGGTAAACTGACTCTTCCTTGTTTTGTGTTCATTTTTTTTTTCGACCAACAGAAAGAGTTATGTATTAATCATGTTGCTGCTGAGGAAATCAGCAAAATATATTAGCTGAAGAGAATTAAAAGCAAAGGGATAACACTATCTTTCCAACTTTAAGAGTATTCAAAAGAATCTCCTTCGAATTGAATTCTATTGATATTATTTGTATGCCCATCTAGATTAATAATATGTTTAGATGCATGTTGATGCACCATCTAATAGAAGCTACTGCTTGAATGCATTACCTGCCTTCTCTTAAATAATCTGTTTGTGAGTGACTTTCTTCTCCTCTAGTTCATGTGTGATCCATCATTGGAATTCATATTTCAGTTAGTACGACATGCCCTAGAGCACCAAGCGTTGCATATTAGAGCGTAAGCATACATTTTTGCGCGTGCAGTTTCCCTAAAAATGCAACAAATAAAATTTGAGAGGGCCAATGTAGTAATCATGGCCACCCGTTTACTCTGTTGGGTAGCTTCTGAATCCTTTGCAACATTGGACCAGTCTGACACACCTGTATTACACCTTGTAAATCAAGCAACTATGATGCATTCCTGATGTCTCAATGTTCATTAGAGGATAGTTTATTTGAGTTTTGTCAATGCTCTCATTTTATGCATATCATTAATTCAAGCTGCTATTGTGTAAGTCTCTATTCCAAAATTTTCGTTTCCTTTCCATGCAGAAAATAATTTTGAGTGGACCTACGCAAGCGCAAAAAATGCTATGGAAAGTGATTAAGTGTCCCTTGTGGGAAATCGTTCTTGATGAGATGCATCATGCTGCCTTAAATCTGAACCAGCGGATGGCTTATGAGCTTGAACAAGAAAATGAGGTATGTAATACTTATACTACGTATTTTTGTATTATGTATCCTCATTGTGTATTTGATATTGCATGCGTTGTATTCTTTTCTTTTTATTTTTAAAGTGATTTCAGATCACATATGCGTTTGAAGATGATAATAATGTTGATTATTTTCTCTAAAAATATGCTGTTTTGATTGGTGGCGTGGTACCCTGGTATAAATTCCCTGGAAAAGCCCTAGTTTATGTAGTGCATGGATGCGAGGAAATCTCTTTCTAAAGTTCCAGTTTGCATTGGGTCTTCTTCTGTATGCTGTAAGAACCAAGATTTTTGGTGTTACCCAAAACTGAAAAAAGTATCCATCTTTTTGTTTAGAAGTTATGATCAGTTGTTTGGACCAATCGGCTGTGAATCGGATGCTCAAAATTAATAGCCTATATAACAAAAAAATTATGATCAGTTGTTTGTCACTAGATGTTTACAGTTATTACCCGGTTGCGTTGTATGTTTACAGTCTTGGACGTTTACTGGTGTTTTCTTGATCTCGTTTTCATTTCTTTTTACAGAATAGGTGTGAGACCTCTCTGTCATTCATATATATATATATATCTTGTTAGGACTTGATTCCAAGATCAAATTAGTAATAAGTTTCTCCGAGTTCTAAGCTGTGTGTTGTGTGCCTGTACTTTGATAATTTCCATTTTCATCCTGGTCCCTGAGAATCAAAAAACAAGCTTTTGCTCTCTTTCTGATGGGACCAAATCAATATTGTCTTGGTAGTTGTTGTGTCAACCTTCATATCCTTGATATTGTAAATCATCTGCTTGCTCAACATTCACAGATTCGACAACTACCAAAGGAGAAGCGGGTTGGTGAGCTTGGTAAAAGATTTGAACGCATAAGGAGAATTAAGATACTTATGGAATCATCACTAATGAAGCTGGATGATGCTATAATGCTGTTCCATGATTTTTAACATCCAAGCTCTTAAGTGTTTAACAAGCCGAGGTTTTCATCAAATATTTCGAGTAATTTTGTATATGGACTAGAAATAACCTGTGCCATAGTGGTACCGGCTTGATCATGTTTTTTTGGTGTTAAAAAAAATCTGTCCCACCTAACTATAAGACTGTATCTGTCCCACCTATTTTTTATTCTATTTTTGAGAAAGGATATATTAAAGAGAAAAACTGTACAAGCTATTTACAAAAGGAGTATCAGAACTCCTTAATCAACTGAAGCTAAAAAGAATCTATGTCAAATCCATTATATCCTCCCATTGAAACAATATTTGATTCATCGAGTATCCTCTGAAAATCCGCAGACAAGCTCCATAAACAAATGTCAAGTTTTCTGCAGACAAGCTCCATAAACAAATGTCAAGTTTCATAGCGCAAATGGCACAAGATGCCAGACCAGTTTTACTTTCTCCGAAACTCTAACTAACCTCCAGCACTGCAACTGTCCCTTTAAGGACTCATTAGGAACCCACCTAACTCTTAAAGAGTTGATGAACGTAACCCAAAAGTGATATGCCCTGCTACAATGTAAAAATTAGGTGATCCTGCGATTCAACCTGACTGTTGCAAAACAAGCACATATTTGAATTCACTATCACATTTCTTCTCTGAAGCATTTCCCTAGTTGGAACCGAATCGTGCATAGCAGCCCACATAAGAAAAAGAACTTTAGGTGGGACGAATTTGCTTTTAGCTACATATGCAAACTCCCAGTCATCTTCTGCATCTGATAATTTGTTGTATAAAGCCTTAGCTGTGCGCGAACCTTCAATCAAATCTTCCTCACCTGTTACCAACAAAGCGTTCCTTAAGTCATGTTTAATTTCTAACAAATCGATACGCTTCGCTGGATTCAATTCTCTAGAGAAAGTAAAGTTCCAAGTAGATCCTTTCATATCAGCTACCGTAGCCAACTTCTGCCTGCTAACTTTAAACAATCTTGGATATTTATCTTTAAGTGCTTCTTTGTGTATCCACAGTCATGCCAAAACCCAACACTCCTTCCATTCTGCACTTTGATAGTAGCAACTTCATAGAAATCTCTGTTTGCTTTAAGAATGTCGTACCACATACTTTTACCCATTGCTTCTGTAGTCTGAAGTGGAACCAAGAAAATCTCCTATGACTTTGTCTTCTCACAAACAATCTTTCTCCAAAACGATGTTTTCTCCACACAGTATCTCCCGTGCCATTTAGCCAGTAAAGAACGGTTGATATGTCTTAGGCTTCTTATTCCTAAACCTCCCTTCTTCCTAGCTATGCAAATTTTCTCCCATGAAACCCAACTCATCTTCTTCTTATCATCATCCTCCCCCACAAGAATCTTCTCATGATGCTATTTAGCTTCTTTTCCACCAACACAGGAAGATAATAAACATACAAAAAATAATAAGCAATACTTTGTAGAGAGCTTTTTATTAAAGTCATTCTACCTGCCTTGTTGAGAAATTTTCGCTTCCATGGAGCCAGCTTTTTCTTCATCCTTTCAATGACCACATCCCATATGGATACACTCCTCTTAGTAGCACCAATAGGCATTCCCAAATAAATGATAGGAAGAGAATCAAATCTATAACCCAACTCTACAGCCAGATCTTGGACCAACTCATCAACACCTATACTTGTCATTGAGCTTTTCTCCAAATTCATCTTCAAACCAGTCAACACCTCAAAAATAACTAAGATAAGTAATAGTCTTCTTACCTCCATTCTTGAGGAATTAAGCATAATGAGAGTATCATCAGCAAACTGAAGATGTGAAACCACAGTTCCTTCATCCATCACCTGAAATCCACCAATTCTGCCATCATTAGCAACCTCATTCAGTAACATAGAGAGTACTTCAACCACTAAAACAAATAGAAAAGGTGACAATAGGTCACCTTGTCTAATGCCTTTAGAAGGTTTAATGATGTTAATAGCTTCTCCATTAACTAAGATAGAGAATTGAGCTCCTGTCAAACACCACTCAATTCATCTTATGCATTTCTCCCCAAAGCCGTTTTTCCTAAGAATAGCGAACAAAGATGGCCAACTGACATTATCAAATGCCTTCTCCATATCTATCTTGCATAAAATTCCTGGTTTCTTCTACCTTAATCTATTATAAATACACTCATTAGCTATGAGAATACCATCAAGAATCTGTTTCTTCTTTATAAAAGCGCCTTGAGAATTTGGAACTAAACCCGGCATAACAATCTTAATTCTCTCCGCCAATAGCTTAGAGATAATCTTGTAAAAGCTACTTATAAGACTTAAAGGCCTGAAGTCTTTCACTGTGGCTGAATCTTCTTTCCGTGGAATTAATTTCATGTAAGCCATATTCAATCTCCAATCCAGCTTCTCCTTACAGTGAAATTCATTTATAGAAGCCAGTACATCACTCTTCAAGAAACACCAACAAGCCTTATAGAATTCCAAGTTATAACCATCAGGTCCAGGTGCTTTATTTGCACCACACTTCTTAATAGCTTCCCACACCTCCTCCTCCTCAAAAGGCCTTTCCAACCATTTTTTTGACCCAACTCAATGCTTTTGAACGTCAAATTCTCAAAATAAGGAGAAACCGAAGAACTAACCGTGAAAAGATTGGTGTAATATTGTTGTATCTTACTTTTTATCACCTCTTGGTTAAACACATCTCTTCCTGCCACCTCCAACTTAGTAATACGGTTTCTTCGTTTTGCATTTGCAATTTTATGAAAGAACTTTGTATTCTTATCACCTTCTTAAAACCATTAACCTTCGCTCTCTGATACGCCATTCTTGCTCTTGCCACCTTGACATTATTAAGATCATCCAACAATTTTGCTCTTTCTTCAATTTAAGAGTTTGAAAGGCTTGCAGATTCTTCAGCCAAATTCAAATTTTTTATCTTCTCAGTTAACTCATCTTCCTCCTTTCGAACATTACCAAATGTATCTTTAATCCACCTTTTGATGAAGAATTTTAAGTTTTGAAGTTTCCTGAACAAAACATAATCCGGCGATCCCACAAATTCCATATTCTTCCACCAAATCTCCTCCAGTTTTACAAAGTCTGGATGCTTTAACCAATGATCCTCTATCTCGAAACTTGGTCTAACTTTTACAGAAGTAAAAAACTCTAGAAGAAGAACATTATGATCAGACAGAGTTCTCTCCAGCGCAGTCTGTGTTGTATTAGGGAATTTAACATCAAAAGCTGTACACACCAAAAATCTGTCAAGTATGCATAGAAGAGGATCATCCTGCTTATTACTCCATGTATATGCACCGCCATTTAAAGGTATATCAATCAATTCTTGCTCCATGATAAAATCATTAAGAAAACTCATATTTCTTGTATCTCCACCACCACTATTTCTTTCCGCATCACTCCTCACAACATTAAGATCACCCGCGAAACACCAAGCTTCACTTGACCACCGTTATATCTCTGCCAGATCTCTCCAGAATTCTTCCCTCAGATTGTAATCACATGGAGAGTATGCATTCGTTAGAATGAACTTGAAACCGTTATTTCTGAAACGAAACAAACATGAGATTGAATTAATACCCAATCTCTTATCCAGTAATTCCAAAGAAGAATTATCCCATATCGTTAACAAGCCACCACTATTTCCAGCGGTACCTTGAGAAGGAAAAAACTCCCATTCAAAATCAGAATCAAACCAGAGTTGACGAACAAACCAGCTAGACATATTCACCAACTTTGTTTCTTGGATACCACAAGCCAGACACTTATGAGCTGTAATTATATCTCTCACCGCAATTTGCTTATTGTAAGCATTCAAACCTCTTATGTTCCAACTAATCACTTTAGTTCCCATCTGCAACATCAGTTATAAGATGATTATGGTATAGATCTAATATCCACACACACACACACACACACACACACACACACACACACACACACACTAAAATCAACCCCTTTACATGGCTGAAATATATACATAAGACGTATGAAGTTGTACTAATTACAACTGACCAAAGAGACTTAGGTGGAAAATCCCCGACAACAACAAAAACTATCTAATATTGTTCATGATCGGATTATTAAATTTATTTCATGATCGGGTTATTCTCAAATCAACCGGGAACTCACTCAAACACCAATAACTGTATATTAATTTTTTCATAATCGAATTACTCCCAAACTAACCGGGAACTCACTTAAAACACCAATAGCCATAAAGTATAATGCAATCATAATATCTTCATAGCCATTATGATTAGAGCAAGTGTTATGGTGGAAGAATTTATCTTCCATCTTCCACACCACCTCAGCATTTGGAACTGTGGATGGAAGTGCAAGTGTAGTGGTAGAACAACAAAAAAGCTAATCAAAATAGCGTTTTACGCTAATCAGAATCGCGTTAGAAAAACGCTATTCAGTATAGCGCTTTACGCTATTAAGATTAGCGCTTTTTTTTCTATTCAACCATTAGATTTTCAAGGGCTCGTTCTAAATCTACAGATAAAAAAAAAAACCTATTCTGATTAGCGCTTTCCATCTTCTAGTGCGTTATTCTGATTAGCGCTTTCCGTGTGCTAGTGCGCTATTCTGAATAGCGTTTTACGCTAATCTGATCAGCGCTCATATGGATTCCACGGGACCTCCCAAGAAACCATGGAACACTGCTTGGATTTTTCATGGAAAACACAAATTTGGAAGCCACTAGACTTGACATTCCATAATTTTTCCATACTTGGAATAGGATGGATTCCACCATTGCTCTTAGCCCAATATATTCCACAAATAATAGAAAAAGTTAATATAATGCAATTATTACAAACCCTAAGACGTATAACGACCCAAAAAGAGCAAAACCTTTATTATTTCTGACCAAAAGTCTAAACTTGCAATCTAATGGATGCAAATCCAATGCATATCCAAGCTTTCAGCAAAGGATGATGGATGTTAAAATGAAGGGCTATTTAACGTTTGGTACCCAGCAAATGTCCAACACCTTAGTTTGGTACCCAACATTTGAAATATTAAGGGTTGGTACCTTGATTGAAAGTTGACTTTCAATGACTCTATTTGACCCATTATATTTTATTTTCTTTATTTTTTATTAAAAACTTATCTAAATTTACAAATTTATCCCTAAGAAAAAACCAGATATCTCTCGAGCACAGGTTTAGGTTCAGCCTCAATGGGAAAATGGAGCACCTAACAACGCATCTTCACAGACCAAGAACTACGAGATCACCCTATCTTCTTCCTCCCTCTCTACTCACCGGAAGAAAAAAAAAAACTCTCTTACTCACAACCGCCGTTTAACCAAACCAAATTGAATAAAATCTCTAATTATCTCTGTCTACCGCCTTCACTCGACCATGAACCATGGGTAAAATCAAAACAACTAAACAAGAAGAAGAGGAGGTTTGTTGATTCGGAGGAGTTAGATACAATTGAAAAATTAACGTCTAAGAAGAAATATTTAATGAATTCAGAACAATAGATGTTGGAGAAAATGAAGAAACTCAAAATATCATCGTCTTCTTCTTCACAGATGAATGATGAACAAGAAGTGAAGATTGAATCCCTCACGGAAGATGAAAAGATGGTGGCTGAAACATTATTTATTTGGCCATCAATTAGTACTGATTAAGTGCAGGAAAATGCAGATTAAGTGCTTGATAAAATATTCCAGCAATCATAAGTTCGTTTTTTTTTTCTTTTTCTTTTTGAGATTAACGTGACCTTGAATATAAGTATATCTTTCTTTATAATAAGAGACCCCCAAATCGCCACATGTCGTAGCCATAATCATTCTTGATTCTGGTGAAGCCATATCAACAATAACTTTCCCCGTTATCGCATTCTAATTGGTTGCTCAAATCCAGTTGGCAATTCCAAGAGACATTACCATGAGACACAATTTAATTGGCGACTTCAAAAGATACAACCATTGGACCCAATCAGATTGGCAACTCCAAAAGATACTACCATAAAACTCAATTTAATTGACAACTCCAAAAGGTGCAACCATTGGACACAATCCGATTGACATCTTCAAAAGATAATAAAAAAGATACAGCTGTTATACATTTTCGGCCACCTACATCTAACGAGTCTTCTCGCAGACAAAATCATTCAAAGAAACGTATTACGTTAAGAAGACTCAAGTTTGATCAAAGAAAATCAAGGGCTTTTTAAGCATTTTACATCCTTTGAATCATATTTCTGTGTGCAATCTAAAAATGCTCCAATTCACTAAAGTATATGAGATGCCTTGAAGCAATCCATAGACACTTCAATTCAAAAAATTAGACAAGATTTCTTGATTGATCGTCTAAGTAATAGGAGTGTTGCATTAGAAAAATCACTTAAAGGCATGATCAATCGCCTCGCATTGTACATCTACACCAGAACCGATCTACCATTAGATCTCTCTGGCTAAATAGATCTCCATCTAAAAATTTAGAGTTTGTTGTATCATTTCTGTTGGCTTTTGTAGAGGTGATCATTTTTCATAGTTGCTAAGAAACGATTATATATGATTCTTGAAAAAAACAAAAACAAATTAACAGATGAACAACTAACAACTTTTATAATTGAGATCAGGTGATTGTCATGATCTACGGATTACTGATGCCTTACTCCTTTGGATACATTGACGGGTTTGATGAAAGTAATGCAGTAAGTAATAAGAATAACTGGATGAAGATATAGAAGTAACTAGAATAGAGAGAAGGGAGAATCGTGAGTTTAATGAGGATATACAATTGATTGTTGGATCGGAATCAGTAAGTTTGAATTTAGTACAACCTTCGTCTCAACGTTCAAACTTATAGAAGTCAATGTTGAACGATATAGGCAGTGCCATTGGAACTCCTACTGTTACTCAGTGAATTGTGCTAACGTTTAATAGAATTGAATGTCTACATTGTATTGGAGATGATTTGAATCAAGGATTTGATTAATAGAAAAGATGATGATTACAGAGATGAGACTGATTTTATATACTCAACAGAACTCGACTCTCTTCTCTCAACTCAATTACTCACAGAACGTGCGACTTGCAAATTTACACATTATGAGTCCTACACTCTAGTAACACCTTACACACACAACTCTCACACACCTTACACTCTACAGCATTATATGCTATCACCCTCCCTCAAACTCAAGGTGGGTTGAAGAAATCAGCTTGAGATTGCACCTTACACACACAACTGTCACACACCCAGTAGTAGATAAAGTTGATGAAGAACACAACCAGGTGACAGGAAAGAATAAATTGCAGGAGCACACATAGCAAACACTTGTTGCAGATGATTAAGCTTGTCGTAGAGTTGTAACATAATAACAAGACAAGCAGGTGAGGTTGCAAGATACACTAAGCATGAGCAGTTGGTGCAGCAGTAGTATTTGATGCAAATAGACGTAATTGTTGCAGTGGGTAGGTGTTTGTAGAAATACCACAGAGCTCATACCTGAGATGACGCAAGTGAAATAGCAATGCAACAACAGCTTGAAAGTGAGTGACTACATATAGACATAGTCAGCAAGCAAGGCAGTTGGCGTTTCAGCAACACCGTGAGAAATAACAAGTGTAAACAAGCAGCTGTAGTAAAGATTGACCAGAAAGTGTTGGTGTCGTAGTGATAGTCAATGCCATATGTGGCAAAGTAAGACTGGACTGGAGATGGTGCACATAAAGAATCATTGTGGCAGAAAATCTGCACACTACTGAGAGCTGACCAGCACAGAATTCCTACTCCTTTAGTCACTCAGGTTACAATGCTCAAGTACAGACAGTTGTTGTAGAATGTGCAGGTGGAGTAGGTAATATTGATGCAGTAAGAGACATGTCATTAGAATGAAGTACCGCAACTGAATCAGCTGGACACAGTGGCAGTAGTTGATGATATAATTGTTGCAGTAGGTGGTCAAATAATGCAGTAGGTGAAGTACTCACAGTTGGTGTAGTAATAGAGATAAAGCAATATGAACAACCAACCAAATAGAAGCACCTGGAGATGTAGAAGTATGGCAGTAGATATACTTGTAGCAGGAAGGAATAGCACAGTAGCTGGACTTGACCACTTCGAAAAAGAAAATATGATCTGCAACTTACTGTTTGCTGAGGTTTTGTTGTGGCATATCATATGAAACTCAAAATAAACAACAAGCACATACCCTTGCACTGAAGTATTCAACTACTACAACTTCAATAGAAACTGTACCAGCTTTCCATTCACAAACTCACATAGATGCACAATATGGAAAAAGTAGTTGAATCAGAGAACACCAAGCAGCCACAAAAACCAAAAAAAAAAAAAACAGTTGCACCTCAGTTGCTTAACAACATAACTAACTTGCATACACCAATGACATGATAGAAGTAAGACCTTGAACTGATATCCATCAAATTATTGAGAGTACTGAAAAATACTTGGTAGTTGTACCATTATTACGCACTAAAAAGAAATGAAAAACAACTGAAAAGATAACTAAACCAGGCTACATCAGAATTGAATGTAGACTCATCAAAGAGAACATCAGCCTGAACTTAATATAACTCACCAATTCCAATTCCAATCCCATAACATCATCTTCAGTTTCATCATTAAACTTACAAGCCACTCATGAAAGAGGAATGTACCAAAGTCAGTACCAATGGGATGAACTGATAAGAAGCAAATTAAGCACATATAGTGCAACAAATTCTCATTCCATACACACATCAATACACATGTGTGATTTAAGAGGAGATTTTCCTCACTTTCAAGTGGAAAAACTTTAAGCTTCTCTCTAATCTAGACAATGTGTAGCAGAGATAGGCATGCTCAGACTTAAAAACACCAGGTATTGGCACAAATAAGACTTGATTAAAAAACTAGTTGCAACAAATCTAGTTATGATGAAAACAACTTTTGAAGACGGAATTGTCTTTTGTTGAGCTAGTGATGTAGAAGCTGAACACATGAGGTTAAACTAAAGTAATCTAAAGATAACAATGGAGATTACCAGCAGAGACTCAGATGCTAGTTGATGAGGTAAGGGATTTCAATCCATACACCACCCAACCGGAAATTGAAATACCAAGAGCTCAAACCCTAACACTGAATTTTAGCTTCAAAATACATGTTTAATCCTCTTGACGACGTTGCAATACCAGCATCAGGATCAAATCCAACTCTCACACTATGAACCATCAGTAATTACAATTCTACAAGCTCCATAAAAACTTCAAATTAAACTCTCTACGAAGCAAGAATAAGATAAAATTCAATAGAATTGTGATTCTCAGGTCTGATACCATGCTAACATTCAATAAAATTGAATGTCTACATTGTATTGGAGACGATTTAAATCAATGATTTGATTAATAGAAAAGATGATGATTACAGAGATGGGACTGAGCTTATATACTCAACAGAAGTCGACTCTCTTCTCTCAACTCAATTACCCACAGAACGTGCGACTTTCACATTTACACATTATGAGTCCTACACTCTAGTAACACCTTACACACACAACTCTCACACACCTTACACTCTACAGCATTATATGCTATCAAATTGATTTGACGAGGGAATGGGTATAATGTCTGAACGGGTTGTATATTGGCTACACTAGGTTAGATGAGGTCAAGTCTCACTATGTAAAATACAGATTTGGGCCAACCTTATTTAGTTTTCTTAGGTTTTGCTTCAAAAGTAGTTTAAAGGTTCATTGACCATGTGATTAGAATTAACCTTAGAATTATATATTTCGAAATCATACATAAAAATTTAGATTCACGCTCAAGGATCATTGAACTTTGTGTATCAGTTTCATATTTGACCCACTGGCCACTCCCCTTATTTATTTTTCTTGCAGGATAGAGTGACCACATTCCAAGAGGCATAAAATGCAATACATTGATGCTACCGTGACACATTTGCGAGGTGAAATATGGCACGTAGGACAAATTAAACCTATTTTTCGTATAAAAATAGATAGAGATATTCACGTAATAAAATGAGATTCATCTCATCATACAATTCGGTATTTGATGAATATCAAATATACCCCCATGTATTTGATGAATCTTCGGGTATTATATACCCCCATGTAATAGCCCTTTAGTAGTTTAAGTAAATTTCATACTTCAAAAAAAAAAAAAAAAATCATACAATTCGGTAATGCGGTGCGTATGCACCGGGTTAGAAGCTTGTATATATATATACTAGACACTAGTAGTAAGAAAGTGAGGAACTAAGGAAGGTAATTCATTTCTCCATGATCATTCCAAAGACCTCTTTGCTCTGTTCATTATTTGCAGATACGGTACCAAATGGATTACTGTTAGTCCTATAATTAAGGATCTAACGATTACCTTGATGCTGTTATAATTGAGTTTGATTTTTTTTTCAAGCATAATTGAGTTTGATGTTAGTTCTTTGTACTTCTTTTAGATTCTATTACTGACGATGGTTTTGTTGGAAATATAATTTGGTTAGGTTATAAGAGTTGTTCTAAAATGAAGGGTGTGAAGCAAACTTGAGAATAGATGCCGATGGAAAAATTGAGGATTGTTTCGTATGTGTCGCTGCTGTAGTTGTAGGATCAGAATATCCCGAAAATAAAGGACATCTTAGCTGTCATCCACTATGTAATGTCCTATATAAAGAGCCGAATAGGCTTAAGGAGAGAGAGATATTTTTCGAAGTGTTGAGCAAGTCATTAAGAGAGAGAAAGTTTAGAGTGGTTGTAATTCCTTAGTTTATCTCCTTTTCATCTTGTAACATTTCTGGAGTTTGATCAATAAAAATTATAATTGTTCATCTTAAAATAATTTGATTGTGTGAATTCTTGTGAGGGGTGTAGTGTAGTGTAACTACATAATGGCGCTACAAACAGGGATGAGTGAAGATTGATATTGTGATTTGGAAGGATTTGAAGTAGTAGATAAAGAATTTCATATAATTTTCAACAATTCACTAAGATTAAAGAATGGCAAGAAGAAGACATACATCATAACAACCAACGACTGTTAGAAGGAGTAGGAGACTTGCTGGAGAAGAAAGAAATGAAATGGGAGAATATTCAAGAGCAAACACAAGAAATAATGGAGAAAATCGGGTTCAATCGCCAATTTAGCATACACCAATACAAAATAGAACTGAGGACACACTTGGCGATCGGATTCTGTAGATAAAATAGGGGAAGAGCAACAATTAGGAGGTAATGGACAAGAGGAAAGAGGTCGAGAAATGATTGGAGGAATAATTCATGGAAACAAAGAGATTACAACGTTAGAGGCATTGAGACAAACAATACGCGAAGAAAGGCGGTTAGAAACAGAAGAATGTGCAAATCTCACAAGGCAAAATCATGAGCTAAGGATGGAAAACATGAGGTTACAGAACAGAAGGTCAATGAGCACTACAAGGTCAAGATCAGTAAGGGAAGAAGTAAGACGAAATATGCCTGTAGAAAATGCTAATGAAACAATTCAAGAAGAAATACAAAATTCAGATGAGGAACGCCGCGAAAGAAGAGAAGTAAGGGAAGATAGGCAAAATGATAGAAATCAAAGAGATAGACACCGCCAGAGGCGAAATAATCAAGAGGATGGAGAAAATCAGGAAGAAGGAAGGAGAATATTACATGGGAGAGAATTACAAAGAAATCACCAAGCCATTCAGGATGAAATTGAAAGACATTATACTGAACAAGCGCATCTAGCTCACGAGAGGGAAAGACTAAGGGAAGAAATGGAAGAACAAGAACTACAAGAGGCAATTCGCCAAAACAATCATGATAATCGAGAAATGAGACGTGAGCGTAATCGCAATAATGTTAATATCAATGAAGAATACGATAGAGTACTAAGGAGAACTGAAAGACGACAAAGAGGAGAAAATGAGAGATATAATGGTGTGCGAATTCATGAAAGGAATGAAAGAGAAGATCGCAGAGAAAGACGAGAATAAAATGACGATCAAGAGAATCAAAACGGAGATTCTTCAGTTGATATAAACAAATGGCAAATATATTTTAGTTGATATGAAGAAGAAGAAAATATATTTT
>JAJJWW010005399.1:0-28781 GCA_023531295.1 Papaver armeniacum | reverse complement strand
TCATCGGTTGTTGATCGAATAGGGGTTTATTATATAACATAACTAGCCCTTAACCCGTGCCGTAACGGCACGGGCCATGATGTTGGTTCATTTTTAATATATCTTATAATTTGTGTCCCGAATACTTATCAACTCCTTATGATTTAATAGATCTTAACCCGTGCCGTAACGGCACTGGATGTTTTGTCTTTAATACGATATTGTTCACATTCCTCTTGCTTCATTTTTTTCGTGAGTAATTATTTTGATATTCGAATATGTTTTGGGTAGAAAAATAATGGGTTACCTGATCTTTTTATTTTTTACTTAAGCATGTTATTTCAATTTATTATCTGGACGGAATAATAATGTTGTGCCAACATGAAAAAAAAATAAAAAATACAGTAAATAGATATTTTCCCATTTATTGTTCCATCACACCATAATTTTAAATTTCAAAAGAATATTTCATCTAACAAAGACTTTGTACCTAAATTGGCAATCCAACTCCATGATGTTTATGACTACATTGGTTCCAAATTATTGATAACTAAGGCTCTAAGGAGTGAAGCAAAACCCATAATATTTTCTCTACTATAGATAAAAACTATTTATTTATTTTTTGCAAATGTGAGAGTTATAAAAATGAAGAACCCTTTGTTATTGGAAGGCGGAGATATACACATGTGACCTGAAAAAACAAACTTACAAAAGTAAATTAAAACATGTGTAAGATTCTTTCTCAATCATATTGATAACATAAAATTGAAGAAATTCGTGGATAAAAAGGTTTCACACCAACTATGCTAAGTTGTGCATGAATGGCGTTCTCACATCTAGTGTTACTCAAGTAATTTGGGGCAATAAAGAGCATAGTCATATTGATATTTGTATCTACATAAATTTAACTAACCTTATGAAGAAAATTATTAGTTTCAAGGTAGAGCCAACACAAACTTATATCGCCTTCAATGTGTAGAACACATACCGGGTTTAATCGGCCGTGAGATTAAACAAATACCCCAACATTAGTCAAATGATGTCTACAAATATGGGATCGAAACAAAGTGCTAACGGGAAAATGAGAGACGAACATCAATTATTACAAAGAAAACACCCTATACGTATCAAATTTTGTTAACCAAACATGTATTCAAATTAAAAAGTCATCAACTTAACAAAAAATATAAAAGAACCGAAGTTAAATCAATACTTGCATAAACAAAACTTATAAGAGAATTTCGTAATTATTAAATACCTTTATAATCACTATTAGAGATTTAATTGCATGCCGTTAAAAATTACTAGAGGGACGAAATCACCCAGTTAATCAGTAGAATTTTCACCGGATATGTAGCAATTCGAAAAGTTTACACTTTGGTGGTGATCCGCTCCATCTAAGGGTTGTTCGATTGATTATTTTTTAGAAGGTTTTGGTTTTCATTGGAGAAACCAAGAGGAGCGTTTCATTATATTCATTATCATTTAGAAATCCAAGACAAACTCGCACTTTGCTTATGGGATCTCAATACAACCTTAGATTCATCTATTGAGGGAGAAACCTTGATACTAAATATGTATTTTTTAGTATTATTTATTATATAACGTGACGTCAAATGTTTTTTTTTCTTCTTAATTTTCATGTATTTTAACCGAGTTTATATTAGCATTAAGACGATCAACCACATTTCTACTTTATAGTGTTACCCTTTTGTAGCGGCACATAATTAACATAGTCAATTACCTCATCAATACCCGCTGACACCACCAAAACCACCAGATATCACTTCTTTCTCCAACACCACCATTGCCCATACCTCGTAGAATATTTGGCACATTTATAACTTTTAATCCCAGCCGTCATGTATAAAATTTAGGTTTAACAAACTTAGGTCGTCAATTAATTTATTCAACTATTTGTTTTTTTGTTAATACCGAAAATCATGCGTTTGACTGATTTACAAAGATAGCAAAGGTACCAAAAATAGCCATTTTGTCTTATATGATTTGGCATCATCCCAAAAAATATTTGTCACACCCTTATTGATGGTGTTAAAAACAACCAACTATATTTTCACAACACAATGTTACTCCATGTAAAAAAATAAAAAAATATATTTTTGATGCAAAAGAAAAACCAATACCACCACCGTGAAAACCATCCAAATACCATTATTTCTTCCAACAAAACTAATATTACAACCTCCACCACTTAGTAACACCTTCCACCGCTTCCACCACCTACTTCTTCTTCTACAACCACCGCCATCACTAATATCTATTGATTTTTTTATTGATGGAGATATGTATTAATATTAATTAAGGGACATTTATGATGTAGAATTAATAAATCATTGGGCCGACCGAGCAGGCGGCGACCTTATACTTACTTTTTGAAATCACAAGTGATCAATTGGACACAAAAAGATTTGGTGTCCCAAACCTTTTTCAATCAACAATGAAAAGTCTAAAAAGCCCCCTAATACTTTCATTGCTCACTAAAATTAGTGTAAATACAACACTAAAAGAAGGATATTCACGTCATTTTATCGCTCAGAAAAAAAGGACACGGAGGTTGGAATTGTTTTAAATGTTGAGGGGCAGTTTAGTAAAACCCGTGGTAATATGACCTAAAGGTTGAAGGATCGAATCCCGACCACCTCCTTTCTTTTTTTCCTTCTGCATTCTTCTTTCTTCTTCATCCATGAAGCCGAGAGAGAAGATCGAGACAGAGAAGATTAATGGAAGATGATTGAAGATAAAAATGATTGAGGATAGAAATTGAGAAGGATTCGAAGTAGAAGATGTCAATGCTGCCATCAATTAACAACAGGAAGAATGGAATTAGTCGCTGCTGTTTGTAGTGAAGAGTTAGGGTTTTGCAGCGAAATTCGAAATTAATTGAAGAATTAAATCCAGGGTCTGAGAATTTGAGGGTTTTTCTGAGTCTTGATGTTACGGAGAAGAAGATGTGGTTCTCTATTAACAGAGATAAGGGTTGAGGAACTCAAATCGGTGATGTGAAAATCAGAGAGATGGGTTCGATGCTGTAACCATGGTGATTGTCAAGGGATGGGGTTGTTGTCAAATTAAGAGAATAACGAAGATCCTTGGTTTTGTAATATATGGGTTTTGTTCAGAGAAGATGATGGAGATGCTGTTGTGTAGCGATGGATGGGGTTCGAAATTGAAGAACTGAAAGTGAAATTAATCTTGGCTATATTGGGATTTCACTTAATTCTGCTAGATCAGTGCTTGATCATATACAGGTAGAAAGTAACTCATATTTTGTTTAGTGTTGGTTTAAATTTTTGTTGAATAATTTTGTCCATATGTTGGTGTATTGTGGTTAACTGAACCCATATTTGTGGTGAACCCTATCTGTTTGTAAATATGTTTGGGAGGAAAACATGTTTCGTTTTGGTTTCTTGCTAACTTCATGCTGATAACAGAGAGTAGTACTCAAACTTTACATATTTAAAAGTTGAATTTTAGCAAGCAGTTGAAGAAAGTATGCAATTTTGGTTATTGATTGATGTATGTGCTCTTAATTTTACAAGCACTTATATGAATAGTGGATGTAAGTTTAGCTCGATTTCTTATGGGAACAACTACTTATCCCTGTTGAATACATGGCATCTTTGCTTTGTTTATTTGTTATTGTGGATTTTTCAAAACTCTCCATTAGATAGCCAGAATATTGGATGAGTGAGTTGGCCTACAGAAGATTGGATGTTCATATGCTCAGAGGTCAGAGCACTAGGTTCACTTAGTTAACTTATCCCAGGTTCATGATTCTATACCTAGATTACTGTTCCTGAGGAAAGCAATCACATTATTTTCCTTATCATACTGCAGAGTTAGTTGGGTCATTTATGGATAGGATACATTTGCTTTCGTCATCCGTCTCAAGTCTTTTTTCAATAATTCTCGTGGGATTGTTTCTTTTATGTGTTCGCAACATTGCATTTTTGTACTTATATCACATTATTTTCATTTCTTACTGCAGCAAAATAGACCTCTAAATGCTCAAAATGTTGCTGATGCTTTGCAAAAGACTACAACAGGATTTAGAAGAATAAACGAGAGCAACCGACGAGGTTGAAGGAGGTAATAGCTTTTCACATTGTCTATAGTATTTCATTCTCTGCTCAGCTGTGTATCTGTATATAAGGGTATTTGCTCCGCCTTCTATTTTATTCTCCACAAAAACCAAGATAAGGACAGGAAATGAGGTTGGTATTGAGGGGAAGCCAATTTGTGAATTTGGCAGTTGTATATAAAAGATCATTGTCCAAGACCAACATCTCAATTGATAAACATCTATGTGCATGTAAATGTCTTTAATACTTGGGTTCGTTGTGTGCATTTGCTGTTAGTAATATTAAAAAAAGAGTTCTCAAGTTTTTGCTGTTCTGTGTTACTACTTGCATATTATGTGGTATGGCTCTGCTTTCAAGGATTTAGGCTAGCAGCTGTAGATGATACCCAATTTAACTTGTCAATAAAGCTAAATATTTTTCTTTTGACATTGTTGGCATATTGCTATGGCACCAGAAGTTCAAAAATTGCGTGTTCAGTCATACTATCTATTGTGAAAATTTGATAGTGTAAATACTATCTTAGAATTCCTTGTTATTCATGCAGATTCTAACAGCTATGTTGTTTTCTTCTCTTCTTTTTTGATTATTACAGCGGCGGTGGTGGCTTCTAGTGCAGATGGTGCACCATCTATGCCCCAGTATGTGTACAACTTTAGTAGTTAGAAAACATCACCTTTTGGTTGTTTTTTTGGATCTTTTTTTTTTTTTTTATATGAGACTTGTCATTGTAAATGACTGAATCTATCTTGTGAATAACTTGATTTCATGAATGAGAATCTACTTTGGGATAAAGTGTTGTGTGAGTGAATGCTTAACAGGGTAAAGGGAAAGGCATCCTGCCAAAGAAACTGAAAACACATTTAGATTTTTCCAAACTTTAGCAATGCTTTTTAGGTGTTGCTATACCCTAGGGACGGTTTTGTAGCCGTCGCAAAACACAATTGGTTTATGGATCGACTAATTTTCCTTTTCTGGAAAGCTGATACTTTCACGTTCTGTTTCAAAAAAAAGTGATACTTTCACTCCGTTTCAGAAAAGTGATACTTTCGCTCCGTTTCTGAAACGGGGAGAAAGTATCAATTTTTTCAAACAAAACAATATCACTTTTTTTAAAACAGAGGCGAAAGTAGTCGCAAATAAACCCATCTTCATTTTCTTCTACGGTCGGCCCTTCCACCGTGGCAACGGTTGTACTAGTTTATCATGAGAAATTAATGAGACACCAATTAATAAAACACTTACACTAATTAATATTTAAGTTGAACAAACCATGACCATAGATCTTTTTTTTTATGTTGATTGATCTAATCGTTATTGTGTTGTATGCATATACTATACTAATAAGGAATTAGTTTTGATTGATTATTATTTAATGGTGCGGTCATGGTTAGTACAATCTTAGAACTAAATATTATAATTAATTAAGAAAACATTTATAAATTAAAAAATGATTAGTCATTTATTATGAGCAATTAGTGAAACACTAATTAATACTCCCTCCGTCCTAAATTAAGAGTCCGCTTTGACTAAGTCAAGATATTAAGGAAATCCTATAACTTGTCATGACTAGCCCTTGACTAGCCTATTTAATGTTATATTATTACCAAAACTAAATTATTAGTGTTAAAATAAGTAGAAGTTTATTAGGAATTTTATAACTATTCATAAATGTTTTTATTTAAAAAAAAGAATGACAATTAATACAAGGATATTGAGTAAGTTTTTTTCCATAAATATGGTGATATTATTTAAGATTTGGATATTAAAAATGATTTTATGATTATAAAAATAAAGGGTATATTTGATAGTTTAAGGGAAAAGTATGTCTATAAACAGAGCGGACAGATAAAAATGGACATACCAAAGTAGAAATTAGGACAGATAAAAACGGACAGAGGGAGTAAAACACTTTATAACTAATAGATTATTTATTATGTGCAATTAGTGAAACACTAATTAATAAAGCAATTATGATATTTAAGTTGAACAAACCACCACTGTTGATTTATCTTTTCTATCAATTCCAACCAAGGTGGAACACTGGTTAGAGGCCACTCTTATGACACAATAGGTCATGAGTTCGAACCTCCCCGTTATAATTTTTGAAATTCCATATCTTGACTTGAGTATTCATTTTTCATTCATAATATTGGAAACCTTTGATTTATCTTTCCCACGGACAAATCCTGACCACCACTCAGACAGGCAAACTTAGCCTAGCTTTGTTTTCATCCGAGTTCATCTGGGCACACTTTACCCCTTCAGTCTCTTCCATTGATGCACACCAACCCTGACAGTCCCCACGGACATCATCGGTAGGCGAATACCTCCAACGCAAGAGTGATCCAGCACATGAAAAATCCGGCGACTCAATAGGACGATCCACAAAACAATCTAAAAACTCGGGCCATCCGGCCCCATTCGCATTCCTGCATGTTGATAAAGGTTTAGATAAAAGGATTGATCGATTTATAGTCGATCATCACAAGATCAAAGGTACATATGCAGGTTGAAAATAAAGCATACTTACATGGATTGGGAAGCAATCAAGGTGAATAAGAAGATGAAACCAGTGAGAGAAAGAGGAGTTTTTGTAGCCATGTTAAGATTTCGATATGACTTGTACTAATAACAATTACTAGCAATTTGATTTGTGAGGATTATCAAAGATCTAATCCTCGTTTTATAGTATGTCAACCGTCTTAATTAATCATTAATCTCTTTTAAATTCTGGACTGCTGGTTAACCTTAGGAAGGTTCGGGTAGTTTCGTTTATTTATATTTAATTATTACTTAATTATTTTAGATAGAGTAAAAGAGGATCATATGATAAAATAGACTCTGAATTACAGAGTAAACACAAAATAAATAAAATACCAATAATAATTAAGAATTTGACCTCAAAATTGTTGAACTGCAGAGTAAACCGAACTAAAAGTTTTGTAGGTACATATTGTGAACCCTCCCAATACTATCATTCGGCTATTAGGGGTGTCTAGAGGTTTAAAGTCTTGTTGCACATGCTAAATGTAATCTCGACGCCGGTGACAGTGAGTTAGGATTTTATTTTGTAAATTAGATTTATTAGAGGACTGGCAAATTAATAATAAGTTTCGGATTTTTGATAGACATATTTTTGGGTCTGTTTTAACTTAATTCTATACATCGATTGGAAAAGAACTGAAGTGACTAAGAGGATACCAATGAGACAAAGTGTTTTAGTGGTAGCCATGAATATGAAGAACTTACAAGCTAGAGAGTGTATATTTTTATGAATATAGCAATTTGATTTGTGAAGATTAAACATCTTCTTATTGGGTTGATCGAATGGAGGGCCCGAAAAGAGGGAACCCTTTTTATGATCACTGTTTTGTAAAATGAAACCTAACGCAAATGTGCAATTTGATAAAAAGATTAGAAATCTTTGGTGTCCATGGTAACTTTTTCACTGGACAAAATTATCCCACTCTTTTAGTCCAATTACTATTGTGTGCCCTATTTTTCAGGGTTATAATTGGCAAGCAAACTAGAATATAAATTATTTAAAAATTTGTACTTTGGAACTTTACAAATTTTATCTCGTTGGAAAGATTTTAAAGAAATCTACATAATGAGTACAAACAACAATATCAAATTTAGAGTTTTTACGAAAAATTCGGATGTGTTTATCCTTTTAGGCACACGAAAAATTGAATGCATAACCATTATGCAAACCACCACAATGGATCTGTTACACATTGTGCATCCATATTTTGATTTATGCATCAACTAATTTTTCGTTGCAACTAATAAAACCATGTACTTTTTTCGTTTTAGGAAAAATGATACTTTCACCTTTTCAAATTTGGGCTATTTTTAAAAAATGTTGGGATCAAAAATTTTCTTTTACAATCCCATTACAGGCTATGTTTCGTTTTTCTACAGTTGGCCTTCCTACCGTGGCAGTGGTGTTCTACTAGTAATTAAACCACAAAACCAAATACAACATTTTCTCTCTAACCGAAATTTCCAATTAATTCAGCCAAACCGTCTTTATTTCCTTCCTAAATCTTCTTCAACAAATATAATTTCCTGTGAATAAATTTTGTGTCGTCTAAATCTATCATGACTTTTTGGATTAACGATAGATTTGATAACACTAACGTTAGGATTTACTATTTAAATAAGTCTAAATCTATCGCTTTTTGAATTTTTTGAGCCGGCAGAGTACTTGCCCAGAATACCACCCTTTTCCAATTCCTTTCCCAGCCAACAGCTCAATATTCTACAGTCTAGGTCACAAAATTACCAGGGGGAAGTGTGTCGAATTTTGGCCAAACTAACTCATTGCAGGCAGCTCCCTCTCTGAAAATGGGAAAACACAGATTGAATTAATTATTATCATTATTTATTTATTTTTGAGTTTACTTCTAATTCAGAGTCTATTTTATCCATATGATTCTCTTTTACTCAATCTTAAATAATTAAATACAAATATACGAAAGCAGGACGAACCTTCATACAATTGACGAGTTCAGAATTTAATTAAAATAGCTTAATGATTAATTAATGTGGTTGGCATTTGGCAACTTGGCATATGCTATAAAAAAAGGATTGGATCTTTGTTGATCTTCACAGATCAAAGGATTGGCTAACTCTTACTATAATTAGTCTAAATCTTCATGGCCATAAAAAATCTTTCTCTGGTTGGTTTCTTGCTGTTCACCTTGGTTGCTTTTCAATCCAAGTACGTATTATTAAGGATTGTTGATTCTCCTGGGTATTTAGAATTTCTATATCTTTGTCCCATTCTTTTTTCCTTAGTGATTTTGCTCTCCTTCGATTGTGTCCGTTCGCACGCAGCTTGTGTGCCTTTTATTATAATGACGTTGCGGATCAAAAAAAAAAATGAAAAAGAAAATAAAAATAACTAAGATAGTCCCATACCATACGCACCCTGTATTTATCTTTTTTTTTTTTTTTTTTTGATCAATCACCATGTATTTAATAACTTGTGTCAATTGTTTTATGCAAACCTCTGTAAACATGCAGGAATGCGGATGCTTGGGGATTTCTTTATCCTGCTAATTGTTTCAATGTACCTCTAAATATTCGAGATCCTAATTTTTCTTGTGCTGGTAGTCTCATGCGTTGGAGGTATTCACCTACGGATGACGTCGCTGGGGACTGTATGGATTGGTGCAAGTCAATGAGAGATACTGAAGGGGTAGCTTGTGCCCAGATGAACGAAGATGAAAACCATAAGATATACTGTGCTTGTTACGATACGTGTATACTCAATGATTAATCTTTTGGGCCAAATCCAGTCCTTGCTTATGATCGTAAGAATCAAGCGTACGCGTTGAGGACCAAACTTGCCGGTCATAAGTTTAATTGTCTTCTTTTAATAGTCCGCTGTTGTTATTATTCAGCTCTCCTATTGTTTGTTTAGTTTTTCAAATTGGTCTTTGGCCTATATATTGAACTGCCTGTAAGATTCCTACTGCTTCTGCCTTTTCAGGTTTTGTTATTGTCTTTTGGTTTTGCTGAGGATGGTCCTATTAGCACTATTAATAAGTTAATCAGAACATAATTTATCCATAAGATTCCCCTTCTCCCTTACTCATGATTCATTTGTCTTTACGTTTCCTACTAGTGTTAATTGTTGACTTTTAAATAAAGAGGTTAATTAATAACGTAGTAGCGGAGCTAGGATTTTAGAAAAGGGGCTAAAAAGAAATTCATCCTCAGTCCTGCAATTAGGATTTTAGCTTAACAATATGCATACGTCATATTGTTATTCATTGCTAGCCAAAGTCCGGATTTTATGTGTGTACAAAATAGAGGTAATATTAAGATTAATATTAATAACAATATTGTTTAAGCAATGAATGTACACACATAATGTTCAAAATTTTGGAGTTTTGGGTTTTTGTCTACAACTGAAACGGATTTTGATTTCTTCAAAAAAAAATTTGGGGCTTTGGGTAATTGTCAGTTTTATCAAAGAAGAGTAGTCATTTGTGATATGCTTTTCAGCATTTTGAGATCCTACTTAGGTAGGGATTATTATTTTTATTGGTGGTTTTTATCAATCGATGAAGTTTTTTATGGATTCAAAGAATCAATATTCAGATTTGTTGCTTCAAATTGAAATTGAGAAGTTGTTTATACTGTTTTATCATGATTACCTATATTATATAGACCATATGAAGAGTCTTCTGTGAAGTTTAATTGAAGAATGGTTCGGATTATTTGTTTTGTTTATATTAATCTTGGTGGATATTTGCTTAGTACAGAGGGACCTGGTCTTTTAATTCAATTTATTGAAGATATTGAAGATGGTGATAACTGGATTATAATCTAGCTTCATAATTACCTATTTTATAGGTCCTATGAGAACAGTTTTTGTCTTCATCAGTGAAGGAGTCAAGAATTTTTGTTAAGGCTCTGCCAGCTCCATCTCCAAGGGCTTCGCATGTTGCAGTCACAAAGGTTGCTCTGTTTTGGAGAAGGGAAAGTTCTTGATCTGTCAAGGAGAGCGTAGAAAAAGTGGTGAAGCTTCTAGTTCGCAACCTTCGCATTTCATGTCGGCCTCAAACTGTCGGTACCTCAAGAGGTTCGGAAAGGGTAAGAGGTCTAGAACTTCTTTTGAATCAGTTTTCTTGGGTAATAGTTCATTCAATACTGCACCTGCCATGATACCTACTCCTCATTGGCCTCCAATGTCATCATATCGTGTATTTTCTCCACCAACTTGTAGTTCTTGCAAATCGGGGTGCAATCGAAAGCTCTTAAATGAAAAAAATTGAATCCAAGTATGGTTTGGTCTCACCTCATGTACTTCTTTCTCTCGGGCGGTGTTTACGAGTGCAGTAGTCTTTAACACTTCAACCGAGATGAACTATACTTCGATATGTTTGTAAATCATGTAACTGAGAATTTTCCCATGAGTACTCCAGTCGTTGAAGACTATATTGATAAAGCAGTTGTTCTTGAACCAACTCCAATTTCTACTCTCCCTCCGGAACCAGTGGTTATTGATGAAGAATTTGATAGGGAGGTAAATCTCTTGATGGTGGATGATGTGGACCCTATGGATGATGAACCTTCTTCATCTCGTGACCTTGTAAGTTTTCCTCAAACTTTAAAACATATTTTCTTATTTTCTCTTGTTTTATCTACTTATTTTTCAATCATGAAGTTTGTATGTTGGAATATGAATGACTGTTGTTCTGATAAAAAATGGATGCATCTGCTAAATATTTTTAGAAAACATAAACCTCATGCTATTTGTCTTTTGGAAACAATGGTAGATAATGAAACGGTTAAGAAATTTACCCATCATCTTCCTTTTGATTCTTGGTTTGTTGTACCATCTGTTGGAAAATCAGGAGGTTTAGCTTTAGGGTATTTTGCTAAATCAAATATAGAGATTATTAGTAGCTCTTTCAATATGATACATATTTTATGTGATATAACCCCAGCATCAAAAATTGTTTGATTTCTTTAGTGTATGATGCTCTGAATGTGTCTAGTATGAAAAATCAATGGAATTTTTTGAGTCATATGAAAGAAGATGATAATAGACCCTAGTTATTATTAAACGATTTCAATTTTATCTTACATGGTTCTGAAAAAACAAGGGGTAATCCAGATTCTTCTGTTGCTCCGGATTTTATCAAAAATCGATTCGTAGAATTGAAACTTAATGGAGTTTTTTTCTTATGGAAATCCTTTTACTTGGTGCAATAGAAGATTTAAAAATCCTTCAAAATTGATATTTGAGAAATTGGATAGGGGTTTCATGAATGATGAATGGGTGTCTGTGCTTCCTCAAACTCGTGTCACTAATTTGGCAAGAGTTTATTCTGATCACTGTCCAATTATATTAAAGAGTTTTCATCAAGATCAGAGTCTTACTATACCTTATAAATTCTTTAAATGCTGGCAGTTAAGTCCGGATTTTAAGAATGTTCTTACTAACTCTTGGATCATGGATGTCAGGGTTCTCCTAGTTTTATTGTGGCAGGAAAATTAAAAAATCTTAAAATTGATCTTGGAAAATGGAACATAGAAACCTTTGGTCATGTCAAACAAACTATTAGTAAACTGAATGCTGAGATCGAGAAGTTGCAAGCTATGCCTTTTACGTGTCATTGGTAATTATGTTTTAAATTACTCTAAACAGTTAGATTATTGGCATGAGATAGATAATTATTTTTATAAAAAGAAATCTAGGATAGATTACTTCACTCGTTATGATAAGAATACTCAATTCTTCCATAATATGGTTAAACTTAGAAATATGTACAATACTATTCACACGGTTAAAGATGAGCAAGGAAATTGGCTGGAAAGTAGAGATCAAATTGTTTCTCTTCTTTCAAATCATTTTAAGAATATTTATACTTCATATAATCCTAGCAATAATGATATTGAAGAGGCCTTAAAAGATGTTCAACCCATTATAACTGAAGATGTGAATATACTTCTGGTGGTTGTTCCTTTAGAAGATGAAATTCATGCTACTGTAAAGGATATGCCCACTTGGAAATCGCCGGGCCCTGATGGGTTTCCAGCTGGTTTCTTTAGGAACAACATGGCAGGACATTTCGAAAGAAGTTAGTGCTCATGTTCAGAATTTTTTTTGCTCAAAGTGTGTCGCTCCTCAACATTTCAATAATAAATGCATTGTCAGAAGAAATCTCCAGTGGGAACCATTGCACTCCCCATATTGTTTTCCGTGTAGAGGCGAATATCAACATTTCATAGCCCCAAATGTCATACTATGAATGTTTGGAAAACATAATCTCTCCGGTATAAACCGGATTCATCTCCGAATCCTGGATGATGAATCCACCGCGGTATGGAAAATTCTTAAATGCATATCTGTTGCGGTTGTATCTTTTGCCATACATAGTGGTATTAACCCAGTTAGAGCTATGACGGGCTTATACCTTGGACCGAGAAATATGTAACTCAGCTAGTCAGTTGTTTATCAATCTTCACGACACGTGGAATCTCAGTTCTGAATATTTTGATTGATTCGTATTCCCAAACCAAGTAGCCACCCATTCGAATTCCCCCTCGACAAACTTTTCATTATTTGGGGACATGCATATGGAAGATCGATTCAGTTCTCTCCAACATCTCAAGAACAATGAAAGGAAGTGAATGCAAATATTCATGGCATAACGCTGAAACTCAGTTGTAAGCTCTAATTATTTACTATGAGTTTCTTTTCTTTTTTTTTCGGTTGATAATTTATTATAATCTATGTTCATGTATTATCGGTTTTGTTCGCGATAACTCTCTAACATTCCAACTGAGTGATATCTCTCTTTTATTTTGTGTTCCTTTGTTTGTCCATCTGTCCGTCTCTTCACTCGCTCACTCATTCATAGGTGTGTTATGGTGTGTTTGGCTCTCTGAAAATCATTATTCTTTTTCGCAATTTTAAGATTAATTGTCAAGCAATATTACCTCTATTATTAAAGATACTTAACAATACTAACATCTTTTACAAGATACTTTACATGTTATTCTGTCAACAAGAAGGATGCGGAAACCACCACAATTTTCTCATGTCAAACTCAGTACTCATGGTATTATATTGATCATAAATTTGCAGGTATATTAGGGGTCTTTTTTTTTTTTTTTTTTTTGACTAACCTTCCAAATCAATAATAAAGTTTTAATTTATAATAATAAGAACAATAATCTAGTTTAGAGAAAGAAGCAGCAAACCCATTAAACAGAAAACCTTTACCTTACTAATCTAGTTTGGAGTAAAATAATTATAATAATCTAGTTTAGAATGGACCTCGAGGTAATCACTTAGTCCTGGCTCCACAACAAGGCGGAGGATTGAAGAACTCGAGGTAATCACTTAGTCCTGATCCACAGCTGCAGCTACATCTTGTTTGTTCTCCGACTGCGCCTCCAAATCAAATTCAACCTCTCGGGTAGCAACTGGAGGTGGCTCAATTAAGTGGATATTGGCATCACAAAAGAGCTGTCCAGCTAGATACAAGAAAGGCTTTTCAAAGTTGTAGTTACCCTTTGCTGAAATCTCATAGTAATGGAGACCATTCTTCCCGTGGAAAGTAACGTCCTTTGTTTTCACTTGCCTGTTCTTGACATCAACCTTGTTTCCACAAAGAACAATTGGGATATCAGCATTACTCCTGCGGATATTTTTGTACCATGTTGAGACATTATCGTACGTCACACGGGAAGTAACGTCAAACATAATTATAGCACAATCTGCATAGTTATAAAATGGATCCATATCATCATGGAATAAATCAATCTCCTGGCCAGCCGTATCCCAGCAGTAAAACATAATCTGTCCCCGGTTGGTTCGGAAATTCAAAGGACGAACTTCGACACCAATAGTAGGGTCGTATTTCTTCTTGAATTCACCCGTAAGATGTCTCTTCAAAAAAGTAGTCTTTCCGGTTCCGCCATCGCCAACGATAATTAGTTTGTAACTAGGGTAACTCACAGGTCGCTGACATGCAAGCGCCATGATCGCTGCCTCTGGTTTTTCTTCTCTTTTTCTTCTCTGGTAATAAAAGAGAGGTCTGGTGAGATGAGATACAAAAGGGAGGAACAAGGGTTTCCTGGAGATATATATAGGTATAAATATTTAGGTTTGGTTTTGGGGTATCGCTTACTTTTAACGCAATTAATATTAATCGTCAGATTAGGTATAGTAGGGGTCCTTAGAAATAAGGATGGACGATTTGTGGCTGCTTATGCGGAAGTATTCGCAGTTCGTCAAGGTCTCTCATTGGCCCACAAACTGGGAATTCGACGTGTTGAAGTAGGGTGTGACTCACAACTCACTATCCAATATAATGGTGCCAAGTTATCACCCAGACTCCTTCTCATATCAAGTGACTAATCAAGGATATCCAAAATCTGCAGACTCATATCTGTTCTTGTGCAATTACCCATAACTATAGAGAAACTAATCATGTAAATGATTTTTTTGGCCAAGTTTGTTCCTGGCAACATTTTAACGGGAGAATGTATAGCTACACCACCTCTAAGTATTTGTAGTTTCTTATGAGAGGATCTTATGAGGAGATCCTATTCCTACCCCCATTCTGTGAGGGTCTATTTTTTTTTTTTTTTTTTGCTGAATTTGCAACCTATAAAGAAAAGAAAAGAAAAAGACAAAATTTTCATCTGCCTTTTACGAAAAGTAACGTGATATACTGCCTCAGTCGCACTATTAATGGATTTATTTATTTTTTGATTTTGTCCCATTAATAGTTGATTTTTGATCCCTATGCTCATATTCGTTACGTAGGTGTATATATTCGTTATGTATGTGTTTATGGGTAAAAATCGTTTCTGCGGATTTCGGTAAATTCGGTAAGTGAGTGAGAAACTGGTTCAAACCCTAAACAAATGTGCTGCACGTGAGCACTTTATAGATTCGAGAGATCAATCTGTACAAGTCCGGCCTAAACCAAGAAATGGCCGTTCCCGGACTTGCTTCGGCCACAAAGTGGAGGAGAAAGGGTTGATTTGGGGAGGGAAGCAAAGAAAGGTGTTGAGACCAGAATAATTCTGGGAGAGTAGTGTCTCGACTTGTATCAGAAAGTGGAAGCTTCGGAAACGTACCCTGGCTTCATGAAGGAAGAGAGTAAAGGGTGAAATAATGGGAGGAGGTGGTAACCGCATGGTGTTAATGGGTGAAAACGTTTTTCCCATTATTTCCTCATTTATTTGACCGCTTTATTCCTTTTCACGCTTTCTTAATGTGAGCGTAGTGTACGCTGCAAGCTGTGACCGCCAAACCAAAACCCCGGAAAGCATCCCCCAGTTTGTGTTGATATCTCGAGTGTTGGTTGCACCTTGAGTGCAAGTGGCGCTGCTAGTGGTGCGCGTGGCATGTGCCATTGGCATGTGCGGAATGCCCTTGTTGCGGTTGTACCTCGGCGCAAGTGGCAATGCCAGAGTCGCTAGTGGCGTGCGTGGCATGTGCGAATGCCTTGGTGGTAGGTTGTACGTTGAGTGAAAGTGGCAATGCCCAGCCGCTAGTGGCGTGCGTGGCATGTGCCAATGGCATGTGTCTTGGAATGCCTTGGTGGTAGGTTGCATGGTTTGCGAGTTAGGCTACCAGCGTGCATTTAAGGGGCACGGCTTAGGTGATGAAGGCTACCGACGGCGTGTTGGCATGTGCCAATAACATGCGTGGCCGCTAGGCCGTGGCCTTGGTAGGAAAAGCTACCAATGAGCATGTTGGCATGTGCCAATGGCATGCGTGGCGTTAGGGCCGTGGCTTTGGTAGGAAAAGCTACCGAGAGCATGTTGGCATGTGCCAATGGCATGCGTGGCCGTTAGGGCCGTGGCTTTGGTAGGAAAAGCTACCAGCGAGCATGTTGGCATGTGCCAATGGCATGCGTGGCCATTAGGGCCGTGGCTTTGGTAGGAAAAGCTACCAGCGAGCATGTTGGCATGTGCCAATAACATGCGTGACCGCTAGGGCCGTGGCCTTGGTAGGAAAAGCTACCAGCGAGCATGTTGGCATGTGCCATGGCATGCGTGGCCGTTAGGGCCGTGGCTTTGGTAGGAAAAGCTACCCCGAGCATGTTGGCATGTCCCAATGGCATGCGTGGCCGTTAGGGTCAGGCTTTGGTAGGAAAAGCTCGAAAGCTACCAATGAGCATGTTGGCATGTGCCAATGGCATGCGTGGCCATTAGGGCCGTGGCCTTGGTAGGAAAAGCTACCAATGAGCATGTTGGCATGTTCCAATGGCATGCGTGGCCGGCCCAGGGCCGTGGCCTTGGTAGGAAAAGCTACCCAATGAGCATGTTGGCATGTGCCAATGGCATGCGTGGCCGTTAGGGCCGTGGCTTTGGTAGGAAAAGCTACCAATGAGCATGTTGGCATGTGCCAATGGCATGCGTGGCCGTTAGGGCCGTGGCTTTGGTAGGAAAAGCTACCAAATGAGCATGTTGGCATGTGCCAATGGCATGCGTGGGTCGCTGGGGCCGTGGCCTTGGTAGGAAAAGCTACCAACGAGCATGTTGGCATGTGCCAATGGCATGCGTGGCCATTAGTGTCGTGGCCTTGGTAGGAAAAGCTACCAAATGAGCATGTTGGCATGTGCCAATGGCATGCGTGGCCGACTTGGCCTAGGTTGCATGGTTTGCATGCGTGATCGGGTTAAATATATAAAAACAGAAACAAATAAATTAAACTCATTACACAAATCTAGAGGTGAAAATTGGACATGCCAAAGACGAGCACAAATATTGACAAAGACGCTAAAAAAAACTCGAGCCCAAACCCATCCCGGCCGACGTGATTTAGCCCGGACGGCCCCAACACGTTAGTTTCATGGGTCAGAACATCTTTGGGTTAGCCTAATCGGCATAGTAGCACGGCCAAAGACGCGACACGGATAAAGCACGTAGCTCAGCCAAAGACAAAGACAAAGACGTTAAGAAAGCATGTCATAGCATGCGCAAGTATTCAATATAACAAGGCATAATACATAACATTTTGTGTATATTTCACAAAAGAGTCACTATTCTAACTAGTTTTTAACATTTTATGCTGGGTTATTTTTATAACAACACATATAATACCTAAATATTTGGAAAATATATTCCAATATCGTTGTTATAATGTCTTGACCTATATTTCACTAGAACATTAATTTACATGATAATGATCCAATTTTATATTTGATGGGCTATTTCTTTTTATTGCATAAACTTGTTAATTTTACTGGAAATAATTTCAAATGATATGTTATATATTTAAATTCTCGTGATAATGTCCGACTTAATCTATACATTAAGTGATTTCAAATTGTTTATAACACATGTGCCAATACGACCGCAAACGGCACAACACGTTTATTCGTGTGTTGTGCTCGTAAAGGGCCTTTGCGCTTAGCTTTTGACTAGTAAAGCACAAAGACGGCAAGACAACACGTTAAATCGTTGGCACAAAGACAAAGACGACACATGGCACGTGAAGCACGCGACTTCGTGTGCCGGGTTGTGCCGGGCCGGCACGTTTTACACCTCTACACAAATCAAACAACACAAAATTGGTTAAAAAATATCAATAATTCCTAGGTGAAAAGGACATTTAGATTTTGATACTGTTTAAATGGACAAAAATATAAAAATAGCCAGGATTTCATCCTACCCATTTTCAATTTTTTTTTCTTATTTTTAATTTACATCAGGATGCATCCAGTTTCATCCTCGTTATTTTTTAAGTTTAAGCCAGGATGAATCCAGTTTCATCCTTGCAAAGTTCAATGTCGAATTTAATCTCATTTTTAACGCGCCCCAAGTTTAATATCAAAAGAAACATCCCCGTATCCCGGATTACCCCGGATTCGGACGAAAAATGTCAACCGTTTTAAGGTAACAATCCTATTGTTGAAATAAGGCTGTCAAATCTTGTAAATTTGGAGCCTGTCAACGGATCGCTCCTCTTGATTAATTTGTGTTAGGCTGTTAGTCATTGATCAACGACTTTACTCCTAAGTTAGTTATAGTTTATAAATGTGATTAATCATCCTCTTCTCTCTTAGCCATAACTCATTTTTGTCTTTTTCCTACCACAGTTGACATTTAATAATTAATGCGGTTAAAATAATATTAAGAAAGGCTAAGATCCATGTTAATCTCTTCACAAATTGAAATTGCTAGCCTTATACGATTCGTTTTCATTCCATAATAATGTTAGTTTATCCAGAAAGTTGAGCCACTTAAAAAAAAAAAAAAAAAAGAAGCAAGTTGAGATTATATGTACCGGGATAAAGATGTTTTGGGTGTCGTTCAGCAATTTTGAGATCAAATTAATAACTATTGTTGTTATTTTATTTATTTTGTGTTTACTCTGTAATTCAGAGTCTATTTTATCATACGATCCTCTTTTACTCTATCTAAAATAATTAAGTAATAATTAAATATAAATAAACGAAACTACCCGAACCTTCCTTCGATTAACCAGCAGTCCAGAATTTAAAAAAGATTAATGATTAATTAAGACGGTTGACATGCTATAAAAAGAGGATTGGATCTTTGATAATCCTCACATATCAAACTGCTAGTAATTGTTATTAGTACAAGTCCTGTCTAAATCTCAACATGGCTACAATAACTCCTCTTTCTCTCACTGGTTTCTTCTTCTTATTCACCTTGATTGCTTCCAAATCCATGTAAGTATGCTTTTAATTTCAACCTGCATATGTACCTTTTATCTTGTGATCGATCAATCATTTTATTTAAACCTTTGTCAACATGCAGGACTGTGAATGGGTGGGGCGGGTGGGAGGCGCTGTCTTCAGATTGTTTGGGGGATCTTCCTATAGATTCGCCGGATATTTCATGTGCTGGATCACTCTTGCGTTGGAGGTATTCGCCTACGGATGATGTCCGTGGGGACTGTCAGGGTTGGTGTGCATCAATGGTAGAGACTGAAGGGGTACAGTGTGCCCAGATGAACTCGGATGAAAATAATAAGGTCTACTCTGCTTGTTACGATACGTGTATACGCCATTAATTGAGCCCAATCCTTGTTGATCGGTCACGATTATAACGTCTTGACGCTCATGTTTCTTCTAATAGTCCGCCTGTACTTATTTTTGGTGTAATCCACAGCTAGCTATTGTATCAAAAGACGATAATTAATAATTATATGAATCAACCCGTACTACTAAGCTTACTTAGGAGTTTTTTTAATTTACCCAGCCAGTTACGAGAAATCGAGCTTGAGCTGAGCAAAAACTCCGATCAACAACCGATGATTTGAGTTCAAATTTTCTAAAATTGTGCCACGGGGATTGTTTACTTAGGATTTTTTTTAATTTTCTAAAATTGTGCCTAAAATTATATATATCTCTGAATTTTTCGTAAAAACTCCAAATTTGATATTGTTGTTTGTACTTGTTGCGTAGAGTTTTTTTATAACCTTTCTAACGAGATAAAATTTGTAAAATTCCAAGGCACGGATTTTTAGATATGTTATATTAAAGTTTGCTTTCCAATTATACCTGTGAAAGATAGGATATACAAGGAGTTATAGTAATTGAACTAAAAGGGAGGGACATTTTTGGTTTTTATTTCCTAACCATTTCCAATCTTTTTGTGGTAATTGATCACTTAGATTTTACAAAAAAGTGGTCATATAAAGGACCTCCCTCGCTTCGCTCGGTCGGCCCAAACATAGTTAATCTTGTTTCTAGAATATTCATTTCATCATCCAGATTATTGTCATAATAAAGTAAACTTTCGAAAGAGTGTCTAGCCTTCCAACAATAAACTATCTAACTAATTTAGAATTTAATAAAGACATTAATATTGTGGTTGAATTACTATAAAAGGAGGTTTAGATGTTTGTTAATCTTCACAAATCAAATTGCTATAGCTTATAAGTTCTTCATTCATGGCTACTACTAAAACACTTTCTCTCATTGCTTTCCTTTTGTTCACTTCAACTCTTCTCCAATCCATGTAAGTTTTTTGGTTTCTTCTTTTCATTTTTTCAATTAATAATTTCCTTATTTTTACAAATTTGATCTGTTAATTTGTGGACCTGCAGGAATGTGAATGCTATTACGAATGCTTGTTTCACTTTTAAAGATCATTTTCCTATACATTGGTCTGAACGTGAGAGTTACTGTAGTGGAGACCTCATGCGTTGGACGTATTCTGATGATGTCCACGGCGACTGCATACAATGGTGCTTGCCATTTCATGAGAGTTACGGAGTAAATTGTGCCCAGATAAACGTAGATGAAGACTCCAAGGATTACTGTGCTTGTTACCAAGGGTGTCCATGAATAAAAACAGCATATAAGTTACTATTATAGGGTGGCTTCTTCTTCATTTGGTGTTTTTGTTGTTATTCCATGGTTGTTGTGTGAACAATAAAATTTTACGGATAATTATCGGTGTTGATTAAACTATGATTGATGCATGTAATCCATCCATATCTATTGGATCAAAATTTGATCAAGGCTGTGTTGATGTATTTTGTTTACTTAGGATTTTTATTTTAGTCCTTTAGAAGAACAACAGTTGGCCGGGCTTGACCTGATCAGAAACTCCGACCAAAACCGGTGAAACCGTGACTTAAATTCCAGAGGCCAGAGAGAATCAACAGCACATAACTAAATGGTCCTCTATGCATCCCATAACCGATGACGACGACTGTTTATATATGCTCTGTATAAGATACACCCAGTCACTATTGGCTAGCTCTCAGATGCATACCAATTAAGTATCGCAAGATTTGATCAAGTATTCCAGCTAATTTTGCACATCATCACTGAATCCAACTATAATGCTTGAATCTTTTTCAAAAAAAAAAAAAAAAAAAAGCTTGAATCATCAGTGAAAGAAGGAGTTTGGGATAGACCTATTTTGAGATTGACCTCAAACTACTGTGCTCAATCTGAGATTGGGTTTGGTCAAAATTGGCACATGCTAATTTAAATGCGAAAATTGGCATTCCCAGACACCATAAATAACAGCTGTGAGATATGGCTATAACGGCTTCGATTCCAAGTGAAAATCATAACCAAAATGATGTAATCAAGGTCCATCGTTGATCAGGTATCCGGATTCCCTTGTCTTGATGTGTAGTTTCCTTTGAGGAAAAAATTATACTATAATATATACTTGCTTTACATTGTGCACAAGAATGAAATCTACCCTCATGAACCAAAATTTGTTCCGTGATTCAAAGAACGCCTTATTTTTCAGAATCTTGCGCCGTGCCTCTAATTAAAAGTCTTGACACTGGGATGTGTCTCTAATGTCAATGGCACAAAGTTGCAAGTTCTCTAGACAATTATGGTCCTTGATCTTACCTAACCACCTCCCTTGGAATCCACCATCGTCAGTTCTACATTTGGCACAAAGTTGGTCCATCAATGGCATTAATGGTCCGTGAAAATGCTGGGATATGGTTCCATTTTGAGCTTTATGGGCAATTTGGAATGAGCGAAATAGAAGAATTTTCGAGCAAAATCTCTCTCACTTCCAAGTAAGTGTAGAGGTCAAAGCATCCCTTTTGGCATGGAGCTGTGCCTTCAAAAGAGATTTTAATTTTAGGCCAGACTTGTGCATCTTTTCGTGGGAGAACATGTTTTACTGAGATAAAACCTTGGATGTTCTCTTATGTCTTTACGTCCCTTCCAAGGATTGTAATCCCATTTCTCTTTATTTTTGCTTTCGCTTTTTTCCTTTATAACTGATACATGTAATTTTTTCTTCTCCTTTCAATAAATTTCTCCTTTCTCGATCAAAAAAAAATGTGTCTCTAATGTTTTATATCACCAAAATATATAATATAACTAGTGACTCGAAAAAAATATCTCAAATTCTAAGTATTACATCACCAAAATATATAATATAACTAGTGACTCGAAGAAAATATCTCAAATTGTAATTAACTACTCAGATGTTATCATTTAAGAAAATACAATGTTATGATCGGACGAAAGAAATGATACAATGAACACATTCACCATCATGACAACTGACTAGAAATCAAGATAAATTAACTAACACGTTGTGTATTGTTTATAGGGAAGGAGGATCCACCGACATGGTTAAAAAAATGTTAATATTATAATTGCATAATTTAGTTTATCTCATTTGCTAGAATTTTCATTTTCATTTTCCCAATAATTCGTGTCATAATAACAGGCAACACCAAATTATTTCGATAAGGTGACAAGGGTTGATTTTCTTTTTTTCCGATTTGGGTCGTGTGACATATTTCGAGTTAGATAATGAATTGAGTTTACTCACAATCCAAAGTCTATTTAAGCCAAAAGAGAAATTAAGCTTAAAGTAAACTTTGGAAAGAGTGTCCAACCTTCCAACAATAAACTAACTAATTCTAATGTCGTGGTTTAATAATTACTAGTATAAAAGGGTGTTTAGATGCTTGTTAATTTTTACAAATCAAATTGTTATATTCATCAAAATATTTTCTCTCTAGCTTATAAGTTCTTCACTCATGGCTACTACTAAAACACTTTCTCTCGTTGGTTTCCTCTTACTCACTTCGACTCTTCTCCAATCCATCATGTAAGGTTTTTGGTTTTTCCTTTTCATTTTTTTCTATTAATAATTAATTCTCTTGTTTTTACAAATTTGTCTAGATATCTGTACTAATTTAATTTGTGAACGTGCAGGAATGTGAATGCTATTCAAAATTCTTGTCTAGAATTTCATGTATTTCAAGATCCCCGTCCATATTGGTCTGAAAGTAGTAGTTCCTGTAGTGGAGACCTCATGCGTTGGAGGTATTCGCCTACTGATGATGTCCATGGGGATTGTATAAATTGGTGTACCCAATTTCAGGAGAGTGATGGAGTGAATTGTGCCCAGATGAACGAAGATGAAAACTCTACCATTTACTGTGCTTGTTACCAAGGGTGTCCATGAATCATGATTCTTCTCTTCCTTAAGATGCATATATACTCCATTCATCTTTTGGTTTGAATCCTGGTTCAATTATATCATCATCTCAGAATAAAAACAGCATACGCATTGCGTTGCGCTGTCAGTCACTATTATAAGGTGGCTTCTTCTTGATTTGGTGTCCTTGTTGTTATTGAATTAATACATAGAAAAATTTGGGTCTACTGTTGTTTAATTCCATATGAACAATAAATTGTACTAATAATTATCTGTGTTAATCAAACTATATATGCTGCATGATTAAAAAAAGCTAATTAAAACCTATATGCTATAAACACTTTTAGATTCCAGTACTTTAGCTAGCATATGGGATTGCTCTCGGAACTCTATCTGAGAGAAACCCTACGTAAGGAGGAACTCGGTAGTGGCTCATTTAATCAATGAGGTAAAGAACCTCTTACAGGCCGGTATTACTGTAGTACAATGGAAAGTGACCCAAGTTCTAAACTCACTAGCACCAAACTTTTGTTGATCTGATAATTACAGCAATTAAACAAAAATAATAAGATTGTTTGCATGCCAATATCCAAACGAGCAGTACACCACAAATTCTAGCTAAGGGCAGGAAGAGCAGGAGTACTATTGTTTTAAAGTTAAATTAATCTGCTGAGTTGCTTTGCCCACTTCAAAGCCTCCTCTGCTCCTTTCTGAGTCCATATGTTGTGGACCGAGTTTCAGCAATGTCCCCTGGCTCCAATGTAGACTCCTGCATTATTTTCTAAGGATCGGCCCCATAAGAAGATTCGTGCCCCCAGAAACTAAACGGACAATTATTTTGTTTCCCGCACTCCCTGAAAAAGTAGTCATCAGCAGAATAAATCACATCATCATCATAAAAAGGCAAGTTCCCTATAGACTAATTCACATCAGAACAAATAGTACCTTCCAAACATGAAAACTAATATTGTTGCCCCGTTGTTCATATCTTGCAGCTTGTCTCTAAACTCTAAAGTCTTACTCTTATCAGTGTAGTTCGCCAAGTGCCCAAAATCTATTACGTCACCAAAATATACAACATAGAACTAGTGACTCGAAATCTTCTGGTCTTGGTAATTATACTTCTTGATAAGTTATATATGTCCATTTCAGAATGGGGGGAGAATGTAGAAATTTCTTGATTGGTTAAAGAGTGAGCGCATTAACCGTCATAACAAGTAGGCAAAATAAATATGAATGGCCTTCAAATTATTATTTATTAACGTCGTCGTCTAGCAGAAAGACTTCATTTTCCCACGCAATGGTTGGAGAAGAGTTGTTGATCAAGCCGTAATGTTACTCACAAACCAAAGTCTATTAAATCCATAAGCTCAGGGGCGAGCCAAGAAATATTGGTTGGGGGACAAATATATGCGGCCGAAGGCCGCCTGAAATTTTTGGACTTTTTTGTTAATAGATTTCCGATATTCATCATATATCATCACTAAATTTGATACCCATAAGCAAATTTTAATACCAATCACATCTATGACTACCTTCTGTGAGACATTTTGTAAGACTTGTGTTTGTAAATTTACAATCTAGGCTTATATTACTTCATTTTGTTTAAACCTAAGGGGGACAAATCTTAAAAACACCTAAAAACCAAAGGCTAATTATATGATTTTGGGATTCTAGTGTCCTCCCTAGTTCAAAGGTGGATCCGCCCCTGCATAAGCTTCTCCTTTAATTAATTAATCAAATTAAGCATAAATTAAACGTTCTGAGTGTCTAACTTGGCTTTCCTATAGCAAAATTAAAAGAGATTAATATTGTGGTTTGAGGCTTACATCGGTTGTTAATCTTCACAAATCGAATTTCCTAAGAGGGTATATTCAAAACATACACTCTCCAAAGTGTAGCTAATTTTTCTTCATGGCTTCAAAAACCCTTTCTCTCGTTGGTTTCCTCTTCAATTCTTCTCCAATCCATGTAAGTTTAACTGTTATCTCCTACCTTTATCCTTCAATTCGTTGCTTCAATTCACCTTCTATATATGTTGTAACATTATTGTTGCCGCGCAGGTACGTGAATGCTCAACATTTTTGTCATGAATCTGGGTCATATCCTGAATGGTATCCGGGTCCAAACTCTTGTGAAGGACCACTTTTGCGTTGGAGGTATTCGCCATGCGTGAAAAACTTTAAAACATCGTCTAAATTGGAACAGAGGGAATTGGAACTGAGGGAGTACAATATCCTTGATGATATTCAAGATCTGAATCACTCCTATGAATAGGTGTCAGAGTACTTTATCTTATTCATCACATCATTGTGTGCTCTTAGGGCCACGCCAAGTTCTTCCCAAGCTTTTTCAGGATCATTAACATGTATAAGATCAGGATACAATATCTTATCCATCTCTTCCGAGATAACAGTGGAGTCCCCAAATAATTTGGGAGGTAAACATCTATATGGATTCGCATTGTAAGCTTCGCCATCAAGGAATATTTCAGCATTATCACTCCTCCAGTATTCATCATCAAAATATTCCGATTCACTGCCATTAGTAAACATCAAACTAGTTAATAATTTGTATTTTTTTTTTTTTTTAATTTTTTTGCAGATGGTCAGCGGGAACTCAAACTTCTAACCTTAAGTATCAGAGTTTGGCCACTGGCCAACTAGGATAGAAAGAATAAAAAGAAACAGTGACAACAATAGTACCTTTCAGAAGCGAAGAAACCCTCGCTGGGAACTTCAATCCACAATAGCTTCTCACTACTATGGTCACAAAAACACAATACTTTAGTTGATTCAGAACACCAACAATGATAATAAAATCATAGAAGTTAGTATTGTAAGTTCGCAACACTGTTAGGCTGACTCTTATGGATGCAACTAAGACTAACTCTTAAGAAGCATTCACAAAAGCTTGCACCTTCAAAAATGGCAGTTACCGTGTCTCAATGGTTAACAGCACCAATTTTTGTTGAGTCTTATATGCAGCACAAGTTAACAACACCCTTTCTTACTAGTTGAACACATGCAAATGATAACAAACAAGTCCAATTTTGTGCACCCCACATGATGACGGTGCACATTTCTCTCCACGATTGGAGAAATAATTATACTCATTATAACAACAAAACAACGAGAAGAAGAAAAACTAGGTAATATCTAATACCGAGTATATGGATATGGAATCCAACGGAAGTCTTTGGGATTCTTTCCACTGTTGCGGATATCCTCAGCACTGCCATTAATAAAACCCCCCAAAAAAAAAAATAAAAAAATAAAAAAAAACACTAATTAATAACAACAAATAATTAGAACGTGAGCATCATTTTTAAAATTTTGAAAACATAGGATGATAAGGTTTTTTCACTGAAAACAATAAAAATTTGTGAGTGGTTAATAAAACATTTTGAATACAGGGCAAAAAGGTTAAATTGAAGTCACATCAAGACTTCCTTCGTGACTCTGATCTAGACTAAAAAATTATGGAGATCCATCCTTACCATTGAAGAGACATTTTTTCGGCAAAATTTTATTTCCATTTGTTTTTATCCATAGTGTTTTTCTTTTTTATTTCTAGCTTGTTTATACCAAATATCAGGTAAATTTTTTGACCCTAGCATGGGGAGATGCCTTTACGCATGGTGAAAAATAAAAAGATGATGACAATAAGCTGAGAATAATACCTGACAAGTGGATGTCCTCTTTGTCTGTATATTTCTGTGTAAACCATAAAAGTTCAGTAAGAATCAATACATATACTCGTCCCAACAAAATCGAAACATGAAACAGTATTACCAATGTCAGAAGTCGACAGGAAATCCTTCATCATTAAACACTGTTGTTTCTACAGATTCATGAGTAGACTCATCAGGAGTAGGAGTAGGAGTAGGAGCAGGAGAATTGGATGAATCTGATGAGCATATGTCTCTGTTAGCCATGTACTCATGTAAGAATCTGGTGGTACTGGGTATGATTCCTCTGATCTTCAAACGTCTCTGAAATTCTCTCCGCAAGTTGTTATCCAATTTCCTTGAAGAAAAAATAAAAGTTACAACAACTGATAGAAATAGAACTACCTATATAATTCGAGTACTTACGCGTAGTCAGGTCCTCTGTAATAGATATTTTCTTCTGAATCCTTGAATACTTGACACAGAAACTGTCTATGAAAAGTCATCTGGATAAGCAATGACACCGTACTCCAAAGTAGTCCCGAGAAAAATTCGTTTGAGTTACAAATCTAAGCGAATGCTGGACTGTGGATCACTAGCGCTATGGACATGATTCTGGTCATCACCGGTAGTAGAGGAATGATGTGTAGGCATGTGAACTATGACTTTGACCTCATCACCGCCGTAGTCTCCAATCAATGTTATGGTTTGCTCCCATGGTTTATCTTCGATTTTGAAAGGAAACTCTTGGTGTCTCCACAACCTGCCCAACACATCAAGACATAAAAATCTTGATTACAGCTTGATAACTATTGCAAAGCAGTTTGTGGTACTTGCAACTCTAATACGAGGAGATATATTAAGTGGCGTGTTCATATCTCATCACGGTTCTGTTTCAATTAATCACACACTCTTTCCGGCTAAATCTTCCAATTGTCTTAGATAAATCAACTGGTAGTTATTAGAGAATGATCAGTATCTCTCTAAGGCTGCTTGATTAGGGCACAGTAATGATGAAAAATTAAATTGCAGACAAAATTGGAATGAGATGTTGAAATTATGTGTGTTTGTTGGACCCTAAACATCAATAATGTAAGTTCGAGAGATAGAATTTTACAAAAACAAACATACCTTTTTAAGAAGATGTTCGTCACCGGCACCTATGATTTGATCAGATCCGGACGGTCCCTTCTTACCGATAGAAGAAGAAGAAGAGAATTCACGATTTAAAGTCCCAATTTGATAAAGTAAACTGCTACGGCTGATATTGGTACTGCTGCTGTTCTTCAATTGGGAGTTGATGAAGATGGAAGATGAAGAAGAGGTGTAATTTCTACGAGCGATCCTCCTCGTAATAGCTAGTAATACTGGGGTTATCGCTTTCTTGATGATTCTCGTCATTTTAATTCATTAATTTGCAGGCATCAGAAATCTCCAATTTGCAGAAGAGAAGAGGATTTAGGGATTGGTTTTACAAACTCCAATTCTCTAACATGTTTATTTTCTAATGCTCGACAAATGGATCTGGATCCCCATTGTTAAGTTCGCCCGGCCCAACGAAATTTACCGTTATTATGGCCACTATTATATATGATAAAGGGCAGCTAACGATCGGAGATGGACAT
>JAJJWW010005398.1:0-27889 GCA_023531295.1 Papaver armeniacum | reverse complement strand
GTGTAATGATATTATGACACTTTGTATAACAATGATTGAGAACTCTTGTTTTCTTATTGTTATAGCTACGGTTTTCAACAACGATGACGCTAAACTTACAAACTTTGGGATCATTGGAGTACTTGGAGTACTTGGAAGTGACGAAGATTTCGAGTAATGTTGAAGATTAGACATGTGGAATAGGAGCTACAAAAGTTATTTTTATTTATTTTTTGTATTCAATATGTATTAATAGTTTTGCCACTAAAATTGACAAAGGGGAGATTGTTAGAGCATTGCTCGGTCGAACTCGTGATGCGTTACTATCTCAAGCATGCTTGTCAATGTTGATCAAAACTATAAGTCTTGATTTCTAGCCTATGTATAGCTAAAGGTCTCCTTTGACTAGGATAGAAAGTGTAGTTGGAGCTCAAGAACCCATGGCAATCATCATACAAGACGAAGGACTACTCGAGAACCGGTGGAACTTCATCACTTAAAAGGTATGTGGAGACTTGAACTTATCTGTCACTCAAAAGTCTATTTACTCTATCTCCTACTCTTTGTTACAAAAGTCGTTTAGACGTATAGACTTTTTCATTATACACATTTGCTATTTTGAGTCAAGTTTAACTTTCCTATCTATTTTCTAAATATGTGTTGGTAAGCTTTCGGTTTAACCGAATTCATCTTTACCTAGTGACGAAAGTCATGTTATGTTTCAATCACTTTGGAAATTGCTTTGACGAAAAATGGTCTGTGAATAACGGCTATATAACATTCTCTGAGAATGTTTCAATGATTGAAATGAGAGTTTAGATTACATAACCTTTAGTAGGATATAAGCATTGTTGTGGAATATTCCTTGAACCAAAGTTTGCGAACTTTATTGATCAAGAAATGGAAGTGGCGAAGCCAACTCCGGGCGAACTGGTGGAAGTTCTCACCCGAGAATTTCCGCTGGAGTTTGTGTACTCCTTCCATGAGCTTAAGTCCGCGAACCCAAATCCACAAATTGAGTAGGTTATATCAAAAACCTATTGTTCTTGAACTCATGTTTATATAAACTAAGGAATGCTTTTGCAAACCATGGCTATAGTTCATGAACCGATTCGAGTGAATCAAACCGTTTTTGCTTCTATTGTGTCTTGTGTAGTTACATAAGATCTAAGCAATTGAATGGAACTCTCTAACTAGTTCATTTGAGTCATTTGAACTAGTTATGGTAAAAAGAATATGGTTGATATGAGAGTGATCATATGGCTAACCATTTGGTTGACTATTTTTGAACCAACAAATGTTAATGTTTGGGTACTGCCCATAAACCCAAAATTGAACATTTCATTTGTGTGTAACAAGCTAAGTTTTCGATCCAACGGTTGAGAAATATTAGCTTGAATCTAATTAGGTTTTCATCTAACGGGTGAATATTGAATGCTTTGTTACCAAGCTAACATTGATTGCAAAACCTTTGATTTGAAAGACTATATAAGGAGAACTCTATAACCTGGAAACCTAATTCCCACACTTTACGTGTGCTACTAGTTTGCTAAGCTAGAGTCGATTCTCCTTTTAACCTTTGGTTTTCTTCTTGTAAAACTAGGTTAACGACTTAAAGACTTAATTGTGATTGTGAAGCCGAACAATATTACTTTTTCTTGTAGTTGTGTGATCTCGATCTTGTTGTTTCTATCGTATTTATACAAATTGTAATAATTGGCTTGAGATTTATATTTCTGATAGGGCAAGATAGAAAAGAAATCACAAACACTTCGCCTCATCGTTTGTGATTCCACAATATCTTTTTCGCTGCGTCGATTAAGATTATTGTGAGGTGATCAATAATACTAGGCTGTTCTTCGGGAATATAAGTTCGGGTTATTGATTGGTTCCTGCTCACCTTGATTTATCAAAAGACGGAACAAAACTCATAGGTTTATTCGTGGGAGGCAGATTTATCTATTAAATAGACTTTTCTCGTGATACAAATTTGTTTATTAAAGTCTTCGAATTTGGGTCGTTAGCAACTCTTAGTTGTGGGTGAGATCACTAAGGGAATCAAGTATGTAGCATCCTCGGGATCATAGGCGTAGGAGCATAACTGTACCTTGGATCAATGTGAGATTGATTGGGGTTCAACTACAGATTCGGACCAAAGTTAATTTGGAGTAGGCTAGGTAGTCAGAATGCTTTAATACAAAGGCGTTTGATAGACGATTGACCGGTTGTCACTCGAAAAAAATAAATTACACTTTCTTACTACTCAAAATATATTATGAAGCAAGGGCAAGAAAGGATCGTTCCCACAGAGAGGACTTAGGTTGTCAAGTTGTTTCGGTTTCCTATAAATAACACCGGGGGGTTTTCTGATTTTTATATACTAAAATAAAATAAAAACAAATGAAGAAAAGTAAACAAATAAATTCAAAGATGTGAAAGCATTGGTTAAGGATTTCATTTTCATTCACAAACATGTTTTCAACATAATAATAAGAATTGATATTTTAATCTCAACTTTTATCAAAGGCCCTAGGATACCTTGATCGCAAGAATACCCCCGCTAATCTCCTCTTGTCATCAACAAACACATTAAAAGATGCGAATATGAATTCTATCTAAAAGAACAACCTAACGTGTATAAGCACTAATCAAGTTTAATTCCCTAGATGCATTAAGTTCTATGAAATCAGGCCAATCAAAGCAATCAAGGTGTAAAAGCATTAATCCGATTTAATGTAGGTTATGGTTCACATAAGATCATAAGAATATATCACTACAAACTATAATCTTATTTATGCTACTTGCAATCGGGAATTATCACTTTTGCGTATAATAACCCTAATCTAGCAATAAAGATGAAAGCAAACTCAATCGATTCGCGACTCGACTAAACAAGCATTCAAATCATGTAACAATATTAATAGTAAATCATAATCGATAATATGAGACAAAACTAATTTATCATATTAAAACCCATATTTGGAAATCCAACTTATTCCATAACCAATAATAAAACTAGGTACTCATATTCATGGAGTTGATAACAAGAAGGAAGAGAAAACCTATCATGTTTCTAAACCCTAGAAAAAAAGTAGAGGCAAAGATAGAGATATCTCCTAAGATGAGAGAGACCCCTTTTATATACTCTCAAATTAGGTCGCACCCTTTTTGCCAAAAACTACCCTTAAAATGCCCACAAGTGAAGCCCACTAAAACAGTAAAGTCCACCCGAGTCGACTGGTTGTTTTACCTACGAGTTCAATCCATTTCATACTCTTCTTCCCGTAAACATTCTAACATTCATCTATTGAAAGCAGGCAATTCATTTTCCACTCTAACTTCTCAAATCTCTAACCAACATCATCCATTTGAGCTCAAACCAAACCCCATACACCCACTATCCTTCACCTCCAATCTTGCCGATTCTCGAATCTTGCAAAGATCGGTTAGCAGAGCCACTTCATCCATTCACTCGCACCAAAGACCTTGTCCCCCGTACAAAGCATTTCAGTGCAGATCACTTCTAAGACCGCATCTCAATCAAGCAACAACAACCGCTCCACTCAACTCCATTTCCCCGAATCTTGCTAACTCACAAAATCGCCTCATCTTCTTTTCACTGGAATCAACAATATCTTTGTCATGAGTTTCTTGACATTTCAACCTTTGCTCGAGCACAAACCCTCATATGAAGAACCCCGCAAAGTCGCTATAACTTTCGAATTTATCCTACCGCTAAATCGGGGCAACACTTCTTGTCCGCATTCCGACCACCACATCAATTTACTGATCTTCTCAAGAACACCACGACTGCCCTTGGAATGCCATCACCTGCAATGCATCCCACCTGAACTGCAAGCCTAGGCATTCATCTAGCAACAATTACAAACCACCACCTGAATTGCAGCTCCAAAAATCTGTCAAAACCCATGAAATTCAACATCTTATATCTATTCGAATCAAAGAAGACAAGCTCTATCTCTCGTAATGGATCTCGGTCATCAATTGCAAATCGCAAGACTCCTTTGCATTATAATCTTCACAGTTAGAAGCAAACATCTCCCTCGGCAACTCAATTCACCACCACTAGCTAGAGCACCGGGCTCACCGATCATCCACCTCACATCAAAACCAGAACTCACTATACAACCCACCATCTTTCATTACTAATAGCAACACTTCATTTCATTCTCCAACCGCAGCTTCTTAACTAACTTATGAAGCGGTGCAATTCCCACGCTCAAGCTCATACTGCACCCATTTGCACTTAGTCAAGGCATCGGGAACCAATTAATCCATCTCGTCGCAAAGCATTGCTCATCAACTCCATAACACTATCACCGCACTTGACTAACTGATTTGCACCACAACTTCTCACTGCCTCGGGCCATATCTCCTGTAATTATTCATTTAACTCCGCCTCCCGTAACCATTTGCTCAATTCATTTTAACTGGGCCTCATTCGTTTCTATCTATCGCTCAATGCCATCTCACGGGGTCAAGAACCACCACACCAAGCCAATTCAATAGCTCCAACACCAGCCAGACAAACTGCAATTCATGACCACATGTAATTCCATTCATTATTTGCTCTTCACAGCCTCGCCAACACTTCCTTGCAAACAAGACTCATCACAATAGCATCACCAAACCATTCCCATTTTCGTTCTTATCTCCCATTAGCTTCTTGTTCTTCTCATCGACCATAGCAAGATTAGCATGCAGTTTCAAATCGATAAGTCATTCATCCCCTCGTAAGTTTAACTTCTTTCATTCATATAAATGTTTGCCAAATTCAACACCAACAGATTCATCTCCTCCTTGAGAAAATCCCAATTCGAATTTCACCATTACCATCTTCTCCGATTTGTTGATTCGAGACAAACCCATACTTTCTTGGTCAAACCCCACTTGAATTCCTCACTATTTACTCTAAAATCTCCACTTCTTGGTCTCCTCCATCGATGCTTCAATCAACAACCAGAGAAACCCATCGATCTCAATCTTCTATTGATTCGAGTCTTCACAAAGAATAAAGACCACGAGCTTATCTTGATGAAAAATCCATGAACCCTAATCCTTTCTCGATCGATTTCTCTCTCGCATATTAACGGAGTCGCCATCTCGGCCTTTCTTCTTCCTCAAAAACACCATAGATCCCAAGAGCAAGAACCTCTCTCTTGATTTATCGCCAACAATTCACCACAACGACCATCTATTCGATTCAATTCTGACACACAAACCCATTTGAATCTCCTTCATTTCCTCAATCAAAAATCACCCATATCTCTTCTTACACAAATGCGTAAATGGAGAAAGAACCGATTTCTCCTCGACCTATCTAGATCAAAATGAATGGGATGGCTATCAACACCCAAGGGTGCTTTTAGCAATCCTCACTAAACTCCAATAGTTATCCCTTATCCTCACCTGATCCGGATATCACTCGCACCTTGAATGATCATGATACCGTTTTTGCGCCTATTTCTCTTCTTTTGCTTCAAATGACTCCAAAGTACCTAATAACTCAAAATCAAACATAAGATACATAATTTACAAGAAAAGTAGCAAAGAAAGCATAAACAATAGATATAAAATTAGGTGTTTTAGACACCTATCACGCATTTATGTGTCTATTTTGTTCTCAATTATGTATATTGTTAGTGCTAGATTTTGCGCTTATTTTGCTATTTTATGTATTTGTAGGTGTTGTTGGAGAAATAAGCTTTTCTTGCTTAAACCGGGCTCGAAAAGTGGTTTTGCGCTCGTGGGAGAAAATTACTAAAGGCACTCGTAATACGCTTTAAAGGCACCCTCTCAAAATATCTGGAAACACCCCAGAAGAAGTGTTATTTTTACCCAAGACAAGTGTTAAAGGGACCCCGGTTTTGTCTAAGGGGCACCCTAATTGCTATTTACACCCGGAATGGTTAGGGGGCGCCCTGTCTTCTCTGCTCAAAAGCTATTTTGGCGGAAAATTTCTTTTACTCTGCGAGATTTAAGAATGAATTTTCAAGCTTTGGTTCGAACGGTCATAGGTACCAGTGTTGCTTCTATCATCGTCATAAAAGTGGAGCATCTCTTAGTATTTACAACAAAACAACAAACTCTGGGATTCAAAACCAAGCAAAATGGTTAACTAATGATGCTTGCCATTGTTTCACAACAGAGATGAAGATATCGCATGGTGGTATTCACTACAAAAGAGTGGTGAATTTGTATAAGCAGCGATATGGAGATTTGTTTCGAGACAGGATCTGTGATATTGTCGCAATGATAGTCAGTGGACCAAGAGATTGATGGGTTGGCTAATTCGTGAGAACGGTTGGTTGTGGAAGGAAGGGCCTAAAATTGGTTTGGGCCTTTCCAATCTTCTAGGTCGTCTTAGAATCTTCGCATCAGAATGTAAGTAAAAGAAAAGAAGAATGAGCCGAAACAGAGAATAAGATATTTCGTGATTTTGTGGCTCTGTTTTGGGAAGTACGTGGACTGAAGGATACATACTAAATATGATTTGGCTCTATCAGCGGCAAGTTGGAGCATAGAAGGAAAACGAGAAGACGCGAGAAGAAAGTTCGAGACTTTCGTGAAAGAAAAGAAAAAGGATTCTCGAGTTATTATCACACTCGTTGTGTATAAAAGGAGTGATGAGAGCCAACGGATGGGTAGTCGGGAGTTTGGGGAACAAACGGAGGTTGCAGAGCCGAGAAGAAGCGGTCTGCAATATTACCTGCTGCCGCTGTTGAAGAAGAAGGAGACGAAGAACATTAGACGAACACAAACAACGCAGTTATACAACATCGAAAACTATCGTTCTTCGACAGTCTTAGAATCTTGTAATGTTGACGCTGTAACACCATTACAAATAAGCAAATCTGTTTTATACAATTTCTTCAATAAAACACCTTTTTGAGCTATGGATTATTATTTTGTGCGTGTTTTTGATATGAGGAGCTAAACCCCATCACCGGGATGACGGAGGAAGCCTTATCACAATTGTTTGGTAACTATAATTGATTCTTTTATGACTTTTTGCACTTATTTTAATTGATTTATGATTTTCACTAATTAGTTGTGATTTCGTTTGATGGTGTATGCTTAGACGTAAGAGCTTTTGATACATCACGCTTGTGATTTACATCTAATCTTTTAGAAATCTACTTTTGGCAAAGAAAAGAGTCAACAAAAGAGCTAGAATTGTTATGAGTCATTATATGAACCAATTGAATGTGATTAATGGTGGAATCCGAAGTCCTAGTATCTCTCGATATTGTGACATCTTTTATATATATTTTTGTTTTTTTTAGTGTTTTCTAGTATTAAGTCTAAAATCAATTCTCTACAAGTCCGAGTGAACGACATATTTTTACCACTATCTACAACTTGTTAAAATCACATCAATTTTCGTTCAACTGGACTAGGTCCCCGGGTTTTTCCCGCATTTTCGGTTTCCTCGTTAACAAAATTAAATGTCTGTGTTATTTGTATTCCGCATTATATTTGTTTATATAATTGAAATATCACAAGTTGTGCGTTGTTCAATCAATTAGAATATCTGACCTTTTGGGTTGTTGATTTAAATTGATTGACACTTGGATATTGGTCTTTGGTACCATCCAAGTTATCTCTCTGATAAAGACTCACATGATTTCTATTTGCTTGAGTAAAGATCAAATCGAGAGATTGAGATATAAACTCTTTGATATACTTTTTATCTAGATTGAGTCTGACTGTCTAGTTGATTCTCTAGAAATTATATTGGAGTTTGTCCATACAGATTGCTAAGCGAAATATTGGGTGTGGTTGTTAGACCCCCGCTTTTTCATATAGGACAAAATTCAACAACAATTCTTAGACAAGTAACTTTAGGAATGAGGGATTTAAAATTTTGATTATCTTCTTTAAACATATATCTAGAGTGAAAGAAGGTTTTTACCATATTGAACGTGTCATTACCCACCAATTCCTACATCTTTTGGTAGAAACCCGTCATCCCAAGTAGGTTTGTCAATGTGATTCCGAAATCCGATAGCCGTTTCCGATAATCCGGATTCCTATACGATATTTTCCGTTATAACGACTATCGGATATCAGAAACGGAAAATGAACAGAACTTAAAGGCTTATCGTAGTGGAACCGACTGAGCTAGTTTTCGTTATGATAAGTTCTAATACCGACAGCATATAAGTGTATTCATATGAAATCCGTTATACCCTTTAGGCTTTAGCCATTCATATCTTCTATAAAACGGCTGTACATCTTTTACCCAGCCGTATCTTTTATAAAATGGCCTGACCTTCTTACCAGACAATTTCCTTTAATAAACAGCTGAACTTTCTTATTAGGAAGTTTCTTTTATAAAACGGCTATACCTGATTGGAATTCGATTTTTTATTTCCTAAAAACCGCCATTAATATAGTGGTGTTCGTTTTCTTTTGATATAATCAAAGTCACATAAAAAATCTCTGATTTCTTTTCTCTCTAAGCATCATCAAAATCCAGTAACTGTGTGTTCTTTGAAATGCAGATGTACATTTACTTTGCAAGAACATGTAATCTATAAATTTGGAACATTTGTATGTGTTTACTTTGTGTTTGGCATAGGTTTTGATCTGAAAACTTGATATTTTGAACTGAAAAACAAGTTTTTATGATTCACGAAAATTATCCGATATCGGATAACTCTAGCGTAATATTATTGGATCTGATTTTCAGATTTTCGTAGGAAATTCGGATATCGGATATCCGGTAACTATTATCGTAAAGGAAGCGGCTGAGTGACTATACGTTTCCATAAATTACGTTGACAGCTCTAGTCCCATGAGATGTCCAAGGTTTCATAGAGAAAACAACATATTTTATTTCCTGCTCAGAAGGTATTCTCACAAGATTTTGATTATCGTTATCAGTAATACAACTAGAAATACAACTCATGAATTCCTGATTGATACCATGATTTGAAGTAGTACTAATACTAGAGAAATGAGAAACTAGATTATCATAATTACTAGACATATCAGTTAATCACACACCAATTTTGTCTTGTATGACTTCACTTTGGGTTCTTCTTTTCCTATTAATTGGCTTTACTGTGAAATAAGATGTATTCCTATCATATAGTTTGAGATTATCATCTTTTGCCTTTGTTTCCAGAATTCATCCCCAAAATCGGACCAATATATAATCATGTCTTTTATATAACTCGCAAGTCTAGGATCACCAAGATCCACAATACCTTGAATATGAAAATTTTCAATACAATCAGATATGTGTCAGTGATTTTGAATATTACCAAAAGTTTGAAAATTCCACACACTCAAAACTTATTTAATTAACTCGCCTAAGAGAGTTTTTATGTTTAAAAACACAAGAACATCTTATTGACATTACAAGTTTTCTTTAACAATTTCTCTGCAATTTGAGTCTCTAAGCCAACACCTATTGAATTTCCTTGGTTCATTTTTAGTGGGACAAAATTCCCTATAAGTAGTTAAAACAATAGGACCATGATCACCACCAATTGGAGCGAAATGAAAATGATGAGAAGTGTTAAATATAGTGAACTAGTTACTTTTACCTAGAGTGACGCATCTATATAATCTTTCTAAGATAAAACCATTACCATTTCCTCTATTGCTCCCCTTAAAGCCGGTAAAAGTGAATTTCTAGAGACCAATATATCGGAGAATATATTTTATTTTATGTGTATAACTGGTTGCCAAAACAATATACCTCCTTGATTTTTAGAATGGTCAGTAATGAAGTTAAGGTCGCCAATTAAAAGCCAAAGACTAGTATTAGGATGCCATTTTTTCTTTCTTCTAAAAATTGGATTGAGCTTTTCTATCATCATTAAGAAACACCATAAATTAAAATTAAAGAAATAGCACTTACAAGTGTAAAAAACTTGTTGCCTAACCAATGCTCAATTCAGTTAATGTGACCATATAAAGTAATAAAAATGAAATTGTTGACTACTAATTGCTTAATTAAGCCCCGTTTGGGAATTTTTTTTTTCCTATCAAAACCATTTTGTAATAGACTTTTATCTAAAATTGTGTTGTTAAAAAATTTCAAAGTGTTTTGGAGAAAAACACTTTCATTTTAGGCAAAGCTACTCAACACTAGCTTTTAAAAGCTAGAAAACAGAAGCTGTGGACCCACATAAATTTAACCTTGTTATTATTTATTATAAAGATAAATCTTACCCTAGAATATTATACACTTATTATTATATTTCTAATTAACTTCTATTTTGTTCCTCTATTTCTCATTTTTTTTCTTTTGGAATTATAAATAATAATTCCTATAAAAATATTTTTATTAATGCAAACCACAACATAAAATTCTTTATTAAATAATAAAAATGTTTTTTCAAGCGCCTGAAGAATTGTTTAGTTAGCAATGACGCTAGTAGTGTTTTGGTAATTTTATTTATCACAGATTAAGGATTGCTAATTTCACATCACTTTTTAAATTATAGTTTACGAAACGGTATGCCGCTTTATTTTCACAGCACAACACAACACAACACGAAAGCACTTTTCTAAAACTTACCGTAATACCAAACTCGCCATTAGAGGCTTATTTTTCTATTTCTTTATTTTGAGCCTAGGTAGGAGAATGTTAGCACCAAAACAAATGAGTAGTTAGTAGTCACAAATCTAGTCCTGCGGTGCATTGATTAGTATTATTGTTAAATTATTAGCGCAACCCTGAAATTAGCCTTTAATGAAATTGCACTTTCTATAAAAAAGAAAAATAGTTCAAACCAGAAAAAAAACTACACTTAGATCAAACCAAGTAAAGCAAATTAACCATAATAAACCCATCCATGCATGGTTCATCATCATTATCTATAAGATATAGTCACTTCAACTTATCTCATCTCATTCATGCCATTAATTATCATTCCACATTGTAAATGAGCCTGGGTTTGCACCATTTCCATGAACAGTTTCCGCTGGCCATCCGCCATAGCCACCAGAGTTGATGTCATAATCAACTTTAACGAGTGCAAGATCTGTCATTGATCCAATTCCACCACCAGCATTTCCTGTTGACGATGAAGTTGCCGTCAGTCCAAGCCCGTTACCAAAATATGCAGCTTCATCATAACCATTGCTGGAACTTCCATTACTACCCATCAACGATGAAGATGAACCCATTGTCATTAAACCGTGTAGCATGGTAGGTTGATTTTGATAAAAACCTTGATGAAATTGAGACCCACTTTGGCTTGAATGAAGTAAAGAAGAAGTGCTATTAGGGTTATGGAGCAACTGATGAGTTTGCATGTAATTTTGAAGATGTGGCGCCTCTTGGGTATAATGATGATAACTCTGTTGGTTTTGTAAAGCTAGTAATGGTTGAGAAGTTTGTTCAAACGGAGGTACCATTGGATAACCTTGGAATCCACCAACCGTTGAATTTCCATCGTAAAAGCTCGAACCAATAGCTTTAATTTCCTCTCTCTTACGCAGTGTTTCGGTATCTTGAGTCTCCTTTAATCTCTTAGATGCTCCTCCAATGGGTAGTGTGTTGCTTTCAAGTATGCTTTTAACATCGTATCTATTCATGTCGAAGTTAGTTACCGCATTCAATCCTCTGAACTTTATTGCAGCAATATCATAAGCCTCCGCTGCTTCCTCTTCAGTACCTGCGCATTTTCATTGCCATATGTTGGTAGTAAGCACCAACCGCCACGTACACAGATTAATTAAAGTATGGATTGTACAGAGAGAAATGAGACTAGAAAGAGCTTACTGAATGTGCCCAAGTATAGGTCCTTGTTTCCAGCCACCCTCCCAATCCTTGCTTGCCATCTACCATGTTGATGGTGCCTTGTAACTCCACGATACATGGAAGCACCCCTAGAAAAACCGCTACTTTTCCTGAAAATGTTTCATAGATGCATTTAATACTAATGCTTCTGTTACCATATAAATTGCACAAATTCACTAAATCACATGCCTGGGTTTTAAAGAGTAATGAATGTTGCTGTCACATATCAGCTAAGTAAGTATATAATATTACCAGTTGCCATTAATGTTATCAGCATTGCAAACAAGAAACATGTCGATCGATGCAGAGACTATAACACATACACAAAGACGGGGGATGACTAGGTTTGAAAATGTAATTAATATCTTTGTTGTTGTCTATGAAAAGAATCTGTTGATGCAAGACAAACTCACCTGCTAAAACAGTGCACAAAAATCAAGTTGTTCTTAAATATTTTGCTGTCACTAACCTATTCTATATGATTACGTATATAGTAGTAGTGGTTTTCCGGAGTATCGATTTTGCGGAAAAAAACACATCAGCATCATCGTATATATATATATATATATATATATATAGTGTTAGGTGAGAAACCCTAGCTAGCTAGCCAAAGTTTGGAATCAACTTACCTTCTAAGAGATGCTACAAATTCTTGCCTAGTCATATTCTTCATTTCTTCTAATTCCTTTTCATAAATACTTATCTGGAATCAGCACAACAATTATTTAAGAGACTACTAATATTGAAATATATAAGCAAAGAGAACAAATTAATGACAGTCGAGAATAAATCAGGATAACAAACAGGAAAATTTGTTGTTGTAGAGGTTCCCCAGTACTTCAGAGCAGCCAAATCATAAGCCCTGGCAGCTTTTTCTTCCCTGTCATACCCACCTGTGGAAACACCAAAACAAACAAATGAGTTGATGAATTTGTTTAATCTCTAGTATGATACTCTACCGATTTCCAGAACTATTTGAATATATATCTTAAACCTTTTTAGAACACTGATTTTAAATGACAATTTTCTGACTTAAATTTATAATAAAAAACGATATCTCAAAACTTATTCATTATATACAGTAATGGATTTTTTTTTTCATCATTCGTAGTCCAGGCGTCCAGCTTTGTCAGGACTTCGGATATATATCATAAGAAATATAGAAAAGAAATCTGCTATTCTACTTCCTTGGATCCCAGTGGCAGTGAGGTATATTTAGCTATTTACACCATTATTCAACAAACATAAAAGTGTAAGAATCAAATTAAATATGAAAAAGAATTCCATTTGTAGGTAGAACTAGAGAAAAGTACAAACAAAATCAACTCACCAAGATATACTGCAAGAATGAGGCAAGAATCAACCATGTAGATACCAAGATGAAAACCAAAAGTTAGTAGATTGATCATCAAAATGAAGGTCGTAATTTTGAAATTATAACCAAGACCGCGTCTAGAGATCGTCAAGAACCCTAGATAGTTTTTACCTTGTCGACCTTTTCTTGATTGACCCTCTCTACGGCAACTATTATCCCAAAGATGCGCTTCATATCGACCAGTCCATCTATGCCTACACGCGATTTGTTTTAGATTAATTTTTGTGAATTCAGGAACTATATCATCAGTAAGTAATGCTGTAACTAGTCTGATACCTACTTTGTAACACCTCGGTATATAGAAGTTCGCTGCCCAAATGTATCAATAGCCCTTCTTGGTGCTTCTTCAACAACAGTGGTAGTGATAGCGCTATTTCCTTCATCAGTTGTGTTTGAACCCTTACCAGTGCCCATAGACAGTGTTAGTGACTGCAAATTTCCAACATTTCCTTGAGAAGATTCAAAATCTTTGGCACTACCATCAGAAGGAGATTTGTCGGTAACTTGAGGATTGCAGTTAGACAAGAGATAATCTGCTTGAGTTGGTGTAGGTATTTGATTGAATACCAATGAGTCATTATGGTTATCTGATTTCTCAACACCAAGAAAATCTGCAACTTTCGGGACTTCATCGCCGACACCGCCACCATGAGCATTCATCAAGTTCCAATCTAAAAACAGAAAAGTAAGAGGACTGGGGTATTTCATGAATAAATGTACGAAATATATGCATCCAATAGTAAGAAAAGATGAAGAATAAATACCAGCAGGGTTTTCGAAAGAGTGGTCCATGCCATCGGTTACTAACCCGAGCGAGAACTGATTATTTTGAGATGAATGCAAATGAGATAAAGAGGAGTGAACTGGAGAAAGAGGAAATGATAGCCAGTTGTTGTTCATTGAACCCATATTTCTCGATGATGTTTAAGGTAAGGCAGGTAATAGCATGTACCAAAACTGAACTAACAAGATAATGATATAAGAAGTATGTCTATAGATGGGTATTCAAAGAAAAAGATTGAAAGGGGAATGCAAAAGAGCACTTGGTTATAACTTAGGAGTTGAATTGTGCTTAAGAGAAATGGATCACGCAAGATGTATATATAGATAGTTGTGTCTATCTCTCACAAACTCCACCCGTAAGTTTCTAACAAAGAATGTCTCTCAGCTCTCAGTCTTCTCAGACTAATGAAGAAGAAGATGGGATTGATTACTCAGAGAGAGAGAGAGAGAGACATGTATATAATAGTGAAATATTTATATATATCATGGGGGATTTACAAGTTGGGGGCTGTTTTCAACTTTTTCTCTCTTAACTAGTATTTTCCCCTTTCTTACGTATGAAGGAGGGGATATTCCTAGACAGTTACATTAGTTAAATAAGATGTGATATTCTTAAACAGTAGTTTTGACAGACCTACAAGAGATGGATGCATGACTGAAACCCTAGCTTAGTAGGTCTATATTTTTCCAAGGCAAATCTCCTCATTGTGTGCATATTTATCCTGATCCCTATTCCAACTCATCTGATCTCAAACTTGTAACCCTAAAATATCAAAAATTTATGAAAATTGTCTTCCCGATTGAAAGTTTAAAACCCAATCAATGAAATGAATGCATTTCTCAAATTTCTTGAAGTTCTGAAATAATCCAAACCTCATGCTGTGACTGAAGGGTATCATACACCTATCAAGTTGCTTTGTTTTTAAACATCACCATGAAGGGAAGAGATGATCTAATTCTAGGGTCTGTTATTTATTCTATATATATATGGGATCCTAGATGAACCATTACTAAAAAGATAAGAGCTTCCAAAGATTTATTTTATTATTAGTTAGTATTAATTAGAATTTAATGTGTATTCACTGTGTGAGTCATTCTCTTAACCTTGAATTTTCATACTTCTCTCTTAATTTCCTGACTTCCTAATCTTAAACTACCTGATAACCCTACTGTTCAAGGTTCATACATAAATTGATGTCAGGTTGAATAGAAGGTATCATAGCTTAGGTTTTTATGCATGTTTTAAGTTTATGATTATTTTATTTTCTTCGACCGATATTAATTTTTAGATTTTGCTCTTCTTTTTTAAGCGGAGAGTTGATGTATGCCGATCATCTATATATCCAGACAGAGAGAATGAACAATTGCTAACAATCAAAGTATATATAGTAATTAATCTATTATTGGAATGAAGTTTTATTTATATCTTTTTGTTGGATTCTATCTGCAGATAGTATGAAAACAGATAATATTTCATGGACCAGGAAGATCAAATATTTCTAGGAATATGAACTCTTCCGGCATATCTAATTTCCGTTGAAATATGCAAATTTGTGTTCCTTTTGGTTTCACTTATAATATTTACCTTTTAGCAAGAAATATTAAATACTAATCAATCAGAAAAAATCCGTGAAAAGGACTTCAATATCGTCCAACAAGTATAAACTTTCTGAAACAAACAGATCTACCATGAAATAATATGATTTAATGAAAATTTCTCGACACTATATATGCTAGGGACATGCATGCTTCAAGAAAAGAAAAAAGATAAGGTGCATCGTGCATGCAAAAATATTACTGCATATGGATGACTATGAACCTACGTATAATTTAAGCACTTGCAAGATGCACATCTACTTTTTTCTTGGCCAGAAGATATATAAGAAACTGTAGAGTGTAGCTTCGATTTTCACATTCCTAGAGTTCAGCCGTTGAGGTTTTGCAATATATAAAATAACACACCCTGTCAATGGAGCCTTATTGCCGCCATGTTACCTTATGTTTTCGTGAAACTGATTATTAATGTTCAAGATGTTAACATATACACTATGCATAGGAGAGTTCGTTAATTAGCTACATCATTAGTTCATATCGATTAGCCATTCGAAACTAGGAATTCATAATAAACTATATCCCAAAAGGCTGGGTTTTGGGGTTTTCAATCAACTTAGACCTAATAGAAAGGAGCAACATTGATGCTAGTAACTACTCCCAACCCATGATTCCTTTAACCATGCTAATATTCTGGAACCCCATCGGTTTTTAAATAATCCCAACCCATGATTCCTTTAACCAAAATCTCATTGAACTTCTAAATTGTTACAATCTTAAATAATCAGATATCCTAAGAGAATAGGCTGCAATGCACTGTCTTTCGAGATGAAAGATTACGTCAAGCCTTCTACTACTATTGAGAATTGATTTCACATTTTCACAGTTATTCATCTGTCTCATGGTTCATAAACATTTAAAAAATCCGACTGAGATACTCATATAAACTGTTTTCACTAAGCCCGATAATATTTCGTTTTCTTGATTGATCATGCATCAAAAATAATGTTCAGTTTGATTAGAGTTAGGAATTTGATGGGGAACTGTCTTCGTGATTGTAGGGCGTGCACTTTGGGTAACAGCATTGTCTGGTCATTTTCACTTTGGGTAACCACTTTGAGACAGAGGTTTGAGTTCCTAGTTTCTTCTTCTTTTTTTTTTTTTTTTCCTCTGATCATTTTCATTTTTTGTGGGAATTCTTCACTTAGTAATAGGCATATATTAAACTTAGTTCTGCTTCAAAAAAGGAAAATTTGTTAGAAACGTGGCAACCTTTATGTTTATCTTGTATATTGTTTATCAAGTAGGACGAAAGTAAGTATTACTTTATAAATTATATACTTGATATTTTAAATAAATAATTTGACAAAAACTCTTCATCGGGTTGATCTTGATCAAATCTCAAGTTGGATTACATAGTGTAAAATCTAACATATACTTCTTGTTGAATGTCTTAAGTATAAACAAATCAATAAATCAAAACCTAGTTAGCTAGCTCTTGCTACATTCCATTTGATTTCTTGGAACTCTCTTTTGCTCGAACTTACCAACAAATGACTCCCTAAAACCCAGCATTTCCTCTATCACACAAAACGATCTCTACATAAAGCTATTTGTCTTTTCCTTTCGATCATTTTCTTAAAAGTAATAATTTACTCTGTCTAGTGTATGAATGTTGCATCTCCTTATCGATGCATAATACTCCCTCCGCACCACATATATAGGCAGAGGACAAATTCTCTTAGATTAAGAAAATTACCTTGAATTCATCATTTTTCATGTTTTTTTTTTTGTTTTACCCTTTATCTTATTACTAACACAATTTTCTATGTACAATAAATAAGGGTATTTATGAGAAAATTCATCTTGAAAATAGGACTCCGCCTATCTATTGGTACAAAGAAAATTCAAAATTCCGCCTATATAATAGGTACGGAGGGAGTATATCCATATGCCACACACCGTAGTAGCTCCACGAGGGTGTTTTGTGATGTAAACATCACTTCGGTGATGCATGATTGCTTGCTACACACATTACAAATTTGCATTTACTTCATAAAGATGGGCTTTGTTTGGCTGTAATGCCATTTTTTTTTTCTTCCATGTTTGACCCTTTGACGGCCTGTATGTTGAAATACTAAACCAGTAGAAGCGTTAAAGCTCTACTCTCTACAATCACACTTATCGAATAATTGTATGCCAAATTTTAATGTTTTGAGCAGATCTAACACTTGAACTTTGCTTCAAGAAAAAAACACTTGAACTTTGCATGGGATCCAGTACTGACGGCCATACTAGTTTTAGAGGTCCTGTTTGCCGATATGAATTATCATGCATTACAGTTTGCATTGTAAAAGTGCACTGTTCTTGTATTGTAATGTTTGCCGATACTAGTATATCATTTTCCCGAGAATTAGCAACGTTTTTTCTTTTACTCTGGACCCAAAAAAGTGATGACTTTCTTTCCAAAGGATTTATTGCCCTAAACAATCATTCTTTCTTGTTAGTCATGTTTATACTTGAAAAACTTCACGATGCATTTTCTTGGTTTTGTTTTCGGAAAAAAGAACAATTATATTAAGGAAAGAACCAAGGCAAAGCTGATATAAATTATAGGACAGACAATACAATTACCTTCAAAAATCAAAATTGTCTTCCAATTGTTACAAACTTACAAATGCTTTCCAGTAATTACAAATTTAATGTTCACTAGAGAACCAAGGCAAAGCTGATATAAATTATAGGACAGACAATACAATTACCTTCAAAAATCAAAATTGTCTTCCAATTGTTACAAACTTACAAATGCTTTCCAGTAATTACAAATGCTTTCCAGTAATTTCTCAAAACACTTATAGGACGAGAACCAGAGGCAGAGATAGGAATTTTGATTTCGTTTTGGGGAGCAAAAGTTTAAGGATATGCGATAACACAAAAATATGCTGTAAACTTTTATTTTTCAAAAAGTTTATGGAGTATTAGGCTTGTGAGCCTTGTTGGTAGGCAACTGCCCACTCTTGCTGGGGGCTAGCTCCGCCACTACCGAGAACCAAAGGCAAACACCCTATTATCCCTCTTCTTCCGAATGATATATCACTTCTTAGTTTTTGTTACATTACTAAACGCATAATGGAAAACAGTTTTTTGGTCTATTAGCCCTAGGATTTGAATTCCTGGGCGTAAAAGACTTGTAAAACATGGTTGTCGGTCAAATAACCAAACAACCTAAAGATACTTTTTAAATATCCAACATTGGATATTTCACCCAATCTAATGTACTTGATTTTCTAGGAAGGGACTAAGATACCCTTATTACGGATCTGTAGATTAGACTGAAAATATTTCATCTCCATCGAGACGAGAGAGGCTATCGATATCTTCTTTATAACAAGAGAAGATGAAGCCATCGTTATCTTCTTTATACTTTGATACTGATGGATACAACACTGTAATGGATTTGGATGGTACAGATCCTTCACCATCGACACCAGCACCACCTCCGCTCGGCATCACCACCACCACCCATCTATCTCTGTCCTTTTTACTTTTCATCTAAGTCTCAATTTTATCTCGAACATGTACGATTTTAAATTGCAGTTTAATTTAGGTTTTTAAATTAAGCAACTACTTGGCTAAACTGATTGATCAGTGATTACCGAATTTTGTGTTTTAGATGTCATTTTGTACTGTTCATTTAACTTGATTTGTTTGTCTGTAAAACAGGGGCTATTAATCAACAATGTTTTCTGTTTGGTAGATTTTGGATAACGTAAATTTCGTTTCTTTGATTGTATTTTATAGGTCAAACCTGATGGCTTAAAAGGATTATTTGTTTAATTTAGCAGGAACTGGAATTTGGGTTCATTTTCCGTTTTGCAATTAGTGTAAGATCACTGTACGCAATGTTATCCTCTTACTGATGTAATTAATAAGTCTCATGAATTTTATACTATGGTATCCACTTACTCAAAAATATTGTATGTGCAAGCATACTGGCTGATTACTGGATTAAACATAGACTAATCCACGAAATACTAAAGATGCACTTGAGTGCGTAACATATATTCTGATAGAAAAATCAGTTTTGGTCTAGATGCACCCGAGTGCATAATAGATATTTTTGAATTTTTTGTTGTTCTTATTTTTCTTCTTTAAAATTTTTTTTTTTTGGTTGATGATTTAATAGTGAATGTGATGGTAATAGTGCTGGATTTATTGCTCGAGATCATGAACTAAAATTTTTAGTTGTGTGTATTATATTGCACGTGATTACTAGGATAAACCTAGATTTATCCGCCAAGTACATAAGACGCACCTGTGTGCATAATATATAACTCCGACGGGAAATAGGTTTTGGCTGGTTGCACCCGAGTGCATAATATATATTTTCTTGGTTCTAATATCAAAAATATTTTGCACAGCTTGCACCTGGATGCATAATACATATTTTTATATGATATAAATTTTGGCCAAGTTGCACTTGGGTGCATAATGCATATTTTTATAGGAATTAAATTTTGGTTAAGTTGCACTGGTGCATAATATATCCTCGGTGTGGCTTAAAATATATATATATTTTTTCGAATTTCATATCAACAATGGATCTTGTTTCGTAGAGAATTTCGAGCCCTTTCTAAAAATATAAATTTCATTAAAATCCAACTTATATTTCGGAAGTTAAGCCATTTCTCGCGATTAATTTTAATTGTAAAGAGAGAAAATAAATAAGAGAGAGAAAGGGATAAGAAAAAAAATAAAATTTAAAACAAAGGGTATATATGGCTAATATTTCTCATGTCTTTTTCACCCAGACCTATATTTTACATGTCCATTGCTCCCACACTTTATGGCCTATGGTCATATGACCCATTTTCCGACCAACAAATGACTCCCTAAGAAAAAGCTTTTATTGTTTTCTTCCCTTAACAAATTGAATAAAAGTATCATTTTTTGTGATATAGAGTTAATTTTAGAAAATGAATGTATAAGTAAAAAGTTTTTCCTTCCGGTTGAACTCTTGATTCTAAATCGTTTTATAACTATTCTTTACTTCCTTCCAGTTTCAAATTTGAATATCATGCGTCCGTGCATGACTGGCGGGAGTAAAAAGTGGGTATACTCCACCTATACATGATACATGTTACTTTTAGAAAAATCAGGATGGCATACTTGGGCTTACTGTGGCGGGTAATAATCTGAACCGCTTTGATGATGCATCATGGTGATTATCAAGTAATCATATCCATCAATAACAAATGGTAGATTTCTTCGTGTGCTCTTTAGCTTTATCCTGTATGCACCAGTGTACGGAAAATAATTAAAGAAGAAGAAAAATATAAAAGCTTAATTGATTTAACGAGTTCTTTTACGTTCCCCATATTAGGAGAAGTTGACCAGGAAATTGGAAACCGCAACCCAGTCAAATCCCATTCATTAAAAAGTTAAAAATGATAAATTACCCTAAGATAAAAAAAACTTCTGTAGCCTGCTCCAGATTAAACACCGTGAAACCCATTGTTGATCAAGCTTCCACGGCTTAATTACACACTCACATATATATATATATATATATGTGTGTGGTTCCCAGCCTCCCACCATGCATGTTAATGGTCTTTTAAGTTTTATCCACTCTAGCTACAAGCAAGACAAGGTTAAATGGGATCCAGTTTCAACGACATTTTGCGTGAGATATTTTATACTACCATCAATCAACTTCATTAATTTATAACATGCATCTTCGACAAACTACAATAAGAATTCATTTATTTTTTGCTCGGTTACAATAAAAATTCATAAGCACCAGAAAGGTGACAGTAAGTGATCACAGACGTGTGTGTCTGATAAACACAGTTTAAAAGGACAAACGCACGTACTCAGAACTAACACAGTAAAGAAAGATTACTAGACTGACTCTAGTACATAAATTAGAGATTTAGAATATAATTAGATTTTCTTTTTCTTTTTTAAATTAAAGCTTTGAATCTTTGGTTAATGAAAGCTCAAAGTAGCAAAAAGTTGGAAACTGGGTTGACTGAACTGTACCACAATATGGTAACAAGACCCATGTCTCCCGCTTAAATCTCTTTAAAGTACCCTTTTCCTTTCGTGTTTCACGATATTCAACGCATTAGCTTCCAAGAAGAAAATCCTGATTCATTTCACCTTACACTTTTAAATACTACTACTACTAAGACAAGATACTTAGATTTCATACATTTACAGAGCGTGAAAACGAACAAAAAGAATAGTCTGTTTTCCTAATTAAGCTTCTGACAGTCAAAAAGAACCCTCAGATATTTTGTCTTTCCGACTCGGGTCTTCGGGAACTACGCAAGAGGACGGAGATTATTGTATGAGAAAAGGACAGTGAGAAGATTATTTTCTTCTGTGTCTCACGATTCTCACCAAGACACCTCTTCTTATATTGGTGATGCTGTTAGCTGCATTGTGTCACTCACGCCTCGTCCAGTTTAAAGACAATTAGAGTGGCTAGGTTCCGAGCACAGCGACCGACATTAGTCGGTCTTTCCGGCTCTGGGGATCTAAAATTTGCTTGGTGGGCACTCGATTCAACCGCCACAAAGAGTTACCGTTTCACTTATTAAATTTCTTTACTGTTCTTACATTAAAGAAAATGGTGTATTTTAAAGATTAAAGAATAGGGAGAAAGAAATAGAGAGATATGTAATCACCTTTCTAGCTAGCATAGTGTGGTGAGGGTATGCATGGGAGAGAATAGCGGAATCCCTCGTGCCTCCTCGAAGTAAAGCACGTGACGGCATTGTAAGTATGCTGAGTATGATGTTTTTGCTTTGCCTATGGTTGCCACTTCAATGTACAACTCCTGATTTTTAAAGCTTAGGGTTAGAGAGTTACTAGTTTAGTTACAATTAAGCCAGAGTAAATAATCTGATGGAACAACTCCTGATTTTTTATTCTTATCGATGACAACACCTCCCGAGTTATGTATCCAACACCAAGTCACCAACACTGTTAAGATCGATCAATAACTAATGGCTGTATCTATGTATACCGTTGTTGTTACATTACGAATCCAAGACAAACGCATTCATATATGTACACACATGATGGTACGAGGCTAGCTAGATCGATGAAATCATTAAACATCACCTATATAGAAAGGAAAACCTAATTCGATATAAACTTTGATTTATTTGTAAGAGTTTGTATCGATTTATTAATTTAGTTAATCTCCATTACTTAGTATGGTATACCGGTTTCTCCAATAGGATTTTGATCCTACGCTTGACTCATTGTTTCAAACGTTAGATATAATTAGTATCATTCATACAACAATTCCTGTTTTCTAATCAGGTACATTATCTCTTCACTTTGATCCATTCATAGAGCTCGATCTTTCACGTGCAAGGATCATTACGCGAGAATTAACCTTTCCGTGATGCTTAACTTAAAATGAAGGGACTCTCTATATATTTATTAATAAAATGTGAACTAACAAGTCAGTATATAAGGGCATGTGCATGGCATTGTTTTGTTTTCATAAATTTGACATAATTTAATTAATTAGAAAAAGGATCTATAAACTAAAGCTTAATTATTATTGTTGCGCACATGAGATAATCCTTGATAGATGGTAGAAAGAAAGATCTCCATATTAAAATATGACTTCACTTAGTTGATATTTTGATACAGCCAAGGAGTTTTGCTAACGATGGCCCCAAGAAGATCTTAAGTTAAATTAAAATAAGTATACCTAGTCGAATACTTTTTTTTTTTTTTTTTGGATGCAAAAGAACTACTTCATTATAAGATAATATTACATAACTTCTTGCTAACTTTCCTTTTACCCGTAACAATATTTTCAAAGTTTTTAGGGATGTTACAACCAAAATCAAAGGAAGTTTTCTTAACTCTAGCTTCTTTAGCTATTTCACGAGCTATATTGTTAGCTGACCATTTAACATGACTAACTTCAGAGTACATAAAGTTCTTAAGTAGTTGCCTTATTTCATCTACATGGCCTTGGTTCATCCAAAGGAACCTGTCGGCTTGGCACCATAGATAGACATAATTACATTTTTACAATCAGATTCAAAGATAACATTGCCGAGCTTGAGTTCGTTGGCCCAAAGAACTGCCTGTTTCATTGCCCAACATTCCGCATGCTCTGGATCTAATCCTCTATCGAAGTATCTGCCCCTGATGGCTCTTGCTGTTCCTGCATGATCTCTAAGAATTAGACCAATTCCAATTTCTTGAGTGTTATAATCAAAAGAAGCATCCATATTTATTTTCAGATTGTTTAAAGTTGGTGGGCTCCATTCTAGTAGAGAACCTTCAGACTGTATGTTACCCTGTTTTGATATCTCTAGCATGCATTGGTTTACCATTTTAGTGATATGAAGACATACAAATTGACAGTTTCATGACCTTAGTATGAAAAACCTTTGCGCATCTGTTTTTCCAGATATGCCAAGATGTGCACATTAAGGTTGAAATCCATAAATGATTATCTTCTGAATTCGATTGAGATGTGGAAAACCAACTCGATATCCAAGATATCACATCAGTGTTTTGCAGCTGAACCCCCGATATATTAATATTCATTGCCAACCAAATTCTTTTAGCATGATCACAATCAACCAGTAAATGTTGCAGAGATTCTACATGTGAATTACAGAAAGGACAGATGGTTTCTATATCCGATTTGTAGTAGCTGATTTTCAATCTAGTAGGAACTATATTTTTTAAACATTTCCATATGAAAAGTTTTATTTTGTGGGGAACTTTTGTTTTCCATAGCTTTTTCCAGATTACTTGTGGCACCTGATGGTTTCTACTATGTGTTGTACGAGTTAAAACTTTGTAAGCTGACTTTACAGTGAAATCTACAGTTCTACTTGGGGTCCATATCATTCTGTCTTCACCATGTTGAGGTATTTACATCTTGAGAACTAATTCAGCTATGTTATGCGGGAAAAGGTTTTTTACTAGTTGTGTTTTCCACCTCCTAGGATTTAAGTGCATAAGATCAGAGACATAGACGATTCAAGCTGGTTCTCTGTATTCTTTCTTTGGAATTGGAGGATAGTCCAAACCTGTAATCCACTTATCATACCAAACTAAAGCTTTTGTTCCGCTTCTTATTTCCCATTGATAAAACCTTCTCACTATTTCTAGTCCTTTTTCTAATCCCTTCCAAACCCAAGAAGATTTGTAATGTGGTTGCTGCAAATGTAGGAAATTACAGTGCGGTGCATATTTGTTCTTCATGTTTATAACCCACTGTTTATCAGACTCAGTACAAAGACGCCAAGCAAGCTTTGAAATCAGAGCTAGATTATATTTCTCAAGATTACGGAAAGCTAAACCCCCATCTTCTTTAGACTCACATAAAGAATCCCAAGAAATAAAATTTATCCCTTTATTTCCTTTATGGCCCCACCAGAAGTTTCGTTGTAGAGAGTCCAACTGCCTCAGAGCATTTTTCGGAATTTTAAAGTTGCTCATGTAGTGAGCAGGAATAGAGTTCAAAACTGTTTTAACCAAGGTAGTTCTAGCTGCCTGATTAAGAGTTTTGGAATTCCATCCCTGAAAACGATTTTCATAAGAATCCTTAATGGAGTTAAAAGAAGAAGATTTTGATTTGCCAAGAAGTATAGGGAGACCTAAATACTTATCTGAGGAACACAACTTCTTAACTCCTAAATTATGAACAATATCTAACTTATCTTCTTTAGAAACTTCACCACAGATGAAACCTGAAGATTTAGAATAATTAATCATCTGACCAAAAATGCTCCCAAAACGTTCCAAAATTTCAGTACTGTTTTGAAGACCAACATCTGAGGCTTGAAAGAATAGTAAACAATCATCGGCGAATAAAAGATGATTTATTGGAACTGAGCTTTGAGATGTTCTAATGCCCTGAATTTTGTTTTTACTCTGAGCTGTCTCCAAAGACTTCGAGAGATATTCCATAGAGAGAATGAAAAGATAGGGAGACAATGGGTCTCCCTATCTTACCCCTCTAGTTGGGTTGTAAGATTTACAGGGACTACCATTTAGGCGAATGGAAATTTAAGTAGTTGAAATACGTTGTTGAATAATTTGTCTCCACTCCTCAGAGAAACCCAAATGAAGAAGCATATTATCTATAAAAGTTCATTCCAACCTGTCAAAGGCCTTCGACATGTCTAGCTTGAGAGCCACTAAGGGAGACTTCTTTTCCGATTTCTTCATTGAGTGAATTAATTCATGTGCTAAGACAATGTTGTCATTGATTAGTCTTTTCGGCACATATGCTACCTGAGCTGGAGAGATAATCTTATCCATCAGTGATTTAATTCTCATAACAATCAACTTGGAAATTATCTTATAAGAACAGTTACATAGACCAATGGGTCTATAATCAGAAGGAGTAGCAAGGTGTTGAGTTTTAGGGATCAGACAGATGATTGTTTGGTTAATGGAGGCTAGAATTTTTCTTGTAGCAAAGAAATGTTGAACCATGTGAGTAATGTCATCTCCTACCAAATCCCATTGGGATTGATAAAACCCTGCAGAAAAACCGTCCGGTCCGGGGGCACTCCAACTAGACATACTCATAAGGGTTTTATAGACTTCTTCTTTATCCGGAATTGCTAACAGCTTTTCATTATCTTCCTGAGATACTAATCTCTAAATAATATCAAAAGAGGAGTCTTGAAAGGTTGGCTTTGTAGATGTAGCAATGGATGAGAAGTGATAAGTCAACAAGTCAGCAACATCTTGTCTTTGGTGATACCATCTACCTGAAGGATCTCTTAGAGCATTAATGTTATTTCTGGTTCTTTTTCTGTTGGCTTTAGAGTGAAAATAAGTTGTGTTATTATCTTCATCTTTAATCCAACGATCTCCCGATTTTTGTTGCCAGAATTCTGACTCTATTTTTTCCCAATGTTTCAAACTATCTATTGTTTCCTGAATTCGGCAACTAGTATCAGGACTGTAAGGAAGAGATTGTAGATGAGTTAACTGACTCTGATAAAACTTCAAATGATCACTTATCTTCCCAAAATCATCTCTGTTCCATTTTGCTAATTTATTCCTAGTATGTTTGAGTTTCTCATTTAAGCTTGAGTTTGGCCTATGATCATTCCATGAGTTAGTTATAGTATTCAGACAAGCTGAATCTCTTAACCAATATTTATAGAATTTCCAAGACCTTGTCGGTTTATTATAATGTGCCTCAGTGAAAAGAAGGATAGGGCAGTGATCTGAAGCTCTAAAAGGAAGATGATGCAATTGAGAGTCAGGATATTGTATCTGCCATGCAGCATTATGAAGAGCATAATCTATTCTAGCTCTTTTATAACCTTTTCCATCAGTCCTATTCGACCAAGTATAATTTGAACCTATGAATCCTAAGTCCATTAAACCAGCTGAGTCTATAACATTTGTAACCCAATTGTCTAAAGAATTATTATTAGAACTCTGACCCTTGCTATTTAAGTGAACATTAAGTTCCCCAAATATCATCCATGGTTGAAAAACATTATCACTGAGATCTTTTAAAAAATCCCATTGTAATTTTTTCAAATCAAAATGAGAAGAGCCATACACACAAGATAGTAGCCATTCCTCCCTAGAAGGATTAGATTGAATTAACAGATGAATCATGTTATCAGCACTACAAACAACTTCACATGGGAAACCATTTTTCAAAAGCACTATTAGCCCCCCTGAAAGACCAACTGAACTCACATACCAAGAATTTGGGTAAGAGTATCTCTGGGAAAATATTTTAGCTTTATCAGAACTAATTTTTGTTTCAGATAGGAAAACCAAATCAGGATTATGTTCTTTAATAATTTCTCCTAAATAGTCTCTAGTGTCCTTAGCTGCATATCCCTGAACATTCCAAGCTAGTAATTTCATTTTTAAACAAGCAGTAAGATAATATTGAGGATTTATACTTAGATGATTAAAATGGAAAAACTTAGCAAAGATAAAGTTTGAGTATTGAGCTAAAAGAGTGTATAATACCTGTTGAGTCCTACTTGGAGCTTTGCCTCTAAGAGATCTGATATAGTTTTGCTCTGACATTGTTCCATGATACGATTGATGAGAATTAGGACTTGGTGATTGATCATCTATGTAGTTGCAGGATTTCCTACACTACACCCCTCATTAGATTCAACACAATTAACTCACTTGAAGATGAATAACTATGAATTTGATTGATTATTTTCTTGAAATGTTTACAAAGAAAGATAGAACAGAATTAAGGAAATTACAATCATTCTAAAGTTTCTCTCTCTTAATAACTTGCTTAACAATTCAAAAGGACCTCTCCTACAACAGATTTACTCAACCCTTTATATAGGGTATTACATAGTGGATGACAGCTAAGCTGTCCTTTATTTTCGGGAATAACTCGCGAAGTGTCGCAA